>CM029661.1:4777624-5278699 GCA_017311315.1 Dendrocalamus latiflorus
AGCAAGTCGACCTGATCTTACCTGTAATCCCTCACTTATTATATGTTCATTAATCCAACAGTCCCAACAAACCATTCCAAGAAGGAACTTTATAGAAAGATTGCTTCCTCTTAATTCCCTCTATACCGGAATAGTTGCCATTAGCCTGAAACAGTAAGTCATCAAAAGCTCAGACCTCAGAATACATAACGTTTATCCGATGCTGTAAAAGGTTATAGGTTGGTAACTTCCAAAGCTATAACAGCCAGTAAGAATAAAAACTGAAATCAGATATGAATAAAATGAATATAGAAAAAGGTAATGTAGAACATTTGTCAAGCATAACAATATCGAGCTTTGAGGCAGGTCAGTTTCTCAAATAAAGAATGCATAAATCTTCTTGTATGTACCTTGAAGCATTGTTTGCTAACTGTGTCACAAATAGGATAGTCATGAGGGCAACAATAACGGTTATCCTTGCAGCAAACTGCATTATCAAGTTCACAACAGCTCCAAGAAAGGCATAATCCCAAGACACGCCAAGAGCAACAACAGGTGGATCCTTCAGGGCAGTAGGTAAGAAGGCTGCATTTGGTTGGACCAGGGCCTGGTGAAGGAGGAGGATTCGGGCTTGTTTTTGTAGGGAACGATGGCAACATGTTTATACCACAGACACCATAGGATTTACCAGTGTTTCGATGTATATGCATATAGCCCTTCATTCCCCAACTTTCACCCCATGAATTTTTCACAATCCAATAATCCTTGCCACCTTCAGAACCATATCCCACAATTAACACAGCGTGATCAAGAGATGTTGGGCATGGGCCATCGAAGATACCCTGAATAAGAAAATATTAAAAGTATAATGACTAGTAACATTGTATAACATAAGTTAGTGAGAGAGCAACCAAAACATGTATTCAAACCTGGGAGTATAGCTGAAATGCTCTAGCGCTACCACATATTCCTACGCTAACAGGTTGCTGGGCAACAGCCTGAAGTAACGAGTCTTCATTGTTGGCAGGTACATCAGTGTAGCCATCGATTGCTACCACTCGCCTTTTCAGCTGCAAAACAAAGTAGACAAATTGTATAAATATGACACAGTAGGTGTCTAAACATGCTCTAGAAGGTAGTTTTCTACATGTCAATCTTACTTTGTTCTTGTTACATGTTCCATCTGTTTCACGATATGGGTAATCATCCTCCGTGTCAATTCCACCATTTTTAATCACAAACTTATAAGTATAGTCCATGAGCCCACCACCACAGCCCATATTGTAGGATCTGTCACAGTCGATTAGTTCCTGTTCAGAAAGGCTGACCAGAGAGCCCGTCTTGATCTTGTTTATTCCTTCCATGGCACCTGTAGCTGAGAAGCTCCAACAAGCACCTGAACAACAATCCAGGCCACATTTACTGGAAGTACTGGTGTGGTTTAGTGATTGGGAATGAGGTAGCATCAACAGTTATAACTTATAAGTGAAAGATATACTTCAAGAATATTGTACGGAGGCCCATCAACAAAAAGAAATAAAAACTAGATAAAAGTCCAAAGGTGCGACTTTGTGGAGACAAGCCTTGTATCTTTCTGCCAATTATCACTCCTAATCCTAACTAGTAAAACAATATTTCTGATAAGGTTATGTAGCTCTCTATCTCTTTTTGCACCTGTCCAACTTTACCAGAGAGTTTAAGATAATCCCAACCTAGAACGCTGGATTGCTGGAAGCATGATCAATAATATCTCCAAGACTCTTAATTAAGACATAAGGCACAACTGTACTATACATTGAAACATCACATAGCTATTTCCATGGTAGAAGCTAAGAAAATTATAAGCAATTCTCTTGTGCAGGACGATCTAAACAGCAATACCGCCTAAAAAGTTTAAATTTACATCTCAATAGTGCAGAATGGAGAATATTATAAGGAACTAGAGGTATAACTCTTTATCTCTGATTTATCTATCTAGATTTACTGTCACTCTGTCAGTACACTGGGGTAATCACTTCAATACCTTGATGCCTACTTCATTTTAAGGATAGGAAAGCTTATGGCCTTTGGATGTAGTGCTGGAAAGAGCTCAAATGACTAAAAGACTACAGCTTGGAGAAATGTAGTCAGTAAAATTGCAATTCGGATCCTGTGAACAAAAACATCTTAACTCTCTTGGTTTCACAGAGTTATATTGTTATATCACAAACTAACATGAAATTTTTTTCCAAGATCTTGTCTAAACGGACATGATGATGAGCACTACAGGTTGGACAGAACACACTACAGCCAAGCATGTTGCTAAATGATAAGTGCTAACCAACCAATCTACCAACATGTTTGCATGACGAGGCCTGAGAGGGCTAAATTAGATTTGTATTTGTCAGCTTCTGCTCGCTTTTAATCTTGAATTCGTAACCTTGGATTCTTCGAATATTTTGTGGCTAGTGGATAATACACCGGTCAAACGGATCTTAACTCGTAGCGTTTACTTCATTTGCGATATTAACCTCTTGATTTCTGTGTTCCAATATCAAATCCCAATTCCAAACAAACAGCCGTAACAAAGTTCTCATGGAGAAAATAGATGAACACTGCAATCTCAAGAGTAGAATAGATCGAGAAGCGTGCGCTCACCGCAGCTGCCCTGGTCCTTGACCTTGGTGACCGCGCCGCTCTGCCTCCAGTCCACCGCATCGGGCACGGCCCCTACGCCGCCGGCGAGACCCGGGAACGGAACTCGCCCGACAGCCCCCACCGCGGCGTCCTCCGAGCCGACGGCGAGGCGGCCGAGGCGCGCGGCGCGGAACTCATCGTGCGTGAGGTCCGCGTAGGCGTTGAGGGCGAGCGTGTATGACGGCGTCGCGCCGGCGCCGGCGTTGTGCGCCGCCACGAAGGCCGCGTTGTCGGCGAACGCTGCGAGCCGCGCCGCGCGCTCCCGCGGCGTCGCGTACGCCTTCCCGTGCTCCGCGCACCACGCCTCGAAGAGCGCTTCGTATTCCGACAGGTCCCTACCACCACCGCCGCCGCCACCAGCGGCAGCAGCCACCGCCGAAGCCGACAGCAGCAGCGGCAGGAGCAGCAGGTAGGAGACGAAGGCCATCTTCGTGGTTCCCTCTCGCTCCTCCGCAATTCTCGACTTCTTTGGCTTACGGGTTTTCGTAAGACTTCATAGGATTTTGGAGAGAGAAGTGGAGTTCAAGTAGGGTTTGGCTTTGGTGGGGAGGGATTGGAGATCGGAGGAGGAGGAGAGGAGATCGTTTTGACGAGAGCACTGCAAGACAAACTCGCTGGCAGATGGGAGGGCCATCGCTTCTTGAGTTCTTGGATGAGCTGAGCTGAGCAGGCAGATAGGTCCAGCGTGATACACGTGTGCACAGCACAGTGGCTGAAACAGGTGGGGAATTCAATTGGGGGAGCAGGTTTCGTTCGGGGCCTGCTGCTCGCCACGGCAGCAGTGACGCAGTTCCCCCGTTCGTCAGTGAGATAAAAGTAGGGTGCAAATGGAGCAAATGTTTTTTTGACTATCTGTCTATCTATTTTAATTCAGATATAATTTGAAGCAAATTTTCATATATCCGAAGGTTTTGTTAAATACGGAAATGGAGTCGGATATTTTTTGTTGGATACGGAAACAGATTCGGAAAATGCATTATCTGATGGATACGAAACTATCCGGGTATTTTTTCGGATAGTTACCGGATATGGAAACGGAGTCAGATACCTGGCCTCTCTAGATACCGGATACGGAAACAGAGTCGGATAACTGGCCTCTCTGGATACCAGATACGAAGGCCTTGTGGAATCATTTGCTAAATGTAATGAAGTTAAATGAACTAGTGATGTACTTGACTACTTGGCTATGGGCAATTCGTATTTTTGAACCATGTGACATGTAGCTAGTTAGCTACTACTTGTTTAACTAGTTTCTATCATTTACTTGCTACTTTACTAGCTATAATTTACTAGTTGTTTAACTTGTCCCTGTCACCATGTGAAATTTGCTTTTGCACATTATCCGATTAAATATTTATGACTGAAACTAACTGTATTCGGAGCGGCATGTATTCGCTCCGTATTCGTGACCGAGAAAAAAATTATGTTAAAAAGACAATGTATTCCGAACGACTTTTTACTTCTGAAGCCAGAAGATGTTTAGAACAAACCTAAAACCGGTCTCTCTTATAGAATTTTGTTCGTGTAAGATGATAGTTAACAAACTCCAGCAATGAGCAATGTGTTGACAATGGTATCCAACAAATAGCTTCAGGGATGTGAGTGTCTGCTTTGAGTCTGTTCTTTTGGCCTATGGTTTATGGCTTTTGGCTGCGTATTATTAGTCTAATAAATAGTGATTGTTGAAAGAAGCTAAAAATCATTGAAAAGGGAAAAGAAAAAATAGCTACATTAAGAAGACAGTACATTTTGAACAATTTTTTGCTTTAAAAGTCAGAAGCTATCTATAACAGACAAAAAAACTGGCCTCTCCGATAGAATTTCATGGTGAAAGATGGCAGTTAACAACCCCACAATGAGCAATGTGCTTGCAATGGTATCTAACAAGTAGCTTCATGGATGTGAGTGACTAGCTTTATGGATGTGAGTGACTATGTTGGACTTATTTTTTTAGACTATGATTTATAGTTTTTGGCGTAGTTTATTAGTTTAGTAAAAAAATAATTATTAAAAAAACAAAAACCGCTGAAAAGTAAAAGAAAGGAAATGTTGCGTTTGTCCGATCTCTGCAACGTACTTGCTCCTACTCCTTGTTGGAAGTGCTGAGTCGTGACTTCTCGTTGATCGTCGGGAATGCGTTCCTTCTCAGCTTGGTCATCCAGGTGTTGGACGATCTCTGGTGATTCTCGATTTCTCATAGATAGACGCAACAAACGCATATAGATAGACGCGACAAACGCTGATGAGGAGGGTCACTTTCTGGTAATTTGACCTCTGGCCATTTACTTTTCTTTACAAGATAAAAAAAAACTTATGGATGCTTCAACTCGTTGCTGTATGGATTTACCAAGTTCTATGGGTTGTGCTTCTACGCGCTCCAAAAACTGAATTGCATACGCCTAAAAAAACTTAATTGTACATATCTTAAAACCGCACTGTTATGGTGGTGATCATTTGGGATTGTTTTTTAGTGGCTTATAGCTGACAAGCACTATAGCTGGTTGAAAAAAACACTGTAGATGACAGAGACTTATTTAGCATAATTAAATTTAAAAAATTAAAAAAATAAAAAAATATGTTAGCCCATTACTTATAATACAAACAAATACGGGAAAAAAGAACCGGCAAAAAAGCTCAACAAAAAGCCAAAAGTTCAGAAAAAATGAAATTTATGAATAGTAAAAAATAAGCCAGAAGCTAAAAATTGAAGCCAAAACGATCACCACTAACCAAATCAGGTGATGCGTTTTTTCTAGACAACAGGCACAAGCCAAGCTTTTATTGAAAGCTACAATATAGTTTTCCTGGGACACTAGCTTACAAGATTGCGCACAAAAACAAAATAGCACCCAAGAAAAGAGTTCAAGTATTGCCACTGCAGCTCAAAACAGACTAACTAGAAGGCTAAAGCATCAAAAGCACTAGACACAGCCAGACCATACCAAAGAAAGCTAAACCACCACAAGACTAAACAACTCTAGATATCACTAAGGCATCAACATTTGAAAGCTGACGGATTCTTGATCGAAGCCGTTCTATGTGCTCGTCCACCCCCAACATTTGAAAGCTGACGGATTCTTGATCGAAGCTCTGCAGCAGATTGAATCCCATCATGAAGACTTGATCGCTGTGGTCGTAACTCGTTTACGACCACGTCTTCTGCTCCACGATCGTGGTCGTAACTCGTTTACGACCACGACTACGAATACGTTGAACTCGATACTTGATAATTCTCCTAAAGCCAAAACCGCTCCTTCTTCTCTTCTTTATTTCTCTCTCTTCTTGTTCGATCACACCGATCGCTTCAACTCTCTGTCTTCTCTCTGTTTCTCTTCTCGTTCTCATTGCTCACCTCTCGTTACATGACTGTGTGCCTTTTAAAGCCTGCACGCACAGCCTCCCTAACTGACTCAACACGAACTCAAAAACCGACTCATATTCATACACAACTACGACCATGACCACTCGTATGCGAACAAACTCGTACACGTATACGACCACCAAAACTGACTCAAATATGACTAAACAAGATTACTAACTCTAACAACCCCCACAACAAACACCTCAGTTTTATGGTAATTTATCCTCATTCCCGGCATCTCTTGATAGCAGTATAACAAGAACTTAATAATCAAAATATTTGATTCTGTATTTGCTAAGAATAGAAATGTGTCATCTGCATATCGTAAATTAGTTAAACCTCCTTTCATTAGATTTGGCACCAAACCCTAGTCTTCCATTTCTTCTAGCAAAATCCACAATTTCAGCAAAAGTATCTCCCACTACATTAAACAACAAGGATGCTCCTTACCTTAATCCTTTACATGTTCTAAAAAAACTCTCCATGTTCTCCACTTTCTACTGCTTGCCTGATTATTGACATCCAAATAGGGTGGAACTTTTTTTTTCCTCTGCAACACTTCATTTAGAAAGTCCCAATGCACTTTATCATAAGATTTCTCAAAATCTAAGTTTCAGGATGATACCAGTTTGGTTTGTCATCATCAACTCATGTAAAACCTCATGAAGAATAACAACTCCATCCAGAATGTTTCTACAGGAATAAAAGCATCCTGAGCTTGATTAATTACTTTAGGAGCTATTAAAGGTAATCTCTTAGTCAAACTTTTTTTAAGATTTTAAATCGGAAGATATCCATATCAACTTAACCCCCCCCCCCACCCCCCTCAAGTTATGCCATGAGTCCAATTTAGACCTCAACTACAAAACAGTTCACTTTCCACCCCTAGCTAGCAAAACTGGTGCAAATTGTCTCCTTCACCCAAAACCACCTTGGCTTTGTCTAATGTGGTATCCACGTGTTCTAGTTTTACTGACATGGCGTCCCCATACACAAGTATAGCTGAGGTGGTATCTTCTTCCTCATCTCTCTCTTTATCTCAAGTTTCAAGCTTTCAACAAAATCTATCACTCTCTTCCTCCCTAATACCCATGGACACCAACACCTTCTGGCTTCTACCAAGGCTACTGCTCTCACAGCCATCTCCTCGCTCTCCCCATCTCTCTACTTTCTGCAACCCCAATCCCCAACGCTATGCGGTGGTGCAGCAATCGTGGTGGAAATGGAGGACAGCAGTGGTAGGTGCCTGCACGGCTATGCCGTCACGGAGGTGGCTTGCTGCCTCATCATCCCCGTGTTGCTCTGCCTATGTCTTGCTTGCACTGGAACTCACCGGATGTCGAGATCGACAATGTGGTGACGGTTCGCTGGACTTAAGAAAGAAAATACAATCGGTGACAACTTGGTGAGCAAATCCAAGATTTTGTTGACGGATTTTGTTGGCAAGGTTGAGAGGTGTCTCCCAGTGTGAGGATTCGGACTCCGGTCTGACGAATGAGGAGATCGGGTGACAATGGCATGGCGGTGTTGGCTGAGCAGCGGCGACTGAGCAAGGACGGCGTTGGCATTAGTTGAGGGTTGTGCCATGCCACCGATTGGATCCGGACGTCAATGGCTGGATCCGGCCAGATCCCAACGGTGGCGAGAGCAGCGGAGCCAGGGCCGGGCAAGAAGGTGTCAGGGTGTGCAAGGTCCGTGGTGTCGGGGTTGGAAAACGGTGGCAGAGACCAAATCTAGCCGGATCTACATGGGACTGGCTGAGCAGCGGTGACACACACTGGGGAGCGGAGCAGTGGTGCTCGGATGGGAGATGGAGAGAGGGGGGAAATGTCTTTGTAGGAGAGGAGGAAGCACGGGAAGAGAAAACTGAAAACTCACTTGGATGCCATACCATTAAAACTTAAACATATGAATGCTATGTCGGTCAAAACTGAGACGGTTGTATGAACAGGAAAGGTTATGACAACTTGTCACCAGCCGGACGTACCTCCGCAAGCAAATGAAGAACAAGTGGGATAGCCTTAAATGGAATACGCAGCTTGGAAAACTTTGAAATAGCGCGCCTCAGGACATGGCGTTGATTCGGACATGGGCTCCATCGCTGCCGCTGACCTATGGTGGACAAAAGCATCTACGGTAAGTGTGCTCAGTTCAGTTTGTTGTGCTCTTGCATGCTCTGTCTCCGGACGATGACCATTGTTGAGTTGTCATTTGCTTTGTTTTGGTTTGTGCAAGGCAAGGCCTCCATAATGAAGTTCAAGAATGCTCCCCTTCAAAACGAGGAGATGATGGACGCCATGTTCGACACTGTTACCTACACGAACGAGCACTCGTTTGTGCCCGATGCCAACATGCTAGAGTTCGACAACAAGGACGATGTTCACCCCCGAAGTGCGCGGTGGCAGCTTTGGACCGTCCAAGGCTTCTAGAGCCAAGTGCCTGTGTCTGTCATCGCCAGCTTTCTCTAAGTTGAAGTGCATCATGGACCTTTACAAGAAGACGCACACCACTGGTACCCGTGCGTCTAGTGTGTGCACCACTTCTTTGAAGAAATAGCATAGCTGATGAACATGGTCGAGGAGGCATAAGCTAGTGAGGACACCAACAAGCACTACTATGCAAGCCAGCTCTTCATGAAGAAAAAGTGCCACGACAGCTTCCTCACCATGAAAATAGATAAGGAATGGCTTCGCTAGATCAGGAAGAAGCTCGTGCCTGTCATCGCCAGCTTCCTCTGAGTTGAAGTGCATCATGGACCTTTACGAGAAGACGCACACCACTAGTACCCGTGCGTCTAGTGTGTGCACCACTTCTCTGAAGAAATGGCATAGCTGATGAACATGGTCGAGGAGGCAGAAGCTGGTGAGGACACCAACGAGCATTACTATGCAAGCCAACTCTTTATGAAGAAAAAGTGCCACAACAGCTTCCTCACCATGAAAACAGATAAGGAACGGCTTCGCTGGATCAAGAAGATTTGGAACCGAAAGAAGAACCAGCCTTGACCAAAGATCATGTTGTGTTGCGACTTTGAGTTTCAGCTGTTGATTTGAGTTGTTTCCTTGCACTGCATGAACTACATTGGTTTCTAATGGCATGCACTCTACAATGTTATGCACTTTGTTTGCTTATGTCGTTTGATCGATTTGCAAACTGCATGAATGTCATCAACCAACATGAGTGCATTTGGCTGAGTCGTACGATTTGAGAACTAAACAACAGTCAATTAATGATTTCATGCAGTGCTTATGAGCTAGAGAGGCGATGCAGTTGGACACGACGACAATGACGAAGTTTCCAGTGGCTCCATCGCATTATTGGAATATGCCAGCTTCGCCTGCCTGGATGACGACATCTCTTCATCATCTAGGCCGCTGCCTAGAATTCTTGTGATGACAGGAATTGAATGGCTGGAAGAGCAACTCGCCAACTATCAATGATGTTATGATATGTTCAAAATACGCAGGTCAGTGTTTGATAAGATGTACGACACTCTCGTTAACAACTATGGCCTGCAATCTAGTACAAAGGTTCGCTCCAAAGAAGCATTGGTAGTCTAACAAGCAGACTGTTAACCGTTTCAAGCACTCAGCAGGAACTATAAGTAGAAAGTTCTCGCATGTCCTCAAGTGCGTTTACAAGTTGGCTGGTGCGAACATTAGACTTGTTAATCCATCATTCCAGAGGGTGCATCCCCGGCTGATGCAACGTAGATTCTATCCACACTTCCGTAATTGCATCGGAGCGCTTGATGGGACCCACGTGCAAGTGACGGTTCCATTTGAAGAGCGCGCTAGGCATTTCAGCAGGCACGTGTACACCAGTCAGAATGTGCTTACAATGTGTGACTTCGATGCGAGATTCACTTTTGTGTGTGCAGGGTGGCCTAAATTTGTGCACTATACACGTGTACTACAGGAAACTCTACTAAAATACGGAGATCAGTTCCCATATCCACCTCCTAGTATGGTTGTTGTATGTAAAATCTTTCACGTACGGTTGTAGTTATATAGCAACACAAGTGATATTTTTTATATGGTACTTGCAAGCAAGTACTACCTCGTAGACTCAGGGATGCAAACAAGCTAGGGTACTTAGCTCTAATTGGAACCAGAGATGCCATCTTGTTCCAACATGGCAACCACCCCCACCCAGATGCAGGAGATCTTCAAGTTCGATCACTCATCCCTTCGCAACGTTGTTGAACGCATATTTGGCATGTGAAAGATGAAATGGCGTATACTGGACAACATTCCTAGTTACGACATCCAAAAACAGAATACAATAATTGTTGAGACGATAGTGTTGCATAACTTCATTTTAGACAGTGTTTTGCCTAATTATATATTGCTAACCTAGGAGGTTAAGGGCCTGTTTGGTTGCCTGCATGAGCTGATGCAGCTGCATGAGCATGGCCAGGCTGAGTAGAGAAGGTCCTCAGCCGTGTTTCTCCTCAGCCTGGCTCCAGTTGATTTTTTGCATCCGCTCGTGCAGGCTCTCACCCCGATACAGGCAACCAAACACCATCTCTCTGCATGCGCTGGTGCGAGCCACCCCGATGCAGACAACCAAACAGCCCCTAAGATGCAGGAAATGCGGCTCATGGGGGGAATGCAACTCACAAGATTTTTACAGCCCTACTCGCATCGGCGGGGAACTGAAGCCTCCAATGACCGCGTCTGACCCATCCACCGAGCCGCAGCGAATCACAGCTCGGCTGACGGTCGGAACGCCCACGAAGGCCGCTAACATACGCCACGTCACCAAGTTGATGTGTTAACAGACAAGCGTTTGTATGTACAAACTTATCAGCTTCAATCCTAGCAAGAACAGCAATGTGTTCATGGCTTAATGGATGAGAACCCAGCCAATGTTCCCGACTCCCGAGCAGCCATAAGAACCTATCATCAACAGTTACATGTTACAGGATTGAAGGAAGCAGCTGACAAAACAATCCATAGCATGACAACATTGTTCAACATCATTTCATGGGAAGGAATTGGAAAACCATAGAAATCCACTGGAACATCATATTACTATAACATTACATCTTACTTTTGAGCCCCTAATTCACTCAACGATAAATCCAGAAGCAGATTACAGAAGCTAAATTAAAGCTAGATAATCATAACTGCAAAGTACTCAGAGGAGGAACCATCGTCACTGTCTCAAATGCTTAAACCTCCTGCACGCTCAAGCCTGGCAAAGGAAAAGCTCAGAATCAGTAACTAGCAAAAGTGCCCGGCAATTTTCGCAAACAAATAGTTCATAAGCAGAACATGGTAGAGATACAAGGGAAGTAAATGCACTGAAGCAAAACAACAGAAGCAAACTTTCAGGTAATAGCAATCCTTATCTGCTTGAGGACCTAATGGCTACTGAAATCGAATAAAGCATGTGAATCATTAGGGTTCGACTAAGCATTTGATTTAAAATGGCATGTCTAAGACCACAAAGTGCAAATATGTTATTACAATTTGGATTTTACCAGTGTTGCAATGATGTAAGTGCGCAAGTGGCTTGTACAGCAACACAGTCATAACTAGAAAGAACATTTTTTCTATTCTGCAGTAGTGCTACAACACAGGAAAGCTGTCTTACTTTCTTCTGCGATATTTATCATCACAATTCACAACTCACCATTAACAATGATAATTGCTTGCTGTCAGCCTATGTCATGCCACATATAAAATGGCTAGACAAACATATTCACTATATTTATAATACAATAATGTCTCATTCTATCCAGATTTCTTTACTAGTTTAAAAGAACAAGTTGGTTGTGGTGATGATCCATATCACATCCCACCACCCCTCCAACTCAAGCGATGACAAGTGGGTCCCAGTCATCAGCCACCAACCCCATCCCATATCCTCGTACATTGTTGGAACTTACTACCTAACTAGTACAAAATGTTTAGTTAGTCTTGACATGTTTCAAGTATATATGTTTAGTTATTTGGAGCAAGAAGATGAAATAACTGAAATTGTATATGTATATTACTAGCTGGTGCACACGCATTTCCCTTTTAATTTTCTTTCAATTTCCAATTTCTTTCCAATGTGGGAGCTATAATTCCAATTTCCAGAGCTATATTTACTATCAGAGTGAGTAAAAAACATTGTTATTTGCTCCTTGCAAGAATAAGGTCAAGGATATTCCTTTGAAACTTGTGGGCACTCAACTAAATGTAGAAAAGTCACTAACATTTGTTTTTTTAATCCGTAGCAACGCATGGACGTTCGGGCTAAGCCCACTACATACCTGGGGGAAGAGACTGCTTCAGCTTGTTTGGCCTTCTCAGTGTCGTACACACACAGTGTGTAGAGGTACTTGGAGCAGCGCACCTTGAACTTGACGGCATCCTTGCTCCTCTTGATCCTCACAGAGCGGGCATCCTTCCTCCTCGCTGTGAGAAGGAAGTCCTTGATCTCATGGATTTGCTTCGGCTATAGGCAAACAGAAAATTTAGAACCACACTAAAATAATCATCCTATCACACACACACGAAAAAAAAACAGAATCAACCACCAACAACTAAGCATCATACCATGTCAGTATGTCACTTCAACAGTGCAGTATCATCAACTGTTATGTAGGAAACTAACAAGTGCCTTAGCAATCACATCCGAAGAAAAATGATGTGAAGTCTTTACATTTAATGTTAACATTTTACTGTCAATATGAACTCTTGCTGGACAATTTCCCTTAAAATTATGAACAAAAATCATTGTATGTCCCTTGAAATTATCAGCACTACTGACAATTTGAACTACTCACACCTTATGAGCAACTCCAGCAGGAACCCTCAAATCAGAGCCCATACTTTTGATTTGAGGGCTCCCCTTACTTTTGAGGGCCCTATTTTTTGAGTTAAACTCCAGCAGAAGCCCTCAAATTCATTCCAACTTAGAATGACATGTAGGGCCCACTCCAGCAGACACCCGGCACCTCCCATCGCGCTGCTGTGCAACGCCCGCAGCGGCCGCACCGCCGCGCCCCGCGCCTCCCTCATCCGCACGCTCACCGCCGCCGGCCCGAAGCCGTGCCGTTCGGCTTCTCCGCCACGCGCCCGCATGCGCCTAGGCCGCCCGTAGCCGGTGTCTCGCCGCGCCGCCCCGAGCACACCCGTGCCTCGGCCCCGGCCGCTTGCGTCGCGCCGACGCCACCTCCCGGCTGGACCAGCCACCCGCTCGCCTATCCCACGCCTGAAGCCGCTCGCCCTCTCGCTCGCCGCCGGTAGGTGCAGCCCCGCGCGGGCCGCCCGCTCCCGAGAGCCTCCTCCGCCGATCCCGGTGAGTCCGGGGACGGCGGGGAAGGGGGCGGAGGCGGGGAGTCGGGGACGGCGGGGAAGGGGGCGGAGGCGGCGGGTGGAGGGGGTGGAGGCGCCGGGGAAGGGGGCGGTGGAGGGGGTGGAGGCGCCGGGGAAGGGGGCGGCGGGGAAGGGGCGGAGGCGGCGGTGGAGGGGGGTGGAGGCGCCGGGGAAGGGGAAGGGGGCGGAGTCGGCGGTGGAGGCGCCGGGGAAGGGGAAGGGGCGGCGGGGGAGGCAGGAAGTCGAGGGGCGGCGGGGGAGGCGGGAAGTCGGGGACGGCAGGGGAGGGGGCGGCGGCGGGGGAAGGAGCAAGGAGGGAGGCGGGGAGTCGGGGACGGCGGGGTGGGAGGGAGGGGGACGGGCGGAGGCGGGGGAAGGAGCAAGGAGGAGGCGGGGAGTCGGGGACGGCGGGGGTGGGAAATTTCACCAGCGGGAAGAAACGGAAGAATTGAGAGTCAGAGTAGGGGCCCCTGGGAATGAGGGCTGAAGGGGGATTTGAGGGGCTCCTCAAATTTGAGGGCTCTAGTAGGGGCCCTGCTGGACCTCTATTTTTGCCTCAAGCCCTCACTCAAATATGAGGTTTGAGGGCTCAAGTAGGGGCCTGCTGGAGTTGCTCTTATGGCTGCAATTCGGTCTGCACTACAAAACCAAACGGCGTGTACAGAAAGCACTACAGACTAACTAGATCTGAAGCAAACGCATCCGCTCCAAACTAAAGAGCAACATGAACAGAAACAACAGATAAATTTCGCCTTCTGAATTCATCACTCATGGTCGAATGCATCAAACAACCAGGAAAAACAAGCAAGATATACAGTTGGATGGAACCAAGTAGGAGGAGAAAAATACCATGGCGGCGGCGCTTGGGAGGAGGCGACGAGCCCTGCAGTTGCAAACCCTAGCTGGGTGCGGAAGACGAAACGGCGGCGGCGGAGTCGTGCACTCGAGCTGTGTTTTGTAGCCAGGCAAAGCAATTCGGTGACTGCCTTTCTAGTATGGGCCGTGACCATAGGCCCAATGATGTATGGCCCAACAGGCCTAAAATGAGGGGTGTAAGTGGTCCAGGTTTGTCCGCCAAACTGCTAGCCCACCCGCAAACGGATTCTATGAATTCAAATAAAAATGAAACGATCAAACGAGTAGTAGTCTGGTTGAAGCATGAAGAGGCCAGTTCAAAAAAAAAAAAAAAAGCATGAAGAGGCTGGTAGGCTACTTTCAACTCTTGGGTGGCTCTCGTTGAACCCTCGGTTCCTAGATGAAACTTGAAACTCGTTTGTTGCTGATTAATGAAAGCTCTCTGCATCCCCCAAATAATACCATAGCGGTTTTTCCAAAAAAAAAAAACGCAACCAAATTCTTTCAAATCAGTGAACAAAAAAACTTCCTCCAAATTATACCAGATCCAAGAAATGAGAAGAACACAGAGCAAAGCAATATGTTTGCCTTTGCACTTCAGTACATCAGAGCAGTAACACCACTGTAAGTAACACTAGCGGAATATCTCCACCAATTCAGTAAACAAAAAACAAAAGATTCTCATTTCTTCTTTCTGTTGATGGATCTGTCGGAACTCCAGGCTCCAATGCTCGACCATTGTTGAATCTGAGTCAGACGTGGTAACCTGACGCCCAGCTCTTGGTGTACTCCCCGTCCGCCTCCTCGCCGGCGTCGTCGAGCCGGAGCGCGAACGCGAGCTGCGAGCGCGGCCCACTCGAGCACGAAGATGGCTAGCGCCGAGCCCGCCGACCAGCCTGAGGATGACCACGCCGTCCTCCTCGCGGACGTAGGACCGCAGCTCGGCGAGGAAGTCGCCGGTGCGGGTGAAGGCGAGCAGCGCGGCTGCGCCCTGGAAGATGGCGGTGAGGACGGCGCCCCGCCGGTGTGCGCGGTGCCGTGCTCGCCGGCGCCGGGGGCGGTGAAGGACCCCGAGCAGCCGGCTGCGGCGAAGACGGCGGTGAGCGCGTGGAGGAAGACGAGGAGCAGGCCGCACGGGGACGGGACGAGGGCGGAGCGAGAGCGTGAGGAAGATGCAGCCCGACGCCGCGCCCAGCAGCGCGTAGTTGCACACCAGGAACGCCCTGTGCGTGTGCCCGCCACCAGCCATTGCAACAGCACCACCGGATTCTTGATCTCCTCCTCTCTCTCTCTCTCTTGCTCAAGGAAGCAGGTTGGTTGCAAGTGCGACGAACTGGAGTGAGGAAGCGAGCGTTAATAAAGTCGTCGTCGGTGGGAAGGGGATTTTGCGACCGTTGCGTGGCGACGTTAACGGCTAGTGCCTGCCTGGGAGCGTTGCTTTTTTTCCTTGCCCTTTTTTTAAAGACTTTTTTCTTTTCTTGAGGTGGGCAGGGGAGACGTTAGGTCACTGAGGGCTGTTCGTACAGATTTCTGATTTCATTTTTGACTTCTGATTTTTCTGAATAAAAATTAATATGAATATCTTACCTTTTTATCAGCTATTTCTATCATTCACTACTATTTATCAGTCACTACTTTTCATTTTCACGTATTGTAACATATTTTGTATTTTATTATATCACAATTCTATAAGCTGCATGACGATCCGAATATTGTAATGCCTTTTATTGTACCGTCTTTCTTATATAATACACTACTATTTATAGCATAGTCAAAAGCCATCAACAAAAGTCAATATAAACGGATGCTAAAAACCATTAAACATCAAGCCCAAAATCGTACGGAACCAGAGCCCAAAGAGGCCCAGCCCATGTTCGCACGACATGTAGAGAACCGAGGCTAGTGCCGTCGCCGCTCTCCCTCTCGGTCGCTCGGGCGATTCCTTCTCTGCAGCGTGCTCTCCCCCTTCACAACAAAAGCGGCGGCGAGAGGATTGGTTTCTAGGGTTTGTTGTCTGCTAGCCTACTCTAAGTCTGTAAAAAAAAGTTCAAAACTCGTAAACTATTCAAGTCCTATTCATTTTAGCTTGATTCGAGTTCGGTTCAAACTTTAAACAAGCCAACTCAAGTTTGATCTTGAGCTCGCAAGCTTTACCGACCGAACTCGAGTAGTTCGCGAGCCTCAATTCGAGTTTAAATAGTGATACATATTAACTCTTACCAAACTATTCGAGTCGAACTCGAACTCGAACTTTTCTTATTGTTGAAAATTAGTGTATATTTGAATCATTTTGATTGCTATCGAATTTACTAAAGCTGAGCTTGAACTCAAAATTTTCTTATTATTGAAAAATAGTGCATAATAAATTATTTTAATTGTTGTCGAGCTTCAACGAGCTTACTCGAGCTTAGGCCGAGCCGAGCTCGAACCCAAGTCCAGGCAAAAATTTTCTTATTATTGAAAAAATAGTGCATAATAAATTATTTTAATTGTTGTCGAGCTACTCGAGCTTAGGCCGAGCCGAGCTCGAACCCAAGTCCAGGCTCAGACTCCAACCTGACCTTGGCTCGAGTTTCTACCGAGATCGAACCTGGAAGACCAAGCTCTCTCGAGCTCGACTCGTTTATAGCCCTGGCTATACCTTCCCTCCCCCTTTGCTTCCTCCGAGGGGGCTTGGATTGGAATTGGATCAGAGGAGGAGGATGGTGGGGATCAGGGTTTCCAAGAGCCAGCGCGCCAAGCGGGAGCTCCTCGAGCACGCGCGCAAGCTCGTAAGCTTCTCTATCGTCTTCGACTTCTTCTACCCTCTCCCTCCCCGAAACTCCATCGCGTGCTTCGATGTGGATTGCGGCACGCCGGCGGGCCGGTCCGGTGGCTCGGCCCGCGCTGTCCAACACGAGCACGCACACACGCCATGAATTTTGCTTTTCGCCTTCAAGCTTGTTTTTGGGACGCGCATGAGCCAACCTACCACTTTCAGTCCCGGGTTAACCTCGCTCCATGCAAGTGCCAAATTTTCACAGTGCCGAATTACTCATTTAGAGAGCGCAGCTCTCTGTTGACATACAAGTATTGCTTTTGGTGCCAATGGAAAACTCAGATTGTCCTGCAAAAAAAATCATGTAAATGCGAAAGAAAAAAAGGCAGAATGTTTGGCGCAGTGTGCAGCATAATATGTCTTATGCATAAAATCACGTGGAATTCTTAATTTTAGTTGATATATCTATTAGAAGGCTCTGGTTTTTTTTAACCTTCGATGTTTGGAAAACTAGCTAGAAATAATGTGGATGTGTCTCTTTGTGACTGAGCCTCACATCTAACTTTTGCTACTTGTGCCAGGTCCAGACTGGCCAAGAAGACGCTTATCCTTAAATCTTAATGGTACCAAGACTAGTGCCATGTTGAACTCTGTGCTGGCGGATATTCACCACCCGAAGCGTGATGATGCCGTGAAGTACGGGAAAATTGAATATATAGGACCAAGTTGAGAGTGCTTTGGTAAAATATGACCGAGTTATTTGTCCTTGTAAATATAGGACTGAGTTGAGCACCTTCTTGCAAATATGGTATTTTTCCCATTTTAGTCATATATATTCAATTTTACTCGTGAAGTACTCAAGAAGAATGACAACATCAGGCCGTTGAGAGCGGTGGAGAAACTTCTTTGGAGTTTAGTAGCTGGGAAAACAAATCAAGGGGAAAAACTGAGAGTACATAGGAAACTAAAGCAACAACTAAAGGAAAAACTTGAACTGCGGTCAAGTACGACCTGCACTTGCCGATTGTTTGCCATCTTACGAAGACGAACTGCGTATAATTGTAGCACCCTCAAAAAAAAACCCCAATACTAACCAACCTCTCCCTTTTCTCTCTCTCCCCCATGAATACATCTCTCCTGCTATCTATTTCTTCCGCATATCTCTCCTCTCCCGTTATCACTTCTATCCTTCCTTTTATCTCTCTCTCCAACCATTTCTCCTGCAGCGGCGGCGTGAGCGCAGGCGCGTGCACGGCCATGGCGAGGCGGCGCGCGTGTGCAGCCGACGAGCGACGATGGCGGCGGCCGGCCGAGCGGCAGCCAGCGGCGCGAGCCTAGCCGACAGTGCGGCGGCGGCGACGTGAGGCGCAATGCGCATGCACGGCCATGGCGAGGCGCGGCGTGTGTGTGCAGCCGACAAGCGGCTGCCGGCGGCGGCGGCGGCCGACGGTCGGTGGTCAGTGGCAAAACGAGTAGCCGAACGACCGTTCGCGCGGCTGAACGTGGTTTCGCTTGGCCGAAACCGTGGTTTTGCTCGGGCGAACAGCTGTTCATACGGTCGAACAGCGTTTCGCTCGGCCGAATGGCCGTTCGCATGGCCGACCGTCGTTCGCTTGGCAGAACGGTGTTTCGCTTGGCCGTGGGGGCTTGCCAGCCCGTTTCCTCTCCAGTCAAATTTATCACCTGTTGTTTTTTATCAAATTCATCCGTATCTGATCGGTTGTCTTCCATTCCACTCTGTAGGTTCGCACGCAGCCGTTGAGGGAGCAGTTAGGCAGTTGCGTATTTCGGATCCATTGTGCAGTGTGTCCGTCGAGCGTACTCAATGCAAGTACCTCGCGGCCGTGACCTTTTCCGTTTCGTAATTACATGTTTCCACTTTACTTGTCATATTATCATTGAGTATAATTATCATGTCACTTATGCTTGCTTGACTAATACCATATCGCTCAAATTATATCGTTAATATTGCCTGGCTCATATCATACCGCTTAGCTAACATCGCATCACTACCATTACCTGGCTCACATTATATTATTTGGCTAATATCCTATCGCTAAAATCACATCACTAAAGTTACCTGGCCAATTTTATACCATTAAAGTTACCTACCTACTAGCGTGTCACTAAAGCTTATCTGGTCAATATCATATAATTAGTGCTGTCTGGTTATTATCATATCGTTCACATGTGCTTGTTTATAGACGTTTAATATTGCATGTGTGCCATGATGTTTTAGATTATTTTAGTTCACCTGCTACTCTGTAATTAGGATGTTTAGTTAAATATTCTAGAGTTCATGCTTATAATTAGTATGCTAGAATCAGTGCTTAAATTGTTAATGGGGGTAGCTTATGAACATGTTTTAACTTAGGATTAAATTATTGACACTCCTTTGATATTAGAGCTGCTATGTTTTAGTTTCGCATATTATGTTCCAATAATTGTTGATGCTGAATTTGAGCCATGAATGATGTATGTATTAAATCTGTTAATCTGACTAATAATCACTTATCCCATAATAAAACTTGATTGGTTGATAACCTTGTGTGAGCTGTATTATAATACCTCTTTAGGTTAATCCCTATATCACTATCATCTTATCATTATTCCACATCGCTCTCATATCAGAAACTGACTCCCCATTTTCAACCCTAGCACATCTTTCCACTTCTCATAACTTTATTATAACATTTTCCTCGCCATCTCTTAGTTTCCCTAATTGTGTTCTATATAATCTGTCTATGATGTATCGGTTACTTTATCACCTAGTTTCACTAATCTTGTCTCTTCGGTCTCATTGGATTAAATCATTACTCTCATAACTTTACCTTAATTCAATCACAACTCTCTAATTATATCATGAATAATTTACTAAATAACGAACTAAGGGTTATCACACCGGGGCTACTCACATATAGGGTCATTTCCACCCAACCTGGTAACGTACGGAGGCCGTACATTCTCGTTACACAGGATATTACACCCCGTCTACGGTTACACAGTCGAGGACAAGGTTGTGCCTGGCTATTCTTGTATAACCGGGCATGTGGGATGAGGTCGCCGGGCAGCCTTACTATAACTTGTCACATAACAACTATCTTTAATACACGGTCTCCATGATATCCATCTTCCATTTATGACAGTATCTCCGATATCAGTTATTCGTTGCTTTCATCTTGTACGCATTGTTTACTTGTGATGCTTGTCATTCACTTCATATGGTTGCATTGCTTGTCTTTACTTTTGTGTTGCGACCGTTATTGGGTACTTGCTGAGATTTTCAAATCTCACGCTTGCTCTTTTCAGTCTCAGGTAAAAGGCCAGTGGAATGATAGCATCATGCATGGATGATAGCACTCGAGTTTTTAGCACCGTGGTTTGCCACCGTTTTGTTGTTTCATTCATTCATTATTTTGTTAGAAGTGGATCGGTCCCATGTTTTAAATATTTATTCCAGCTTCCGTTGATTCTCCATTAAAGTGTTAATACAGTTTTAAACTCTTTGTGATTTCTTTTGTTGTTCTTATTTATGTTTCACTTTGGCGATGACGTTCCATAGCAGTATCTCATATGATTACATGGAGTGCTACAATAATCCATTCAAAGAAGAGAGAAGAGTGTCTTTTACAACGGCGACGAGGGCCTAGTGGCTGGGAAAACAAATCAAGGGGGGAAACTGAGAGTACATAGGAAACAAAAGCAACAAAAACCTACGGCAAAAACCTAGACTGTCTAAAGGAAAAACTTGAACTGCGGTCAAGTACAACCTGCACTTGCCGATTGTTTGCCATCTTCTTTAATGGCTGATAGCAGCCTACGGTTGGACAAAACGCACTTCAAAAATATATATTGTTTTTGTTTAAGCATTTCGCCATGTCATTATAACTAGTCCTCATGTGGCTTTGGTTTTTCTTAACCTTCCTAAGTTCTAGTTGCCATGGAGATCGCACTTGTCTTCTCCCTTGCCTTCCTTTTCTGTCTCTGTGGCGCGAGCCGGAGCTTGCGCTACTTCACTTCCATGTTTTCCCTCGGAGACTCCTACATTGACACCGGCAACTTTGTGATCATGGCTACTCCGGTTGTGCCTGTGTGGATCGACAAGCCTCCCTACGGCATGACCGTAACATCCCCCAAATTTTTCATAAATTTGAAAAACAATTGAATTTCCAAAAACTTTTGCAAATTCTCAAACTAGAGCTTAATCCTCACCAATCTACACCCAAATCACGCACGAATCTTGAAGCAATATCCTCCATCCACCCAATTTCGCGCGGTTACTGTGCATGACCGAAAAATCTTCTCCGCCGCCTACACCCTCCCGCCACCGCACCTCTTCCAGCTTCTTCCCGCGCCAGCACATGCCGCCAGCTTGCTGCCGCCTCCCACGTCGCCTCCCGCCCCTGCCCGAGTCTTGATGATTGCCCGGCCAGCTGCGCTGCCTCTCTCTCTGCGCTCCCTGCCCCGCCCCGGTGCCAACCGCCTCATAGCCTCTCTCAAAAACCCTGCACGCCTCTACTAGCTCCCGCAAGTGCCCACGAAGCTCCCCGACCCACCGAATTAAGCCGAAGACCGCCGGAGAGCCGCCGGTGCCAAAAACCCCCCAAAGAACCCTAGTTTCCAATCCTGGTACTCCCGGCCGATTAAAATTCAATTGCTCGCTTCGGTAGCACCCCCAAGCTCCCAGAAACTCGCCCCAATCGCCGCCCTAGCTTCTTGAAGCTTCTCCTTCCCGGGCTCCAAGCGCCGCCTCGGAGCTTCTCCTCCTCACCGTGGCCAGCTCCGCACAAGTCTTCACAACCCTAACCACCGCTCCCATGGTCTTGCCTCATCCCCAGAGATGCTCAAAAGCCGACCTAATTGCCCCAAGAAGCCCTAGTCGACCGCAATCCCAAAAATCACCGTGAGGAAGATGACCTCGCCGCCGGCGATTGCCGCCCCTGCCGGGCCCGCAAACACCAAAAATGGAACCCTGGCATCGTGCCGAATCCAACCATACCCTTGGTGTGCGTCGCGGTTCGTCGTAGCTCCGCCGACCGCCATCACCTCTGTCCTCTGTCCCTGCGCGCGCGTGCGGGCCGAAGGAGGAAGAGGAACAGTGCGCGAGCACTGTTCCCCCGACCGCACTGTGCCGACTTGGCTGGACCCAGCCAGCTCGCCCGCGCCCGGACCGAGCCAGACTGACCGGGTTGCGCCGAACCGCATAGACCGGACCCGATGAACAGTACACCGAGCCCAATGAATAGTAACCGACCCAAAGTCCAAAAATTGATGTTTATACTCCCCAGATCCGTTTCGAGCCCGCCAACCCAAATATCAAGTCCAATTCCCCATATAGCCCTCCTATAAACCTAAAAACCCAATTTAGTGAAGTTTCCAGAATGTCTTTATTCTTTTGAATTTTATTATTTTATTACTCCTAGCTCATTTTTCGTCGAGCGTGGAATTAAATTGATTTTCTTTATTTTTACGCTAGCACGTGACGTCGAGGATCAGCGGATTCAAGAATACGAAGCCTCGGATCAAGGTCAAGGCCAAGAAGATGAAGAATACGAAATTGTCGAAATTATAAGTCCGCAAGGCAAGTCACATGTTTTTGATCATATTGAATCCCATTAAATTACATTATTTATTTAATGTATTTTCATTATTGATAGTTGCGAACTGATAATTGCTTAAAACAAAGATTTAGAATAACATGCTATCTAGATAATCCTACCACTGATAAATAGCCATGTTTACCTTGATGGCCATATTCACCTTGACAACCTTAGTAAGAATTAACATATGATATAAATGTATACAAGATCATTTCATTCAGTATGATACACTACTAAGTGACTCTGGCCGTTGGCCGGTAGAATTGAAAAAACCCGGAGAGGGTAGGGTGGTATGGGACACCGTACCCTAGGCCGGTGATGCTGGTATGCATTCTAAGGTGTTGGCTGTGGGCCAGTAGGATTTGAAAACTGATACTAAGGTAAAGGGGTGCTGTGGGAAATCACGTGGTGATCTACGCCCACGACTTTACCTTAGGGAATTGAGACTGGGAAGGGTGTGCTGTGGGAAATCACGCGGTGATCTACGCCCACGCCCTTACCCGAGTGAGAGGCTGGTATGGATGGGTGGTGGTAGTGCCAGTGGGCACAGAGGGAGATGTGGTTGGATGCCTCAGGTGAAAAATGTAAGGACGAGAACCTTGTGCCAAGTAAAAGACATAGTCAACGCTCAGGCCACAGGAGTTGACTTGTCAACACTGGTTTAGTAGCTGCTCCATTCAATTGAAACTCTACAGGCTGTGACGACAGGTAGACGGGGAGTTAGGTATGCTGCGGGTACCTAACAACGGTAGTATTCACTCACAAGCGGCTAGAGAAGAGTATGTGCGCAATTGTAGCCGTGACTGAGTGATGCTATCGGGTAGAGTCTATATAAAGAATGGAGCAGTGAACCGACCTGGCTTTCTTAACTCTGTCGCGGGAGTTAAGGGATCGTGTGGGTAAAGTTGAGCAACTCTGCAGAGTGTAATAAATGGTATTCGAATACGCCGTGCTTCCGGTTAATGAAGCTGTGTTAATTGGGTGATTCCCACAATGAGGCATAAGTAGGATTTGAGATGATTTAATGTGATAAATGATGAACTGAATTTGTTAATGAAAACCCTCTGATCTTAGGAGCAATTGTCTTAAGTTTTACTTGATTGCAAATAAAACTGCATCCACCTCATAATAAAACCACTATACACCCTCCACCCGAGAACCCTGGCAATTAGTTATATAGTATTTCCACATGTGATTTGCTGAGTACGGGGTGGGAGTACTCAGGCTTGCCGAATTTTCCCCCAACAGATACCAGAAGAAAAAGGAAGCAATTCAAGATTTCGCATTAGGGTTACGACCGCACTCAAGCGTTCCTGTGGAGTTTTCTTCGGCTCTTTTGTATGTAAGTCAAAATTTTGGGCTTGAATGCCCTTATTGTCGTTAAAGCTGGCCATTAGGTCTTACTTTAATCCAATTAACTCTTTTTAAATGGCTTATAAGCAGGCATGATACACTGTTAAGCCGCAACAGAACTCCTGGGCTGTTGCAGGCCGTACGACGTCCCTGGTCTCAAAAATTGGGGGCGTTACAAGTGGTATCAGAGCTATGCTTGACTGTAGGATGTAACCCTAAGTATAGGTTTGATTTCGATAGGAACACGATTCTACAAAATCTAAATTTATGATACAAAAGAGTTACAAAAATCATAAGTAATATTGCTGCCTCACTCTTCCTATGTCTGCCTTATCCTTCCTAGACATGCATTAAAAATTTTGTTTGGATTGGTTAAAAGCTCAAAAATACGAGTAGTCGTTAGACTAACTCCTTGCTGTAGGTCTTTAACCAAATAGAACGAATACTAACTTTAGTAGAAGTGCTAAGGATGGTGTTAAGAAGAATAGCACGAATGTCCCTGACCAAAACTTTCCTTTTGAAAAGTTGAAGTCACTGTCCGAGTAGATAGTACATCATGCCCGTTTAATTCCCTTGATGTAACGGGTAAAACCAATTGAGTAGACGAAGTTTTCTGATTGTAACAGTAGCCAAATTGCACTACGAGCCTGGTAGGCTGCTATATATAAGCAATTTGTGCAAAGAGTTGAATATTTGGTTTTAAGAAAAGTTTATGTGGAAAATTTTTCTACTCCTACCCTACTTCGTCTCCGCTTGTATCTGTGTTCTTCTGTTTTGATTCTTCTCGTACCTTTTAAACTCAAAATTTTGGGGAACTTAAATGCAAGTTCCTGATTGCAGTGAAAGTTTCCTAAACCTCTTCCTCGAATCTCGAGGACGAGATTCTTTTTAAGGGGTAGTGTGTAACATCCCCAAATTTTTCATAAATTTGAAAAATAATTGAATTTCCAAAAACTTTTGCAAATTCTCAAACTAGAGCTTAATCCTCACCAATCTACACCCAAATCACGCACGAATCTTGAAGCAATATCCTCCATCCACCCAATTTCGCGCGGTTACTGTGCATGACCGAAAAATCTTCTCCGCCGCCTACACCCTCCCGCCACCGCACCTCTTCCAGCTTCTTCCCGCGCCAGCACATGCCGCCAGCTTGCTGCCGCCTCCCACGTCGCCTCCCGCCCCTGCCCGAGTCTTGATGATTGCCCGGCCAGCTGCGCTGCCTCTCTCTCTGCGCTCCCTGCCCCGCCCCGGTGCCAACCGCCTCATAGCCTCTCTCAAAAACCCTGCACGCCTCTACTAGCTCCCGCAAGTGCCCACGAAGCTCCCCGACCCACCGAATTAAGCCGAAGACCGCCGGAGAGCCGCCGGTGCCAAAAACCCCCCAAAGAACCCTAGTTTCCAATCCTGGTACTCCGGCCGATTAAAATTCAATTGCTCGCTTCGGTAGCACCCCCAAGCTCCCAGAAACTCGCCCCAATCGCCGCCCTAGCTTCTTGAAGCTTCTCCTTCCCGGGCTCCAAGCGCCGCCTCGGAGCTTCTCCTCCTCACCGTGGCCAGCTCCGCACAAGTCTTCACAACCCTAACCACCGCTCCCATGGTCTTGCCTCATCCCCAGAGATGCTCAAAAGCCGACCTAATTGCCCCAAGAAGCCCCTAGTCGACCGCAATCCCAAAAATCACCGTGAGGAAGATGACCTCGCCGCCGGCGATTGCCGCCCCTGCCGGGCCCGCAAACACCAAAAATGGAACCCTGGCATCGTGCCGAATCCAACCATACCCTTGGTGTGCGTCGCGGTTCGTCGTAGCTCCGCCGACCGCCATCACCTCTGTCCTCTGTCCCTGCGCGCGCGTGCGGGCCGAAGGAGGAAGAGGAACAGTGCGCGAGCACTGTTCCCCCGACCGCACTGTGCCGACTTGGCTGGACCCAGCCAGCTCGCCCGCGCCCGACCGAGCCAGACTGACCGGGTTGCGCCGAACCGCATAGACCGGACCCGATGAACAGTACACCGAGCCCAATGAATAGTAACCGACCCAAAGTCCAAAAATTGATGTTTATACTCCCCAGATCCGTTTCGAGCCCGCCAACCCAAATATCAAGTCCAATTCCCCATATAGCCCTCCTATAAACCTAAAAACCCAATTTAGTGAAGTTTCCAGAATGTCTTTATTCTTTTGAATTTTATTATTTTATTACTCCTAGCTCATTTTTCGTCGAGCGTGGAATTAAATTGATTTTCTTTATTTTTACGCTAGCACGTGACGTCGAGGATCAGCGGATTCAAGAATACGAAGCCTCGGATCAAGGTCAAGGCCAAGAAGATGAAGAATACGAAATTGTCGAAATTATAAGTCCGCAAGGCAAGTCACATGTTTTTGATCATATTGAATCCCATTAAATTACATTATTTATTTAATGTATTTTCATTATTGATAGTTGCGAACTGATAATTGCTTAAAACAAAGATTTAGAATAACATGCTATCTAGATAATCCTACCACTGATAAATAGCCATGTTTACCTTGATGGCCATATTCACCTTGACAATCTTAGTAAGAATTAACATATGATATAAATGTATACAAGATCATTTCATTCAGTATGATACACTACTAAGTGACTCTGGCCGTTGGCCGGTAGAATTGAAAAAACCCGGAGAGGGTAGGGTGGTATGGGACACCGTACCCTAGGCCGGTGATGCTGGTATGCATTCTAAGGTGTTGGCTGTGGGCCAGTAGGATTTGAAAACTGATACTAAGGTAAAGGGGTGCTGTGGGAAATCACGTGGTGATCTACGCCCACGACTTTACCTTAGGGAATTGAGACTGGGAAGGGTGTGCTGTGGGAAATCACGCGGTGATCTACGCCCACGCCCTTACCCGAGTGAGAGGCTGGTATGGATGGGTGGTGGTAGTGCCAGTGGGCACAGAGGGAGATGTGGTTGGATGCCTCAGGTGAAAAATGTAAGGACGAGAACCTTGTGCCAAGTAAAAGACATAGTCAACGCTCAGGCCACAGGAGTTGACTTGTCAACACTGGTTTAGTAGCTGCTCCATTCAATTGAAACTCTACAGGCTGTGACGACAGGTAGACGGGGAGTTAGGTATGCTGCGGGTACCTAACAACGGTAGTATTCACTCACAAGCGGCTAGAGAAGAGTATGTGCGCAATTGTAGCCGTGACTGAGTGATGCTATCGGGTAGAGTCTATATAAAGAATGGAGCAGTGAACCGACCTGGCTTTCTTAACTCTGTCGTGGGAGTTAAGGGATCGTGTGGGTAAAGTTGAGCAACTCTGCAGAGTGTAATAAATGGTATTCGAATACGCCGTGCTTCCGGTTAATGAAGCTGTGTTAATTGGGTGATTCCCACAATGAGGCATAAGTAGGATTTGAGATGATTTAATGTGATAAATGATGAACTGAATTTGTTAATGAAAACCCCCTGATCTTAGGAGCAATTGTTTTAAGTTTTACTTGATTGCAAATAAAACTGCATCCACCTCATAATAAAACCACTATACACCCTCCACCCGAGAACCCTGGCAATTAGTTATATAGTATTTCCACATGTGATTTGCTGAGTACGGGGTGGGAGTACTCAGGCTTGCCGAATTTTCCCCCAACTGATACCAGAAGAAAAAGGAAGCAATTCAAGATTTCGCATTAGGGTTACGACCGCACTCAAGCGTTCCTGTGGAGTTTTCTTCGGCTCTTTATATGTAAGTCAAAATTTTGGGCTTGAATGCCCTTATTGTCGTTAAAGCTGGCCATTAGGTCTTACTTTAATCTAATTAACTCTTTTTAAATGGCTTATAAGCAGGCATGATACACTGTTAAGCCGCAACAGAACTCCTGGGCTGTTGCAGGCTGTACGACGTCCCTGGTCTCAAAAATTGAGGGCGTTACAATGACCTTCTTTGGCCGCCCCACAGGCCGCCCCAGCGATGGGAGAGTCATCATCGATTTCATCGGTAAGTCGAGCCATCTGATTCATAGTAGTACAAGACGAAGAACTTTCTGAAATTGTTGCCATAATTTGACTGAATTTGAGCATCTACTTCTTTGAAGTTTGGGTACATGCTCGATTTGGATTCTGTACCAACACTTCTCTTTCGCATGGCTGTAGCCGAGGAGTTTGGCCTCCCTTTTCTCCCAGCCTCCCTGCAGGCGAACAGCTCGAACGTCTCTCAAGGCGTAAACTTTGCTGTCGGCGGTGCGACGGCGATCGATGTCGACTTCTTCGAGAGGAACAATCTGGTTCGGTTCAAGCTTCTGAACAACTCTCTGAACGTGCAGGCTGGTTGGTTCGAGGAGCTCAAGCCATGGATTTGCAACACCGAAGAAGGTTCCTGACATGCTCCCCAGTATCGATTATATCTTGGCATTTTTTGCCCAATAGTAATATATTGTGGTGCTTAATTTCTACCAGATATATACTGAGCAACTGATTGATACAGGGTTCAGAGATTGCTTCAGAAAAGCCCTCTTCATCGTTGGGGAGCTTGGAGTGAATGACTATAACTTCATACGGATGGCGGGGAAGACCGAAGACGAAGTGAAATCATATGTACCTACAGTTGTGGAAACTATTGCCATGGGCGTGGAGGTATATATACCCACTAAATTACTACCATTTCTTCAATTCTACTTTACCACTGCCTGCATATATATTCAGTACCCAAGTTCTTCAAACTCTATTGCCAGTGCCTGCATAGATGTTGGATGTAAAATCAAACCACAATAGATCCCAAGATTTCTTTCCTCAAGTTTATTATCCTAAAAAGATCCAGTAGAACTCAGTGTAAAACATACTATATTTAACAGCTGAATTCTTCCCGTTCAAAGAAAGAAGAGCTGAATTCTCTCTCAAAAAAAGCTGGATTTTGTTTCACTGTTTACTCATGAGCAGTGAACTTTACACTTTGAACACATGGATTAAACAGCTTACCTTTGCACCACAGAGGCTTATCAACGAAGGCGCAGTTTACGTTGTCGTGCCGGGGAACCCACCAAACGGGTGTTCACCCGCCACGCTCACTCTCCGCCTGAGCCCCGACGAGACGGACTACGACCACATCGGCTGCCTACGCGGCGTCAACGACGTGGCCAGGTATCACAACGTGCTGCTCCGTGCGGCTGTGAGCACTCTCAGGGGCAAGTACCCCCATGCCAAGGTCATCTTCGCCGACTTCTACGACCCCATCATCAGAATCCTCGAAAACCCCAATCATTTCGGTAACCAATACCGTCTTTCTGCTTCAGCATCTACTGACATTTCTTTTGCACGTGATGGCCTGTACTTGTTGCAGTCACTGAATCGTCTGAACTTTTGCAATCTGCAGGAGCCGCCGCCACTGACGTTCTCAGAGCTTGCTGCGGAGCCGGCGGCGCGTACAACTGGAACGCCAGCGCCGTCTGCGGCATGCCCGGAGTGACCGCTTGCCAGAATCCGTCGGCGTACGTGAGCTGGGACGGGGTTCACTACACGGAGGCCACCAACCGCTACATTGCCAAGGGGTGGCTTTACGGTCCTTACGCCGATCCGCCAATACTGAGCGCTATTCACCGCTAACTTGCTGAAAAACCGTGTTCTCGGGGAAATTTTTTGCTGAAAAACCATTACATGTCCTAGCAGCATGGCAAGTTTGCCGATAAGTTGACATCAATTCAATTGTTTTGCTATTTTAATTGCAATGAGGTTTCTCGAGTTGTTAATCACGGCTTACCCAGTTTAGTTGGATGGGACACTTATGATGTGTTTGGTTTGAGGGATAGGGTGTGATAGAATGAGATGGTTCCTTTGACCAAGCCTATCCATGTGTTTGGTTTGAGGGATGGGGTGGGATGGAATGGTCCAAAGTGGGATGAGTCTGTGTAAATTTAGAGGTTCCACCTTTTTTGTGGAACCATCTCATCCTTTTCCATCCCATCCCATTTCACTTTCATCACTCCAACCAAACACATCATTACCTGTTCTTTACCTCACAAGCTGGCGGCTTTTGGGCCTATTCGGTTGGTGAGAAGTCGTCTGGCTTCTCGCAGCCGCTACAGTACCTAACTTTTAAACGGAGTATTTTCTCAAGACGGGGTCTATAAGTTAAACGTAATACACGTTAAAAGCCCAACATCTGTATCAGTCAAAATCGCAAGTGAGTATCGATCTCTCCGTAATCTGTACCGTAAACAACCAAAATTCAAAAATTTCAGCCAAAAGCCATAAGCCGCAGCCAAAAAGAACAGGCCCTTTGGCTTTTACTACAGTACTTAACTTTCAAACGGAGTATTTTCTCAAGACGGGATCTACAAGTTAAACGATCTACATGTTAAAAGCCGAACATCTATACCAGCTAAAATCGCAAGTGAGTATCTGTCTCTCCGTAATCTGTACCGTAAACAGCCAAAATTTAAAAATTTCAGCCAAAAGCCATAAGCCGCAGCCGAAAAGAACAAGCCCATAATTCGCGTTACACTTCGCGGCAGGGTACAGTTGAGGGTGCTCCAATGTATCAGCAGACGGTCACAGACTCACAATATGAGATGAGTCCTTTTGGATAATTTCCACAGTTTATATATGCTGATTTTGTCAACATTTACATTATATACAACACAGTTTGTAAAAAGAAAAAAAAATATCTTGGACCTGTTGATGTCCGTGCAGAATCATTCGCTAATCCGTGCATCGAGTGCTACTGTCAAGGTATCAGATTCCATCAACTAACAAAGGTTGAGATTTGCAAGAATCTGATGCTCTTTCCCCATACGCTGATCTTTCATCCTTCCCGAGTTCTCATAAGATCAACAAGCAACACGGGAAGGCATCATCTATGAAGACACATATTTTGAGAATCGAGGGAGCTAATAATCTATCTGTTAGCCATTTTGTTTGGCAAATGTGAATCCATGACGCTGCACGACTTGTCCATGAACTGCAAAGAACAGGTGTAAGCACAAAACTAAATTAGATAATTAACGAGCGTGTAAAGCGATAAACTCATGCCATTGAGAGAATATAGGGGCACATTTTTTTGTTGGTGTATGGCGGGGGGAAAGAGGCAGGATGGAGAGAGATATAGCAGGGTGTTATGGAGTGACGACGGTGGTGAGCCAGCCAGGTTTACTAATTCCATTTTCCAAAACAACCCGTGGGAAATACTAATTTTTCTGGGAAAACCAGGTAATAAACCTAGTTAAACCTCTGTTTTCAGTTATGTTCTATCGCATGGGCAGAAAGAACAGATGATGAAAATTTGTCAGGATGAAACATCACCTTTCTCATGGAATGTAGCGCTCGCCCAAAAGCTTCAAGAAACCTCAACTCCATATCAATAGGCCAGACCTACAAACAGCAACTAATAAATGAGATGGTGAGCCAAAACACATGAAAAAAATAGCTGAATTCAAAGTTTAAGCGAATGCATACTGAATAATGCCCAAGAATCAAGGTTGCATTCGGGATGTTCATGGTTGAAGCAAAAATGCAGTAGCACTCAAAGAAAGAAAAAATGCAACGAAACTATTTAAATTTGTAATCATGAAAGGTGGAAAAAGGATGAGAAATTAGTCAGCATTTGCCATATGCATTAACATTGCTGAATTTACAAGGAATATTCATGCATAGTTCAGAATCTTGAGACGAGTGCTTCTTACAAAGTTTTGATTCAGCAAGCACGTGTGATACAAACAGGTTAAGGACAAGAAACGCGTGGCCGGCCTACCTTGTGTCCCAGCCGCCGCAGCGGCGGCGGCTGCCCCGCACGACACACTCCGGCCCGGCGGCCTCCGCCACCGCCAGATCCTCCCTTACTGGATTCGGATGCTGCAAAAGGGAACTAATTAGCTAGATCTAATTAGGCCGCCGTCCCAACCGAGCCATACCGAACCACAACGGAGCAGACCTTCATGACGGCGAGGGCGTATGCGGGGAACAGGGGCGTGGTGGACGCGGGGGACGGCGGCGCGCCAAGGCGCGTCGTCTCCGGCGAGGGGCGGCCGCTGGTTGGGGGTGGACGGGGACACGGAGGCGGCGGCGGTTGCGGTTGCGGGGGACGCCATTGGGAGGCTCCAGGGAGAAGGTCGGGGATCAGTCAGTTCGGCTGAAATAGTTTGTATTATGGCTTATTTTATACTATAGTTGACTCATTTTATACTAATTAATAATAGTTTTATTTAACATAATTAAATTTAAAAAAATAAAATAAAAGAATAATACAAATGAATATAAAAAAAGCAAAAAAACTTAAACATAAATCAAAAGGCCAAAAAAGAAATAGAGGAATAGTAAATTAGAGAAGTTAAGCGGGATCGAGCCATGTTCTTTTCAACTTCTAAAATCTGATTTTCGACTTTTCTACAGTATCTAACTTTTAAACGGAGTATTTTTTAAGATAGGGTCTACTAGTTAATTGTAGTACATATTTTACTGACTTCATTTATATCGGCAAAAACCACACGTAAGTTTCTGTTACTCTGTAATCCCTCGTACAAATAGCCCAAAAACTAAAAATCTGCCACAAGCCGCAACCAAAAAGAATAGCCCGAGTTGTGTCTCTGATGCGCTTGGCGCGGGGGGGGGGGGGGGGGGGGGCGTTTGTATAGTGGCCTCTTTTTCTTAGCAATACTATTTGATTCTGTAGTTGCTTCAAGCTCCTACCTGTCCTTGTTTGTGCTGATCTGACAGACTGGCTTTGCCTTAGATGAAATATCAGTTGTTTGTTATCACTTTGTGTTGGAACATTGAAGCCAAATCATTTCAATTTTCATTCCAACAAGCCAGCAAGATAAACACTTGGCAATTGAATACCCTGAACAAGTACACGACATGCTTCAAGAGAAGAACATCTGCATCATAGATCAAGAAAAAACCACACTATTCCTTTAGGGAACGCTTTGCATCAACCCCCAGCTATATGATATCGATCACCTATCAGATCTCTCATTCACGCTGTAACATCCACAACACCTCCTATATATGCACATAAACTTCTAAGGTAACACGCCCATATGCACGCTAGATAAAAGATCAAAAACATCAGAATATAAGGAATCAACAAGCTATTTGGTCCCTGAAGGTGGCTATCTCCTCAAATACAGGCAGCCTCCTCGACCTGAACGGCGTCCACTCATCCACCACAAGGTCTAGTCTCTCCATGATCTCTTCACTGACACTCAGCTCGACATCTAACGGTGATGGAACATGCATCATCGGGCCGAGCTCACGGAGCAGCTGCTCAGCTCGGCCAACCACCTTGTCATCATCTGATCCAGAGATTCTGCGTAGTAGGACACCCTCAAGTACTTGCCTTGCCTCCTCATGCCTGCCCTGCTTAATTAGGCACAGCCCAAGGTTGCACGCCCTGTTGGCATCAGGCTCAGTAGTCTGCGCCTTGCGATAAACCAATTCAGCGGCTGCATAGTTGTTCTGCTGCATGTAAGCCCAGCCAAGATTGCCCTGTAATGTGCATCTGAAGGTTTCAGTAACTTGGGTGTAACTGAATACTGCATTGACATGGAAAATGACCAATCAGTAGGAGTAACATGGGAGCAGTAATATTTACCAGAATGCGAGATGTCTCCTGCTGGATCGAGACCTGGAACTTCTTGCCATGGGAGCGTGCTGTCTTGGTCGCTTTCCCATTGAAGGCCTCGCCGAGGTATATCATCTTCAGCTTCTGTTTCAGTAGCTCTATCTGCTCCTCGACTTTTCCGCATTTCTGAACAAGAAAAATCAAATCATGTTGCAATCCAGGAATCCTTTTTAGTAGTTTTGCAAGATGTGATACAACAAATAATGCACCTTGTACAGGTCGATGAGGAGATTGTCAAGGGCCTCCTGAGCCTGCCTAGAGCACAGGTGCCTGAATGATCTGATGGCTTCTATCGCCTCCTCGGCGTGGTCCTGCTGCTTCATCACCACGGCCATGTCCTTCAGTGCACTGTCCACCCTGTCCCCGGAGTTGATCGCCTTCCAGAACCACACGGTCGCCATCTCCGGATCCTTCTCCACAAGCTGATTCATCCAAATGAAGTCGTGTGACCCAAGTCAGTAATTAAGGGAGAAGCTTCAGTAAAAATATTGTTTAACTATTAATCCTGAATTTTAGTGTGTAATTGAGTGCTTAATTTGAAGTATTTAAAAATTAGTTAATGTGAACCACGTTCTTTTTAGCTTTTCAGCCGACTCTTGACTTTAGCTTTTATCGTCCGGTACAATTCATCACATCTACCAGTCGCAACTAAAGGCATTTGCCGCAGCTCAAAAGAACGATGCCATTGAAAACTTTACAGTGAATATTCAGTAGTGAACAGTGTTGTTCAAAGTACAGAACCAATAACAGTAATAAGACCAATATTTCAGTATCAACATAAATTCAATCTTTCCAACAAGGATACGCTAGTTAATTGTCATCGACAAAGGATATAAACCGCTAGCATCGATCAAAAAATCGTTGTAATTTCATGGACACGAAAAACATTTACCTTTCTAGAATCAATAAAAAGATATGGTAATCAAGGCAGTGAGCTTGAACTCGGCTCGAATAAGTTCGATAACAATCAACAATTCAATATGCACTAATTTTAAACAATAAGAAAAACTCATTCGACTCGAGTAAGCTCGGTGAGAGTTAACATGCAGCAATATTCAATAAGTGATAATAGAAAAATTATCACAACTCACAATATAATAGCATGCATAGTTTATATGAACAAATGTAAAAGAGAATAACTTAGGGATACATACAAGTAAAGTTGTAAAAAAAACCTCGAGGCTTGTGAGCTACTCGAGCTCGGCTCGTTCTAGACTCGATTCGAGCTCGGCTTGAACTTTAAACGAGCTGAACTCGAGCTTGATTTTGAGCTCGCGAGCTTTACCGAGCCGAACTCGAATAGTTAGTGAGCCTCAATTCGAGCTTAAATAGTGATACATATTAACTCTTATCGAGTATTCGAGTTTACTCAAGCCGAACTCAAGATTGGACTTTTCTTATTGTTAAAAATTAGTGTATGTTTGAATTATTTTGTCTGTTATCGAGTTTACTTGAGTCGAGCTCGAATTCGAACTTTTCTTATTGTTGAAAATTAGTTACTCGAGAAAATTAATGCATAATAATTTATTTTAATTGTTATTGAGCTTCAACGAGACGAGCTCAAGCCTAGATTCGGACTTCAACTTGAGCTCAACTTATTTATAGCCCTACATACCAGCTCGTTAAAGCTCATAAGTTCAGGATAAGACTCGAGCTCATCTTATCTGGAGCTCGAGCCGAGCTGTAGCTGTTAGTGAGCCTTAAGCTTTTTTTTTTCCCCAGCCCTACTGGTAATACACGTAGGGAATTTCTTTCAGCACTAGGGCAAAGGTGAAGTGACGTAGAAAACATCCCAAGAGGCGCCCGGAAACACACGAAAGGTGCTTGCTTTGATGCTAGTACTGTAACTGAACACTCCTACGCGAAGCTAGCCATGCCAAAATTCCAATCCAATGCTACTGCAATCTATGTACTCAAGAAAAGTTAAGAGAGAGAATTTGCAAGAACAGAAAAGAAATTGCAACCTGGAGGTGCTTGGCTCTGACGTACGGGCTGTCGCCGGCGGGCACCTTGTGGACGACATGGAACAGATCTTTCTTCTCCCCTCCTCCGCCTCTCCTCTTAGAGGACGAAGAAGAAGCCATGAATGAACAGAACCTGAATCCTCGGCAAGAGACAAGAGGGAATAAGATATGGGAGCAAGTAGCGCACAGATAGGTGGTTTCTTTTCGGTTTGCGTGATCCGGGGGTGGGAAGGAAGTATGGGCGACCGGAGGAAGATGACGACGGGGGTGGCGCGAATCCGGACGGGAAGGCGTCCAGGTTCCTGAGCCGAGGTTGGATGGGGACTTGGGCCCTGATCCAGCGAGCTGGAGCGCGGCACGTGTCAGCATCCGCGCGGGTGCAATGGCGTGCTCGCGGCGCTTTGAGGTAGAGAAGTGGTGTGACCGTGTACTTCGCTCTCATGAGCACCGAACGGGCACAAATGAGCTTGGATTGGGTGCGTCTTCTAGATGCATGTCTTTAACCACTTTCCTTACGCAGTACAGAAAAAAAAGGGGAACCCTTTTCTAAAGAAAAGTACGTCCAGTAATCATCTAGATATTTTATTAAAAACAATTATTTAAATTTATAACTCTTATATTAAGGGCCTGTTTGGCAGAGCTCCAGATTCTCATTTTTCAGCTTCTGCTCCAGATTCTGTAAGAATCCACTTCTCTGAGAATCTGGAGCTACCTCTGAAAAACGTTTGGCTAGTGGGTTGGCTCCAGATTCTTAAAAGAAGAGATTGGAGGGAAATAGACCATGTTACCCCTAGTTGTAACCATGAGATTTTGATTTAAGAGCTCTTCTTTGACATTTCTTGTCATGTTGTTACCCTTAGCATGCATTATCCTGTTTTTGACATTTCGTACAACAAACGTGACACGGGAAATATAAAGGAAAATAGAACCATGAGAAAAAATTGCATCATCGTTTGGAACAAGTTCTTGTACTTGCTGCATGTTCATGAATAAGGACAACTAATTAACGAGGAACATGAGTAGGGATAATACCGATATTGTTGTACTTTAAACAATTTGTCTTTTACGTTTCATACTATTACAAATAATGTAGCAAATTTCACCAACTTTCATCAATAGCCTTTGCAAGGTCATCACGAAACCTATCCATAGCTCTATCACTCGATTGTGACGTTGACACATTTGATGCATCTTGAGAAATGACATATTTTGCATATCTTGATGGTATTGTTGGCACATAATTAGGATTCCACTCGAACCTATGAAAATGCTTGTCTGGCGAAGCATGATCACGTACGAAGTTGTGAAGTCCCATGGTAGCTGCAATAATCATCTTTTGCTTAGGCAAATGAAAACTCGGCATCTTCAAACGAATTCTCCATTTCATCTTCCACACACCAAGGGTCCTCTCAATGATATTACGACAACTTGAGTGTACTTTGTTAAATTTTTCTTTCTCACCACATGGGGCATCACCTCTTCGAAATTCAGGAATATGGTACCTTTGTCCCTTGTATGGTGCTAGATACCCCGGTCTATTCGGATAACCAGCATCGACAAGATAATATTTTTCCTAAAAATTAAGATGCAAATTACCACTGTTAACACCAAATGCATAAATATTAGTATAAATAAGTTCACAAATAATTTGAAAAATAAAACTTACCTTGTGGAGGATGTGGAAAGATATCTTTGTCTACATGCAATGCATGATAAAGCACACTAGTATCATGCATTGCTCCTGGCTGACCAATAGATGCGTATGTGAAGCGCATATCAAAATCACATATAGCCATCACATTTTGAGTTGTTTTCCCTGATCTACCAATATATCTAATCGGATCTTCTAATGGAACTGTTGCAAGGATATGTGTACCATCAAGAGCTCCAATGCAGTCTTTGAAATGTGGCCACATCCTCTTGTCATTTCTAATTCTACTATGAACAGTAGAGAAATTAGGATCTTTTGGCTGCACAATATCGTGAGACATTCTGAGTACACACTCCAAAACCTCATCAAACTTTCTACTAATTGTCTCACCAGAATGTTTGAACCGATTCTGCACTCTTCGATTCGATTCAGAGCCACCACAGATATACAGAAAAATAGCCAAACTTTCAATGGAACTCATATGGGTAGTTGATTTCAAGTTGTAAGATCTGACTAAAAGATCATGTAGACTATGAAAGATTGTAGCATTCATACGAAACATATGGTGGCTTTCCCCTGGGGTGTTTAGAGTTTCTCTTACCCAACCCGTACCACTAAGGCGTGAAGTCCTAGGCTCATTCTTGTCAAGATAAGTTGAATGGTACTTCTCCACAATAATTGCAGTAGCAGCTAAGTGCTCTAACATGTCTTGCTGTAGTTGCATCATCTGGACATCACATTCATATTCTTCATCAGAGCATCACTCACTTCACTTTCATTTTCTGATGAGGACATCTGTACGTGAAAATGCCAACAAAATACCAACTTAAATTAGACAAAACTCATATAAAAGGCTTACAAACATGCAATAGAAGCAAAATAATGTCTCACAATTTATAAATAAAGTCTTACAAACCTATATAAAAGATAGATGAAGCATGAAAGGCAAACATCCTAAAGGTTACAACCAACTTCTACTTGCCATACTTGGCATCATATTTTCTTTTCAGCCATTCAAACCGTCCTTCACTACTACGCAATGTAAGAAACATTTTCCTTTGCTCCTTTTTTATAAAAAGTTCAGATGCAATGAAATGCTCATTAGTCCCCTCCACAGCACCGCACTCTTCGACCATCTCCATCACATCCTTGATGGTACACGCCAAGGTTTCCTCTCTTTTTTGTGCAAATGCTGCAAAAGACGCATGAGACATCTCGCTCAACTCAACAATTCGTTTCAGTTGGTTTTGCATGATTGCAGATCCACTCTTCAGTTTCTTCCCTTTCGTATTACTAGAACCGCATGTTCTCTTCCCTTTAACACTACTTGGTGAGTCATCTTCTTGTTCACTATTATCGTTGTCATCATTGTCGCCTTCATGTTCTTCAACTTCAATAGGTGTGGATGCACGAACAGGGCTTAGTGGCAAATTTCCCATTGCTGGAGACCAATGATCTTCACCAGTGTTGCGAAGATCTTCCAACATTGTGCGCAACAGATCCTCATTTTGAAGTCCACCCTTTTCAAACTTAGCACATCCTTTATATTCCTATCAACAACAATGATACAAGTTAATAATAAATATAGGCGAGATTGTACATACATACTTGAATGTGTAATGACTTACTTTTTTAATTCCTTCCACCGTTGACTAGTGGTTTTAATTGTTTTCTTCTCAGGATCCCAACCTAAGCATGTCTCTTTTGTCGTCAATTTCTTCCAAGTGTTGTAGTCAGTCTTCAGTTTGTCCCATTTGTTTTTAAATTGTCTCTTTGTGTATTTTATCCCAGTCTTCTCCTCAAATTTAGCAATTACTAACGCATAACCAGGAATATTCAGATGTGTACTTGGACGATTACCAGCAGCTACTTGTTCAGCAAATAGTTCACATACTATCCTAGTGTGTTCGTCAGTCCTTTCGGCATTGTCACCCATCTGTTACATTAACATCATTCAATCACCCATCTATTTGCCATGAACACAATTAACAAGTTGTACACAAGCAATTTGCCATGTATGTATGTATGTATGTATGTATGTATGTATGTATGTATGTATGTATGTATGTATGTATGTATGTATGTATGTATGTATGTATGTATGTATGCATGCCATTACTTCACTGCCATGAACCCATCTATTTGCCCCTATAACCCAAAATAACCATGAATCAAATGGTTTAGGAAATACTAGTCTAGGCCGTAAATACAATAACCACCTAGCGACCAACTATTTTCCAAATCCTACTTCCAAGTATAATGTCTAACAGTTAAAGATATTCAGGTCAGACACAATAGACCAAGATTGTTAGATATATCAAGAAAAGGATAGCATTTTTATGCTCGCACAAGGGCTCCTTAGGCAAACAGGGTGATGAAATAATGAAGATGGCACAAGTAATATCATTAAAATTCAACAGATAGCCCACACTGTGCAATCAAAACCCAGACAATAACAAATTAAATCATTTAGGTCAGACAATTGATAATGGCATAAGTAACTGCATGAATTAATTTCTCACGACTATGGTGCCAAAAGTTTGGGAATGGAACATTCATAGATATTAATACATGAATTAACAAGCCATGAACACAATTAACAAGCTGTACACAAGCAGAAACAGATGGCATTGTACAGAAGCAGAAACATGGTTGCTAAAATTAACAACACACAATACATCATTAACACAATTAACAGATTACACAATACATGGCATTACACATTACACAATATCTGTTACACAGATTACACAATATCATGTACTGGGATATCATGTATGTATGTACAAAACATTCCAAAATGAACCTCTGTACAAGCATGAACCTCTGTACAAGTATCTTCATTCGTTCTTACCTTTTTTGTTCAAGCAACACATTACACATTGCTGCAAAGATCTGGAGGGATATCCATTACACATACCTGCAAAGATCTGGAGGTAGGGGTGCTGAGGGGCGGCGCCAGGAGAGGGGAAGGAGGCGTCGGTGGCGGTGCTGAGGAGGGCGGCGGCGGGAGAGGGGCGGAGGGAGGCGCGCGGGCGTGAGAGGGGAAGGGGAGTAGGCGGCGCGAGAGAAGGTGCAGGCGGGGCGTCAGATCTGAGGGAGGCGGCGGTGATGACGGGCAGAAGGAGCCGGCGGTGCTCACGGGCGGAGGGAGGCGGCGGTGCTGATGGGCGGAGGGGCGGAGGGAGGCGGCGGCCGGCGCGAGAGGGAGGCGGTGGCCGGCACGAGAGGGAGGAGGCGGGAGGGAGGCGGCGGCCGGCGCGAGAGGGAGGAGGCGGGAGGCGGTGGCTGGCACGGAAGGGAGGAGGCGGGAGGGAGGCGGCGGCCGGCGCTAGAGGGAGGAGGCGGGAGGCGGGCGCGTGAGAGGGGAGGGTGTAGGCGGCGGGGAGGTGGGGCGTTAGATCTGAGGGAGGCGGGGCATCTGGGAAAGGGGTATATTGGTGGCATTTTGCGGGTAAATATTTTAATCTTCTAAGGGTAATTGTATTTAGGGTGTGTTGGCTCCCCACGAGAATCCACCTCAACCCAGCTTCTCCTGGTTAGTTCATTTTGGAACCTGCTCCACACAAGAAGCAGAATCAGTTAATTTTGAGAAGCGGGTTGTTTGGCACAACTCCAGAAGATTCAACAGAGAAGCTGGGAGCAGGAGCTGTACCAAACAGGCCCTAAGATCGAACGACTCTCATCATTTCCCCTTACTATATAACCCCTCACCCTAACCCCTGTCCTTACCCCGCTGCCTCCCACCCGTCCCTACCGCCTCCTACCCCGCACCCTTTGCGCCACCCCCTCTCGTCGCTGGCGCCGCCCGCTCCTCTAGCCAAAGCAGCTCCGCGTGCCTCCCCTTGCCCTACACGCCTCGCCGTGCTGCCCCCTACTCCTCCCCACCATGCCGCACCCGTCCAATCTAATAGCTAGTGCCTCTCGCCGATGCTGCCCTCCGGCACCGTACACCACCCTCCTACCTCGCCCATCGCCCCCATCACAGCCTACCACCAGGCCACCGCCCCCCAGCCCCTTCTATGCCTGGGGAACGGTGAACCCTAGGCGTGGGGGTGGGATTCTCCTCTTAGGTCGTCGGAGAGGAGAAAGAAGCGGTCGCCGACGAGGAGAGAATGGGTCGCAGGAGAGGAGGAAGAAGCGATCGCCGGAGAGGAGGAAGAAAGGGTCGCCGGAGAAGAAGGTGGAGGTGGCGGCGCACAAATCTTCACGCACATCCAGAGAAATTTGGATAATTGTTTGGAAGAAAATATCCGAGTGATATTTATCAAAACCCTTAAAAAACTGTTCGTGTTAAAATGTGACTCGTCGTGTTGGATGGAAAATCAACACTATAGATTTAGATACAGCAACCCAACCCCACTCAGTTTTTAGGGCTCATGCCCACATTTTTAGCCTGCGAGCCCTGGCTTGAAGCCCAAGGAAAACCCAAAGAAAAATATTTTATTTAGGACATGAATTTTAAAGAATAATGTTTTAATTGTAAAACTAATTGAAAATAGTTTTTACCTCCAAAAAGGGTTTTTTGGGTTTCGGCTTTGCAAATGTTGGGTCAAGACGAGCTCATGCCTAGCCATTCCAAGCTAGGCTTTTTCACGCTTGGCTCAACCCAATGTTTAAACAAGTCTAATTCAAATCAACTGTAAAAAAGGGAGCAAAAGGTCTATTTGGATCATGGGAGCATGAAATTTTTGTATTCTAAACAATTCTAAGGCTCTTGTAATATTTTGTTTTTTAGGGTGACTTTTTTTAAGCACATCGACAACTTAAAGAAACTGTGAGACCATGTGGAGGTCACCCAATGGTTATGATGAGTAATTGACTTTTGGTTCAGAGAGTTTGCAGAGTTTGAATTTAGTTTTTGAGAGTTTGCAATTTTCCAATGAGGGTGTTGTCGAGTGATACGCTGAGGGAGGTGGCGATATGACCGGCCTTTGGTTGGCGGTCATATGGGTTGAGGTAACAGAGGTCTAGCCAGTTTGGTGACTGGTGCTGTTGGAGTCTAAGTTGGTTGAGTGTGTGAACAGCATGGGTGTCATTGCTTGTGTACTATAGGTTTATTGTTTGGTTCTAAGTTTAGGATCGATGATTTAGTTGTATACATTTCGCATGATGCATTGTATAAATGAATTATGTCAATTGATAACTTTGTGTATTGTGTGGTGCTACTTGATGGTTTGCTTGTCTGTGGTAGTTGTAGGACTCCAGAGCTACGTTATGGTGAGACGGATGTGACCGGGACTAAACTAAGAGAGCTCAGATCCAAAGCGATCAAGGGATTGGGACTATGCTCAGGAGGATCCGAGGTCCAGGTGATTAGGAAGCCACCAAAGATGACCAATGTTTGTGGGGTGGTTACAAGCCTAGATGACGAGGAACTAGAGCGGGAGCTATCGATGGTAGGCATGACAGTAACGATAAATTGGATCGAGACTAAGTTTATGGAGGAGTTGAAGTCCAGAACAGTCAAAGAAGCCGGGTGTTGTTATGCACGAGGAGAAATATGTGGTGCGCCAAGTAACTTGGGTCATTTGCAAACGAGGTCGATTCGGTGGGATCCAAGTGCGTGAGAGGCTTAGAGGCAAGTCCTTGAGGCCATATGAAAGATGGCAAAATATGAACATTGCTTCGTGATAAAGAAAACAGGAAGCTTCGTGGAAGACGCTAAAGTGGTATTTTAGTCAATTGCCTAATACCGAAAAAGTGACGGTGTGTGAAACCACGGTGTTAGCCTAAGTAGTCTATGTCTTGTATGTGCTGAAAATATGAAGTGGATCAAGTATTGATTCACTAATAGGTTAATGGGTTTAAGCATTTTAAGAAGCGTGCATGTGTAAGTATAAAACTTGATATAGTGTTGGGTTAACGGGTTAGCCTATGTAAGCGGATGAAACCCAGTTAGAAGTGTTGGTTAGGGTTTCACTTGTAAGCCTCCATATTAAAGAGAGAGATGTGTCTACGTTAAACTTTTGGAGAGTTTAGTCTAAGCCAGTGAGAGGAGAGTTAGGATGCATGGTGAGAATCTTGTGAGAGATGCGAAAGGCTCTCATGACTAAGCTTTTTTTTATCATCCTTAGGCTTCGTATATGGACAAGGAGTGGCTATTAACATTCATCTCGAAGAATTAATAGAGATCAAAATTCATCTAAGTATTTCCACTTTTACTTTTGTGATAAAATCTTAATTTGGCTTGGTTTTTAGTGTTTCCTCTTCTCTCCTTAATCTTGTGTGCTAAAGATGTGTAAGTGATGAAGATGTATTTTGAAGACTAGATCTTATCCATCTAGACACTTATATTTGCAAGTTCTTGTGTTTTCCAAGTTTTTGTTCAAGAAGGGATGGTTTTAGGGTTTTGGTTTTTTGGGTGTTTTGGCTTAGTTCGCACTATAATCTAACTTGCTATAACATGTAAGAACCCATCCAAGGTAATATATATCATCAAAAACTCACGAGAAAGAGTAAATTGAGACTTCCCTATTTTGCCTAGTTTTGGTGCAACTTTCCTTCAAACAGTTCCCTTAATCATTGATTGGAATAGGTTCCTAACATTTTAGAGAAGATGCATACCAAATTTCAAGTAAATTGGAGTTTTGATTTGAGAGTTAGCTTAATTTTTGGTTTTAACCTGATTTTGATGTAGCAGAGGTTCAAGAGCCAACAGATCTTAATTTTCTTAGGTTCTTCCTTGATCTTTGGTTGGGATAGGTTTTTAAGGTCATAATCTAGCATTAGTTCAAATTTTAAGTCATTTAGAGTTATGGATTAAAAGTTTCATCGATTTTCATATTTGAAATAGTGCTAAAACTGCCTTGTTCCTGTGCTGAATTTGTTGTTCACCCGGTCTGATAGCTACTGCTCACCAATCTGACCGGTATTGTTCATCCAAGTCTGGCCGCTACTGCTCATCTGGTTAGACCGCCTAGGGCACGTCAAAGTGTGTTTTGCTCGGTTTTGATTGGATCTTTCCTTATGATTATTTGTCTCTGATCTTCATAGCTTCCATACTTACTGGAGTGAAGAGTTTTACTTCTGCTCAAAGAATTTTTTTAGAAAATCTCGTAATTAATTTGGACTCCTATTCACCCACTCTAGTCACCGTTCCTGGCCTACAGAAACGCATGCTAAAAGAGAGTTAAAAAATGACCAAATACCCGATAAAAACCTAGGATTGGATGGCAACAATGAAAAAGAATAAGTGTAAGTACTACAAAATATCAAACAATATGAGCAAAACGAATAAAAGCTGTTACTCCCTCTGTCCAAGTTTATAAGACATATTTTTAAATTATCTTATTTATAAATATAAGGTGTATTTTATATTCCAATGTAAAATTAGTGTGATGTTTCTTCTATAGCCCTAATAAATTTCCATCTTTACTTTATATTCTTTATATGCATGCATTGAATATAGTATTTAGATATTATAATTAGGGGTTGTTTAGTCATTTTTAATATTTTTATCTATGTAGCAAGAGAAAATATGCCTTTTAAACTTAGACGAAAAGAGTACCAAGGTAGCCTACACACGTGCTTCCAAGAAAGACAACACTTAGGGCACTCCCAATGGTATTACTTAAGCAATGTCTATAGCATCAATTAGCACGCATGTAGATTTATTGCTAAGATGGATGAAAAATTAATGAAGGAAGGGAGGGAAGCAATGTCTCATGTAAGACATTGCTTGAGTACGTAATCCAACACGAAGACATTAGCTAATATATGTATTGAGGAGAGAAAGGATATCTACCACATTACAAAGGTGTGACACTCATTAAAGGATGCATTGGGAAGGAAATTAGAAATAAATATTAAATTACAGTATTAACTAGGTCGGCCAAATAATAGACATAGTGCATTAGAAGGATGATATCTAGTCTGATGTCTATATAAGGTGGCAACTTGATTAATGCAAATGCAAAGATAATGTTGGGCGAAAATAAAAGGGAATTGCACTACAAGCTCCACTGCTGAGTGAAGGCCACCTGGAGTAGTTGGATGGAGTAATCAATTGGAAAGTAGAGAATGGGTGCAAAGATTCACTGACAACGAAGACACCAATGTGGCCACTGAGGTGGTTTTCTGTCACTTTGAGACAAGATACAAAATTCATATATAGGCAACCAATCATGCGCATCGCTCAATGCTTTGCTAAAAGAAATTGTGCCAAATCACGGTGATTTGTCGTCGTTACCTCGTTGTTTCAACGGCACGTGACTACGTGAGCGTTGCGGTAACTACTCAACACAAAAAAAGAAAATCCATGCTTAATATCAAAGACCGAGGTACGGGACATACTAGACATTCCGATCTTTTGTTTTGTACCATCTAAGCTGGAAGGCCTCGTATGGAACGTGGAAATTTCGTGTGAATTTTGAAGTAAAACAACATCACACTCATACTAGATGTGGAATTTTCTACAAAGTTTCTGCGCATTCCATATGGGACCTAAGTCTGAAGGGGCATGTTGGTGCTGTTTATCGAAACATGAAGGGGTTCAGTTCGTTCAATTCCCAGTCAAGAATCGGTACATTGGAGAACAAACATTGTTAATGGACCCAGAAATAGAGGTGGGTATTGGGCCATGCCATGCCGGCACGATCTAGGCCCACCATGTTTCAGTTCACTTCATACTGTGTTGGCTCGGCCCAGCCACCCTGTCGTGCCGGCCCGTCACGCCTTCGGCCAAGCCCAAGTATGGCCCAAAGCCTGTCGTGCCGACGTTCGTGTCGTGCCAGGCCAAGCCCAGCCTGAAATAATTAACATGATGAAGGCGCCGGTGAAAATGGTGACAATGGCCGCCATTTTCCTTTCTCTCGTACCGCCTCATTAAAAATCTAGTTAAAATTTCATACTATTGTCTCATTCTATTCCACCTCCGAACTTGGCCATCTAGTCCAGTGGCATGCATATCTAGGTGCCAATCGGACTGTGGCGTACGTGGACATCCAGCCCATTACTTGGCAATCTGGCATAGAGTTGTCCAATTAGTCAAATAGAAAAACTCAAGCAAAGTCATGAGTGTAGTTTACTGTAGTTAAGAAATCAATTTTAAATAGTTTCTCAAACATTTAGCAACTACTTGGAATACACGCACTAATAATAAACTGCCTCTATTTACATAATGGTTAATTGTAACATAAACGGGATGGTCATATCATCAAAAGCTAGAATTAAAAAGGCAGTCAGTGAAAGGAGCTATGTTAGAATTGGAAGTGCATGTAGTAGTAATTTGTTTATATAAAATAAAATTACAATGGGGTGAGCTATATTGTAAAAGTTAAAAATATATGTTAGAATATGTTGATTTAATTGATCTTCTTCTCCAGTAGTCCAGCCCTACTGATTTTACACGAAGAAGCAAGAGAGTCGCGAGGATGCGACCTAGGGTTCGGCAGTGGTGACCTACGGAGGAGCAACATTGAAAATACTCATTATTTTTGTATGATGATATTTCTTAAGAAATAAAAAAATACACATCATATCACAAGTGCAAAAATGAAGAACAATAAAAGACACTTCATATCACAAGTGCAAAATGAACTCGTCCTAAATCATAGCATATCTCAGTCACTTTTTCAGCCATTGAATTAAGATCCAACCATCCTTATCTTTATCCTCATCTCATATATATACATCACACATTCACATCTCCAAAACCTAACTCAATCTTCAAATTCAGCATTCTAGGGATTGTTCCGTATAGATGTACATGTCATAGCGGATGTGTAGGATCTTTTCACGATGAAATCAAAGTTACTGAGGGGCTAGAACAGAAGAAATCAAAATGGACAAAGACCTATTTGTAGATTTTAGAAAACCTGAAAAACTAAATCATCAAAATGTTCGAATCCATAACCCTCCCTAAAATCCCTTCGCCATAGCCCGGTTCATTTCTCCCCTGCCATCTTCGCCTCCCTCCTCCCCCGATCTCCCTCAGCGCCCCCTCCTCCCCCAGCCACCTCTCTCCTCCCCCGATCTCCCCCTGTGCCCCCTGCTCCCCCAGCCGCCTCCCTCCTCCCCCGATCTCCCCCGGCCGCCTCCTCCTCCCCCGACCTCCCCCGGCACCTCCCTCCTTTCCCGGTCGCCTCCCTCCTTCCCCAGCGCCCCCTCCTCCCCCAACCGCCTCCCTCCTCCCCTGGCGTACTTCGATCGGTTTGGGTCAATGGAACGAGACTCAGTGCCACGGCTGCACACGGACTCTAGCTGCTCCGAGCGACCGTGGCCTCGATTATGCCGAGAGCCAGCCCACCGGCGGCGGATGGTCAAGCGGCGACTAGGGCGCCGAGATGGGTTCGTCATCGATGGCTCACTCTTTGAGCCACTGTCATCGGGTGTCTTCGCGCGGGGCACCGCCGCCTACATCAAGGCCATCTTCGGTATACTCCAGTCTTTCCCCCTACTCCCTCTCTGCTCTGTGATGGCTTATGATCATGGGGATCACCGCGATGAGAGATGAGGCCAAGGCCGAGGCGACCATCGGCGCTGGCCGTGCTCGCTGGGTCAGGCTGGCCCAAGCATGGCAGATTTGCCGTGCCGTGCCGTCCAATGGGCCAGCTTTCCAGGCACGGCCCGGCCAACCATTCGTATCATGCTGGCACACCCCGTCACGTGGCGTGCCTATACCGTGTTTGAGCCGTATCGGGTCAGCTGGGCCTCGGGCTGGCACGGATATACCCGGCTCAACTTTCATCTCTACCTGGAAACAATTTCCACCTTATAATCTTTTCAAAACTTTACATCACGAAAAGATGACGCTTTCACGGCATCTACGCTCCTGGGAGATGTACTGTAGAGGGTATATATGGCTACTCGTTCTTTTAACAAAAGATTGGAATAACCTTCATCATCATCTCAAAGTGCGTAGAGGGCAAGGCAGGAAAAAAGAAGAAGAAGAAAAGACACCTGATTCGTAGATCGGCCACATGCATCTGCCAGGATATACGCGCTTTAAAGGATCTACATGCATGAGCAATAAGTAGATTACACGAACGAATCAAAGGCGGCCGTATTTGACTGGGGCTTTCCATCTGGGAAAGAAGGAAAGTGTAAGGGCTCTTTCGAAAAATCTCTCGGAGCAAGAGAAGGAAAAAGAGCCTCTGCTACCTTGCACGTTTAAACGCCACCATGATCCATCCATCCATGCTTCCATCCATCCATGGCTAAAGCGAATCCAATCCTCTCGTGGTTGCATTATGCGGTTTCAGCTCCACATGGCCGGGCCTTGTAAAGATGCAATCGCCAATGGTAGAGATTACACGGGATTTAGGGTATATTCATATTAGATTCTTATTTTTGTTTCTATTTGGAGAAGCTAAAAATTAATATGAATATCTGGTTTCTCAAAGTGAATTTTTCACTCCTCTCGCTACTGTCTCGCTCCAGATATAAGATAGGGGATCACAGATGTATCATACTCCAATCATCTCGCTTCCATCTCGTGCATGCATCTCTTCCTCATTTACCCCAGTACTCACGTTCTTCTTCTAACGCTATTTCTTCAGCTACTACTATTTATTTTTATCTAAAAGTCATCAACTACAGCCAAAAGCTATCGGCTACCGTCAATATAAATAGGCACTTAGGCAGGTAGATGGGTGTAGTGAATGTTAAAGTACGAAGAGATTAATCATGTTAATTACTCAGTAGCTACATTTTTTGGTTACGTTGGTCAATGCATGATATTAGGTGTATGCTTATAGAGACAAAAGAGATCTTTTAAGTTTAAAACCTGTCTAATTAATTCGTTTACGTGACAAAATCTATGGCATTGGTGTGGTCTAGTCATTTTGAATCATTTCCACCGATTTGAAAAGGACATTATAACAAATGGATAACTTAAGCCGATAGGTGTCGTCTAGTCATTTTGAATCATTTCCACCGATTTGAAAAGGACATTACAATAAATGGATAGCTTAGGCCGACAGAAGTTCGTACAACGTTTCAAAATCTGCCCATACATTTTCGGCTGTCGTGTTGATCCATTTCAGGAGACGTGCAAATGAAGTGGCAAATCTAGCTCTTTTCTACCTGGTTCGGTGTAAAAGGCCTTTGCTCTGTATTTCGCATAATCTCTCCCCTAATTTCCATGTCAGTAAGCTAAAGAGGTGAATATCCATAAAGAAAAATTAATCCGAATAAGTGAAATGATTGTGTGCAAGCATGTGCAAGTACAAATAAGCCATGTTCTTTAGCGCTTTTAGCTTTTGGTTTCTCCAAAAGTTGAATTAAATGAAGCAGTTTTTTAAAGCGGATTCTTCTAATGGCTAGCCGTACCGGCATCTTCATCAACCGCCGCCGTATCGAAAAACATAGATAAAATCCATTAGCTATAACCTAAAAAAAATAGTGCTGTATTCCTTCAAAGTTTGGTAACCCTATATTGAACTCGTGTACTTGACCAACCTGCCATTTTGTTTGCCTTTTTTAGAGTTACACAGAGGACGCATACACACTCACGTGTGTGTATCCACTAAACACGTTAGGAAATTTGTGAAGGTTTTAGAACCTGATTGATGAACCATGTGGAGGTGACCACATGTATATGATGAGTATTTGACCGTGGTTTAGATAAGTCGAGCTTGGTTTGAGTGGTTCGGAGTCGAGTCGTTGCGTGGCGCAATCGGGCTCGGTCGGACTTGGTCATTCCTGGTCGTATGGGATTAGGTTGCATATTTCGATATTTCGACAGGTTTAGACTTCGTCATATGATGTGCTTATGCTATTTACGCTTTCATGTGTCGAGCGGTGCTATTTGACGTGTTTCTTGTCTGTGTGGCTGCAGGACATCGAGTGGAGTCGTGGCGAGACACGGAGGACCGGACTAGGCGCAGGTGGCGCTGAGGTCAGAACGGTCGGGATGTGTCGAAGACGACGTGGACTCGAGGTGGAGTCGTGGCGAGGCACGATGGACCGGACTAGGCGCAGGTGGCGCTGAGATCAGAACGGTCGAAGTGTGCCGAAGACGGCGAAGCTGCGTGGCTTGCGAGGCAAGGGATGAGGAAGCTTCCTGGAAGGTGCGCGAGGGGCGTTTCGGTAAAAACGCAAAGCGGCACAAAAGGAAGCGGGTTTGGATAAAGCGCCGAGTTGTTGAAGACCTAATGGGTAAAGCATGGGGCAAACCCATTAGTGGAGGCTATAAATAGAGAGGGAGATGTGTGCTGAAATTTGGAGAGAGTGAGTGTAAAAGTTAGGGTTTCATTTGGGTCTCTCCATGTGTGTATGTGTGTGTTCCTCCCAAGAAGCATGTGTAGCTCTTGGTGTTCTTGAGGATTGAGAGGGAGAGGATGGATTAAGAGTTTTGTAATCATCCCTCTATATGTAATCGGGGTATCGTGACTCCTCTTTTGATTTGGAATGAAAGGTTGAAGTTTAATTCCCAGATTGTGCTCTCTGTTGGTATTTTCTTGACCCTGTTTTCTAGCTGCTAGTTGGGTTAAATTTCTTCCTCTTTTCTCAGCAAAGAGCTTTTGAGCAGTAAGTTTGTTGAGCTTATTAGACTCTCGGATGGCAGTGAAATAGCAGTACAAATCTTGCCTTTTGGCCAGCAGTGCATCAATCCTTGTGTTCTTGTTTTTCGTTCATCCTTGATTGGAGATGGTGGGTTAAATCTTGCCCAGGATTATTGCATCTCCTCTGCAGTCCCAGTTTTGCTTTGATTTTTTGATGTCTTGGCTGGAGATGCGTGGGCTTTCTAGTATTTCTTGGTCTCTTCGGCAATGAGCAGCATTCAATGATAATTCTTTTCCGCAGTGAGCCGAATGCAGTAGCAGTTACTTTGGTTGGTACACTGCATGGATTCTTGGTCTATTAGCTCCTTTCTGTTTTTGTGTGGCCGACAGCAAAGCCTGCATGCAGTAAAAACTAATTTGCTTTCTTAGTCTTTGGACTGTTCGGCTGGGAGCATGTTCTGGATGTGAACTTTAGTTCTTGAAGTTCTTTGTATGCTTCCCTCTTTTTCTTTTCTGATCTTTGGCATTTTTGCATGCAGACCAAACAAAAGGTTTTCCAGTTGAATTTTTTACTGGTTGGTCTCTGATTTATGCTGGATTTTTGGGTATCGCATGCGTTCCAAGTTTCAGCATAATTTTTTTTTTGTGAGCCGCTCTGTTTCTGCAATATTTGCGTACGAATTCTCGGGGGCGTTTTTGAAGCGAACGACATTCACCCCCCCTCTGTCGCCATTTCGGTCCTACAATTGGTATCAGAGCCGGTTAGCTCTAATCAATAGATCTTAACCGGTCTCAAGAGCCATGGCGACGGACAAGTACTCGACCAAGCCGCCCGTTTTCGATGGCATCGATTACCCCTTCTGGAAGAGCCGAATGGAAACATACATCCAGGCTCAGGGGTATGCCATCTGGCGCAAGGTCAAGGTCCAGTTTGTTGTTCCTGCCGATGAAAACATCAATGCCGGGAACATGGCTGATGTTGAGGCAAATGCAAAGGCAAGGAACATCATCATCCAGGGTTTGAGCCGTAGCGAGTTTGACCGCATATCTCACCTGTCGTCCGCCTACGACATCTGGGTGACCCTCGACGCATACCATGAGGGCACCACCCAGATCAAGACGGTTCGACAGGACCAGTTCAAGCGCGAATACAACAAATTCGAGATGCTTGCTGGTGAGTCCCTGGACGAGTGTTTTTCGCGATTTCACAAAATCTTGAGCAACCTCCGAGCGGTCGGTCTCACATACCCCGACTCGGACAACGCTCGTCAGATGCTCGCGGCACTCGATCTGCGTGTTTGGGAGATGAAAGTGACCACCATCAAAGACACGACAGACCTCTCGACCCTGACTCTTGACGCGCTGTACTCGCGCCTCAAGACTCACGAGATTGACGTTGTCTCTCGTCGGTCGAAGTCACAGTCGATGGCTTTGGTCACCAATCCCATTTCTTCTTCCGGGCTTTCTTCTGATTCTTCTTGCGGTTTCTCCCTCGCTGCTCTCTGTGACATAACTGATGATCAGTTAGAGCAGCTTGCGGATGATCAGCTGGCCCTCCTAGCCCGAAGGTTTTCCCATGCCTACAAGGGTAGGAGAGACAGAAAGAGGGGAGGACCCGTGATTTGCTTCGAGTGTGGTGGCCCCAACCACATCCGAGCAAACTGCCCCAAGCTGGAGAAGGGCAAGAACGACTACGGCGGTTCGAGCAAGATCGACTACACCGACAAGAACCGCAACAAGAAGCCTCCAGCTCCGACGCCGGGAAAGAAGAAGTTCCGCAACTTCGGGAAGGCCAAGAAGCTCTTCCACCGCGTCCTCACCGCGTTCGACGACCTCGACCTCAGCGAGGTGGAGGGATGGAGCGACGACGACGGGACGGGTGACCAAGAGCCCAAGGATGGCGGCGACGACTTCTCCGGCATGTGCTTCATGGCCCTCGAGGGCGAACTCAGCGACAGCGAGCTGTACTCCGACTCGGACGAGGTATGTCCCTCCTATGACCAACTTAATGAAGCTTTCCTTAAGTTAGGAGGATTTCATGCTAGATCTAGAGCTAGATGTAGCGAGTTGGAGAAGGAAGTAGAGAAACTGTCACGGGAGCTTACTTTACTTATATCTGCTCCCTCCCGTGACGATTGTGATACATGCCCTGCTTTGCTTGGAGACATGGAGAAACTAAGGATCTCTCATGATAGTTTGTCTTCTGAGCTTGATGTGCTTAAGGTGGAGAATGTTAGTCTGCTTGCTGAGTTAGAGTTGAGTAGGATGGCTGTTACCCTACTTACTACTGATGAGACTACTTCTCCCACCTCATGTGAGGTTAAGGACATTGCTGCTAGAGGACCTTATGCCATGCTCCTTGATCTGCCCGATTCTTGTGAAAATTGCAATAATTTAAAGATGAACCTAAAACGGGCAGATCACAAAATTGCTGAGTTGCATGCTTCTTTACTTGAGCCTATTGATTCATGTTTGAACTGTCCCAAGTTAACTGCTGAACTTGAAGCTGTCTCAAAACAGTTTCAAGAACTGATTGACAATAACAAGAAAATGGCTCAGTTTGCGACTAAGGATCCTGTTAGCTCACCATGCATTAGTTGTGACAAACTAAAACTTGAACTCGTTGCTTTGAATGATAAATGTGTGAAGCTAACTAAGGACTTATTAGAGAAGTCATCAACTTCTTGTGATGTGATTGCTGAGGAGGGGAAGAAGCCCCAAGGTAAGGTAGAGACGCTTAGTGACGTGAGCCAACCTGCTAGCAGTAGGACTGTCCATTCTGAGTCGGTTGTGCGTGCACAAGCCATTCGTTCCTCTGCTATTGGTTCTTCATCTGCTTCCTTACCTCCTGATGTTCCCTCTTCCCCCTGCTCTTCTTGCACCTCTCTCTTTCGGGAGTGTCAGTACCTTATGAACACTCTCGAGAGATTTGTAGGCGGCAAAAAGAAGCTTAATCTTATTCTAGACCAATCCAAGATTTGTAAGTTCAATCAAGGTCTAGGATATGATTTCTATGAGGATATGAGGAAGCATCCACCTGCTATTCTCCGACCCGTCTTAGGAGGTGTGATCGAGGTTGAGCCCAGATCTGACGAGGTGAAATTCAAATCAGCGGGCTTTGTCCAAGGGATCTCTGACAGCAAGGTGATTCCACCTGTTGCTTCGACCTCTCAGAAGGCGAAGCCTCTTCGTGCTACTTCCACCTCTCAGAAGGTGAAGTACCACTGCACCTTCTGTCAGAAGGATGGGCACTCGATCGAGAGATGCTTCAGGCGCGCCAGGATTGCGCGAAGAGACCGTGCAGAGGCACTTAGGCGTATTCAGGGTCAGCCCCAGATCCTGAGTGCACCTAAGACTAGCACGAGATCCAGGTTTGCTTCTGACGTGTTTGGGCAGCATCGAGGACTTGGTTTTTCTGAGTCTTCTGGTTTTCGTCCTCATGCTGCTCCAGATCGTGACTTCCGCCGTCCTGAGGGTACATCTCGTTTCCCCCGTCGAGACAGTTACCCACGGCGTAATCAGCGTGTTGCCGGTGTTCCGACTCGCTCTCCCGTAGCAGTCGGACCCCGCAACAGCTTCAGGTCTGCTCACAGACCTTCTGCTTCTTTGAGTCACAGAGAGCGTAGGGTAGATAGAGGTCAGTCGTGCTTGACGACTTCATCTGCTCGACGTGCTGTTCAGTATTGGGTGCCAAAATCACTCCTGATTTACCCCAGTACTGAGACTTTACTCTCTGTTTGACTCAGGTTCGCCGGGTAGGGAAGGAGAAGGTTTGGCTTGTAGACTCCGGTTGTTCTCGTCATATGACCGGAGACTCCCGTTGGTTCTCCTCCCTAGCCCGTGCTCCAGGTGATGAGACGATCACCTTTGGAGATGCTTCGTCTGGGCGCGTCATCGCCAAAGGTACTGTGCGCGTTAATGCTTCTTTTATTCTTAAGGATGTTGCCTTGGTTAGTAAGCTGCAGTATAATTTGCTCTCCGTTTCTCAGCTTACCGATGACGGTTTCGAAGTGAGCTTTAAGAAAAACAATTGCAAAATTCTTGACTCTTCGGGTAGTCTAGTTTGCGGGATTTCTCGTTTTGGGAGGATCTTTCGTGCTGATTTTTCTGAGTCTTCTGGTGATCCTCTCAGGTGTTTAGTTGCTTCTGAGTCCCGCGACCTCTCTTTCTGGCATAGGAGACTTGGTCATATAGGCTTTGACCATTTGACTAGAGTTAGCAGTCACGATCTCATTCGTGGTCTGCCGAAACTCAAGATGGTCAAAGATCTTGTTTGCGCTCCATGCCGGCACGGCAAGATGGTTGCCGCTTCTCATCCTCCGGTCACAGTTACTATGACCGATGCACCGGGACAGCTGCTCCACATGGACACAGTTGGACCAGCTCGAGTGCAGTCAGCAGGTGGGAAGTGGTATGTTCTTGTTGTGGTCGATGACTTCTCAAGGTTTTCTTGGGTGTTTTTCTTAGCCTCGAAGGATGAGACGTTTTCACATTTCCGAGGTCTTTTCGGTAGGCTTTCTGTTGAGCTCCCGGGTGCCTTACGAGCGATCCGCAGTGACAATGGCACGGAGTTCAAGAATTCCTACTTCGAGAGTTTCTGTGGTGAGACAGGTGTAGAGCACCAGTTCTCTTCTCCGCACGTCCCACAACAAAATGGCGTTGTGGAGAGGAAGAACCGTACCTTGGTCGAGATGGCCAGGACAATGCTCGATGAGTACTCTACACCGCGGAAGTTCTGGGCTGAGGCGATAGCCACCGCATGCCATGTCTCAAATCGAGTATTTCTGAGGGCACACTTGCACCGCACTTCTTATGAGTTGAGATACGGGCGAAAGCCCAGCGTCTCCCACTTTCGTGTTTTTGGTTGCAAGTGCTTTATTCTGAAGTCCGGGAACCTAGACAAGTTCGAGTCACGTTCTTGTGATGGTATCTTTCTAGGTTACTCGTCTTCTTCGCGGGCTTATAGGGTCTGGAACTGCGAGTCTAGTAAATTGGTAGAGACCTGTGAGGTGACCTTTGACGAGGCCAGTCCGGGGACTAGGCCTGATATCTCAGGTTCTTTAGAGCAGTCCGAGACCATCTTCGTGGATGACGAGGACGATGGAGATGAGGGTTGCCTACCCGATCCAGTCCCTTATCCACCCCTTGAGGTGCCTTCTTCCACCGCACCTCCAGGTGACCAGCCCATGCCTTCTGCTTCCTCTGGAGCTAGTGGCTCTGTTCCTACCTCGTCAGCTCACGAGGTAGAGGCCACTTCTTCACCTCATCCTGGACCTCCCCGACATATCCAGAAAAGGCATCCTTCTGAGCAGATGATTGGAGACCTGTTCGAGCGTGTTACCCGCTCAAAATCTGGCTTATCTCAATTCTGTCTCCATTCTGCTTTCATTGCCTCCTTTGAGCCCAAGGATGTTTCTCATGCTCTTTCCGATGAGTCTTGGGTCAATGCCATGCATGAGGAATTAGAGAATTTCGAGAGAAACAAGGTCTGGTCGCTTGTCGAGCCCCCGCGAGGTCACAATATTATTGGGACTAAGTGGGTGTTCAAGAACAAGCAGAGCGAGGATGGAGTGGTTATTCGAAACAAGGCTAGACTAGTAGCTCAGGGGTTTTCCCAGGTTGAGGGTCTAGACTTCGAGGAGACCTTTGCCCCTGTAGCTCGACTTGAGGCCATTAGAATTCTGCTTGCCTTTGCAGCTTCTAAGGGTTTCAAACTGTACCAGATGGACGTCAAGAGTGCCTTCCTTAATGGAGTCATTGAGGAAGAAGTTTACGTCAGACAGCCTCCAGGTTTCGAGAACCCCAAATACCCACACCATGTCTTCAAGCTTTCCAAAGCGTTGTATGGACTTAAGCAGGCCCCCAGAGCTTGGTATGACAGGCTTAAGTCCTACTTGTTGAGTCATGGGTTTGATATGGGTAAAGTAGACAAGACCTTGTTCATCCGCCGTCATGGCACTGACCTTCTGCTCGTCCAGATCTATGTCGATGACATCATTTTTGGCGGCTCCTCGCATGCTCTTGTTTCCCAGTTTTCCGATGTCATGAGCTCGGAGTTTGAGATGAGCATGATGGGCGAGTTAAGCTTCTTCCTTGGCTTCCAAATCAAGCAGACTCGGGAGGGTACCTTCTTGCATCAAGGCAAGTACACTCGAGACCTCCTGAAGCGCTTCGATATGAGTGATGGTAAGCCGGTGTCCACTCCGATGGCTACCTCAGCTTCACTCGACCCAGATGAGGATGGCGAGCCAGTCGATCAGAAGGAGTACAGAAGTATGATCGGCTCCCTTCTTTACCTCACTGCCTCGAGACCAGACATACACTTCTCAGTGTGTCTGTGTGCTCGTTTTCAGGCTTCTCCTCGCGTATCTCACCGCCAGGCGGTGAAGCGCATCTTTCGGTACCTTCGAGCTACCATTGACTATGGTATCTGGTACTCTTCCTCATCCTGTCTTTCCTTGAGAGCCTTCTCAGATGCAGACTTTGCCGGCTGTAGGATAGATAGGAAGAGCACCTCTGGCACCTGCCAATTTATTGGCACTTCTCTCGTTTCCTGGTCTTCGAGGAAGCAGTCCGGTGTTGCACAGTCCACTGCAGAGGCCGAGTACGTTGCTGCTGCCAGTTGCTGCAGCCAGGTACTTTGGATGGTTTCGACTCTGCGGGACTTTGGGTTGGTCATAAATAGTGTTCCACTCTTCTGTGATAACACTTCTGCGATTAACATTGCTAAAAACTCAGTGCAACACTCTCGGACCAAGCACATTGATATCCGATACCACTTCCTTAGAGATCATGTAGAGAAGGGTGATATAGTGCTCCAGTTTGTGGAGAGTGACCACCAGTTGGCTGACATCTTCACCAAGCCTTTGGATAGTTCGAGGTTTTCAGCTCTGCGGGGAGAGCTTGGGGTGGTGTGTCCTTACGGATTGTAGTGAGGGGGAGCTTTGGGCTTTACTACTTTACTATTGATTATGCTTCTGTCTCATTTCTGTTGCATTGCACTTGGGGTGCATTTGGGTTTAGTCCTTCCAGCATAGGTTAGAGTGCTTCTCTTGCCGAGATGCTTAGACTTCTAACTCTTATCTTGTGCTTCCAGGATTAGCTGCTTCTTATCTCACTAGGTCGAGCTCACTCACTTCTTGTAGGTTCTAGCGAGGATTGGGCCACCCTCGGGTAGACAGGGTACGTGTTTGCTCTCTAGTGTGTGATTTACTGTTAGCCGATTGTCCTGGAGTCATATGGGGTAGATGAGAGTCAGTCTGAGCCATAGTTGTCTCTATATCTTATCTATGCTTTAAGGACTGCCTGTTTTGGTTTCATTTGCCAGCTTCTCGATTTATTGCTTTGGTTCAGGGAGAGTTCATTTGGGAGCTTCTGGAGCTTAATTGTGACTTAACTCAACTTGAACTGAAAGTTGCATGTCATGTTGAGGGGGAGCTGAATTTTTCTGCATTTTAGCATTTCACATTGTAATATAACTACATTGAGCCTTGATTATTATCCTGTTATGACATGTTTACACTGCTTTACACCTTGCCATGATTTGTGCTTTATATGCTAGATTGATCATGACTTCATATGTGTAGACTAGCTTTTACCATGATAAGTTAATTAAAATTGCCCAACTTGAAGTAAAACTTGTCATGCTAGCATTTGAGTTTAGTCTTTCTGGAGTTATCTCTTTATGATTCATGCCATGTCAACTAGGCTTAGCTGAGCGTTGAATCTTTTATTGAGCCTTAGATTGAGCTATTTTAGTCTCTTGTTGTAGCATGAGGTAGTACAATATGTTTAACAAAAAAAAAAGGATCTCTCTTGTGCGAAAAAACTGATTTCACCAATTCTTTCTCATGAGACGGCTTGCCATTGCACTAGGCATGAACTCAGGGGGAGTTTTGGATGACCTAGACTATCTTCTTAAGTTTATTGCTTGGAGTAGTCGCATAAGGCTTGAGATCTAGCACATAAACAAAATTTGGGTTAGAAACGACCATGAGCTTTAAAAAGACAATGTCTTATGTGCTCAATTTGCTTAAGCTACAAAAAGAACCAAGTACTTGCGCCAATGTTTCATTCTTGAGCATAGCACTCTAGTTGGTCTCAATATTAGCTTCTTGGTTCCGCTTAGCTTACTTGACATGGCCGGCATCATCCTTGGGTATCTCTAGTTAGACTTTTCCTCTTGATGACTTGACATTCTCACTTAATGCACTATATTTCAGATTGTCATCTATGTGTTCTAGCTAGCTTACACATGTCATGTCTTGATCTAGATAGCTTTCTAGAGAGTTATGGCTTGATGTATCTCATTATGGTCAATATGGATAATTCTCATGGCTCTAAATGCTTAAAATAAACAAACTTCAGCCATATTCATCCATTGACATGTCATATTCTCTCTATTGCATCTTGATGTGTTTATTGCCAAAAGGGGGAGAATAGAGAAGAAAGAGTCTGTTGGGAACAGTTTAGAGCTTTGGAGATCAATTTGCTCTTTCAGTTGTTGCTCTAGTGTTCCTTCTGTCAACATGGTCATTAGCTTCATTTGCCTTCTTTTGGACCATGTTGGATTCTTCAAACTCAAACTCAACTTTACGCTTTTTCGTGGGTTTGTCAATATACTCATCAAGGGGGAGATTGATGAACCATGTGGAGGTGACCACATGTATATGATGAGTATTTGACCGTGGTTTAGATAAGTCGAGCTTGGTTTGAGTGGTTCGGAGTCGAGTCGTTGCGTGGCGCAATCGGGCTCGGTCGGACTTGGTCATTCCTGGTCGTATGGGATTAGGTTGCATATTTCGATATTTCGACAGATTTAGACTTCGTCATATGATGTGCTTATGCTATTTACGCTTTCATGTGTCGAGCGGTGCTATTTGACGTGTTTCTTGTCTGTGTGGCTGCAGGACATCGAGTGGAGTCGTGGCGAGACACGGAGGACCGGACTAGGCGCAGGTGGCGCTGAGGTCAGAACGGTCGGGATGTGTCGAAGACGACGTGGACTCGAGGTGGAGTCGTGGCGAGGCACGATGGACCGGACTAGGCGCAGGTGGCGCTGAGATCAGAACGGTCGAAGTGTGCCGAAGACGGCGAAGCTGCGTGGCTTGCGAGGCAAGGGATGAGGAAGCTTCTTGGAAGGTGCGCGAGGGGCGTTTCGGTAAAAACGCAAAGCGGCACAAAAGGAAGCGGGTTTGGATAAAGCGCCGAGTTGTTGAAGACCTAATGGGTAAAGCATGGGGCAAACCCATTAGTGGAGGCTATAAATAGAGAGGGAGATGTGTGCTGAAATTTGGAGAGAGTGAGTGTAAAAGTTAGGGTTTCATTTGGGTCTCTCCATGTGTGTATGTGTGTGTTCCTCCCAAGAAGCATGTGTAGCTCTTGGTGTTCTTGAGGATTGAGAGGGAGAGGATGGATTAAGAGTTTTGTAATCATCCCTCTATATGTAATCGGGGTATCGTGACTCCTCTTTTGATTTGGAATGAAAGGTTGAAGTTTAATTCCCAGATTGTGCTCTCTGTTGGTATTTTCTTGACCCTGTTTTCTAGCTGCTAGTTGGGTTAAATTTCTTCCTCTTTTCTCAGCAAAGAGCTTTTGAGCAGTAAGTTTGTTGAGCTTATTAGACTCTCGGATGGCAGTGAAATAGCAGTACAAATCTTGCCTTTTGGCCAGCAGTGCATCAATCCTTGTGTTCTTGTTTTTCGTTCATCCTTGATTGGAGATGGTGGGTTAAATCTTGCCCAGGATTATTGCATCTCCTCTGCAGTCCCAGTTTTGCTTTGATTTTTTGATGTCTTGGCTGGAGATGCGTGGGCTTTCTAGTATTTCTTGGTCTCTTCGGCAATGAGCAGCATTCAATGATAATTCTTTTCCGCAGTGAGCCGAATGCAGTAGCAGTTACTTTGGTTGGTACACTGCATGGATTCTTGGTCTATTAGCTCCTTTCTGTTTTTGTGTGGCCGACAGCAAAGCCTGCATGCAGTAAAAACTAATTTGCTTTCTTAGTCTTTGGACTGTTCGGCTGGGAGCATGTTCTGGATGTGAACTTTAGTTCTTGAAGTTCTTTGTATGCTTCCCTCTTTTTCTTTTCTGATCTTTGGCATTTTTGCATGCAGACCAAACAAAAGGTTTTCCAGTTGAATTTTTTACTGGTTGGTCTCTGATTTATGCTGGATTTTTGGGTATCGCATGCGTTCCAAGTTTCAGCATAATTTTTTTTTGTGAGCCGCTCTGTTTCTGCAATATCTGCGTACGAATTCTCGGGGGCGTTTTTGAAGCGAACGACATTCACCCCCCCTCTGTCGCCATTTCGGTCCTACACTGATAAAACCCACGTGCTTTTCTATAAACATATATATACGTATAATCTGATTATATAAGACACTATATAGATTCTAGGCATTAAATCTTAGTGGGTAGAACCAACACGCTCGCTTCCATCACTAGACTTATTGTCCTGTCCTTTAATTGTCTTTTAATTCTTTCGACTCGCATACGCCATTTTTGCTCCGAAATTCCATAACATATTTCCCGGAAATCCCACCATGGAATGCGTGGTCCATATTGGTTTCTTGGCTCTTTGTGTATGTATTTTCTCGCTGCACTTTGACCAAAACATTGATTTCCAATCTGATGAACAAAATTTGGAATTTCGCAAGGATTGGTGAAGTAAATTTAGCATTAAACCAAGCATGGCTAGCGACGATGCGAATTAAATCAAGTGCTCTGGATCTCATCCGGAACTCTAGTACGAATCTCAACTCACATCTGGCAGATACCACCATACATTACGCCATGTGGGCGCATCACAGCGATCTCGAGTTCGGGAAAGAAAGAACCCAGGAAGCTAGCAGAGAGAGCGAGAGAGGATGCAGGAGGCAAGGGGGGTGTGGCTGTGTAGGGGCCCCATCAACTTCCAAAGAACGGAGCTCGAAATCAAGTTCCGAACCAGCTCAGCTCTCCTCCCCATGCTTGGTCCTACAAAAGCGCGGCAGATTTGCTTTGAACTCGCAAAGACAAAGAACAAAGAGCAAAGCTAGCTACTAGGACGAGGCAGCAAGAGAGAGAGAGAGAAAGAGAGAGAGAAAGCAACCAAGCAAGCAAAGCAAGGGGCCAAGCATCAAAGAGGAAGCAAAGAAAAGAAGAGAATAGAAGAGAAGTGGATAAGAATGTTTGGCGAGTATAAACCCAGCAGGATCACAGATCCCCATCACGTAAAAAAAAGGCGCATTTGCGCAATCTAAATGCGCATTAGCCGTGCACTTGTGCTGTACGGCTAACTGCTGTCTTTCCCTAAGATCATTGGTCTCGCCTGCCTTGGCATTGTCATTGTCATCATACAACTCTGGCCTCCTCTTCTCTTCTTCTACGCCTCCTTGGCTCCCTCCCTTTGCTTTTCTGCACTATCGGCTTCATATAGCGGCTGGTGGTAGGCCTCGTGCCTCTGCTCCTCCTATAGCTCAAGAACATCATTGGCTCATCGCTATGTCCATTCTCTCCCCTGTGAAAAAACATTAGGGTACGGTCTTAGTGCAGAGAGGAGAAGAAGAAAGCTAAGGCAGAGGAACATCTCTATATGGGAAGACGACCAGATAGGTCGCTAGGGGCATTGGTGCGCTGCAGGCTAGTGGTTGTCATCTTCGTGTGCATTTGCCTTTTGGTGGTGATGGTGGCAATGGATGGTGTGAGCTCAGGCCCGAACGCTGCAGCTCCAGCCGGCGGTGGAGTCGCCGGGAGGCGGACGGACTTGACGGCGGGCTCGACGGCACAGTATTCTTCAGGCGGAAGGCCGGCCGGTGCAGACGCGTTCCGAAGCAGCAAGAGGAGGATCCCCAAGGGTCCTGACCCTATTCACAACAGGTACCTTAATGCACGCATGCACTTGTCATTTTAATTACTTAGCATGCATTTCGCCTCTCTACTACACTGTTATTTTCTTCCTTAAAAAAATACTACATTTTTTTTGCTTTTTTTTGTAGCATTTGCTAGGCCATTTCTTAAGAAAAGACATTTACATCAACAAACTAAAGCATAGATAATTCCAACTAGTGCCTAGTGGTAAGATGGAGCGAATGGACTGAACTGAAGAAATGTCACGACCTAAAGTACTCTGCTCATTGTTACTCTGCTGTTCCGTTCATTGTTAACGTACAAATACTCTGCTCAATGTCAGTTTAGTCATGCGATGAAGAACAAAGAAGTGTTCCTCTGCTTTCACCCGGCAAAAGGCTGCATGTATTTCAAAGAAAATAACAGCTGGTTTGCACATAATACTTACTAAATGTATTTTTTTTCCTTTTCCTTTTTCACTGTGGAAGCAGAGAAATGCCACTGGCCCACATGACACCTGATAAATTCCTAGTTTGTTGCATTCAAGAGTTCTTGATTCTTAGGTACATTTTGGCATTTTGCAAGAAGAAAAAACAAGGAACAAAGCAAGTGTACTTCTGAGCTAAGCAAAGCATATCAGAAGCCGCTTTGCTGACAAGAAAAGCAGCACAGTTAACTTAATGCCCATCCGGGACACCTAAGCTTCCATTACTGGAACCTTACCCTCCCTGCTTTTGTTGATTTAGCTAGGCCAACTACGATAAGTATCACAGCCTAATGATTGGCAAGGTGGTACAATTGTCACCTCACAAGAAAAGAACTGCAGATGTCAGTGGGTCTCACAGATCAGTGCATAAGAGGGCCATAGTTCTAAGCAAAAACTAAGCAGTCCACTAAACAATCAGATGTAGCACATTAGCTTCAACTTACATGAACACTTGGCACACTCACCTTCTGCTAGGTTGGTACAGCTCCATGCCTGACAGAAATGTGGTTTCAGGCGAGCTGGCAAGACGACGATCGCGCCGCGGCAGAGAGACTAGCTGGAGCCCGCCGGCGACGACCCGAAGCACGCATCCGCTGGTGCTCTTCTTCACTTCTTCCAGTGAGCGTTTGGATGGGAAGGAGGAGTTATATGATGATATGCCGTAGCTAGCTTAGGTAGCTAGCCATGCATACGATGAGATAGTTGGCTTTGTGCAAAGAGGTAGCCAGCTAGCTCTCCTTTAATGGGAATTTTGGTAGTGGGGGTATGTACAAAGTTGCAATCTCCCCTCGCAAAAAAATCTGTCATTTTTTTGACCGAGATGGTGACTGAGGTTGGTCAACCTACGTAACTTTCGCATATTCTTCCAAGATTTGATTTGAATCTGTGTTAATTTTGTCTTCAACATTCGTGTGTGTGTGTGTGTGTGTGTGTGTGTGTGTGTGTGTGTGTGTGTGTGTGTGTATCAGTGTGTGAAACTAAAGATGCCGAATTGGCCTTCTTTGCCTTGCCCAGAGCGTTTCTTCCCTTGTATTGTAATCGAATCTCTTGTGTGCAGCTTAATTGCTCTGTTACGTTATCAGTAGGTCAGATTGCTCTGACAAAGTTGATCATGTATATGCAACTCACTATAAGTCATGCGTTATGGTTTGCAAAACTGCAATGGCTGTGCGTTAAAGATTTACCAAACATCTACACATTGCATTGCATTGGCATGAGACGTGAATCTTGAATCGTCCTAACAGAATCGGGAAAGCAAAAGGGAGAGGTGATGAGAGAGAAAACTAAAGCTAGCATCGATACGTACTGCTTGTGCTTGCGAGAGCGGCGCTTTCCCTTTTGCTTCTTTTGTTGCAGCTGTATATTATTTGGACTAATCGAGGAGTAAAAAGGAAAGGAAAAGAAACATGTTCCGTCTGAGCTTGAAGAAGCCAGCTTTGCTCGTAGCACATGACGACACAGCTAGCTAGCTTCCTAGCTCGCGCTCGCGCGCACACGCCGGTAAATCCAGAATATTCAACTTAGTGTACTAAAAATTTTTTAAGTGTCTTTCAAGACTAGTACACTAAAGGTCAGCTGTTTTCAACCTATACTTTATGATTCTTTTCTCAACAAATAAACAGAATAAATTTTTCAAAGTGATTTATCTAAACAGTCTTTTTGAAACGGTTTATTGATATTCAATTTATTTACAGAAACGCTTATAGTAGGAAACTATAATCCACAAACTGTGGCCGAAAAGAATCCACGAAAAATGTTTGTAAGATGCTGCGAATGTATGCATGCACCGGTCGATCGAACCATGCACGTACGTACGGGCCAATGATGCACGGCGGTTTCGCCGTCGTTCTGACTGACGTGACATGTACTTTGGTACGCTCCTGACGCGCGCACGAGGGATCGATGCAAGCCACAGAGTCGAACCAGGAGGCCAGAAAGAAAACGAGCTTGACGCAGCTGCTGGGGTGACGGGAATGGACGGGCTACACTAAACAGCATAAGGCAACGCATCCTTGTAAGTTGCAACTGTCCATCCAGGTACTAAGCTAAACTTGATTTGCTAAAACAGCTTCATCGACATAAAAAAAAATTCTGAAACGTTCTAAACTTGGTTCCCAATCGCTTGCATGAAGCTCACCCAGCCCGAACTTAGGGCCAACAAACATTTCTTGCTCGGCCAATAAAACTATAAAATCTTCGAGTCGAGGATCGAGATTTTTTGGACGGAATTGCCCACTCTAGCAGCAAGTGTCTAGCATTGAACAAGTGTGAGACTGGCTATCTGCTAGCTCAGTACCAGCATTTGAGCCTATCTGCAGCTATACTGTTCGACTCGAATTCCTAATGCATCCCATCCTCATCATCGAACCAGTGACGCCACCCGGCGTACTGGTCATCCTAGGCCTCCCGCTCATTGCTTCAGCTTCTAGTTTCAAGCTTATTTTTCACTATTTATAAATTTTATCTTTTTCTGAACTTTTTACTTTTTTTTTTGCTTTTTTGCTGATTCTTTTTTTCCTGTATTCGTTTGCGTTGTCCGTGTTGAGCTAGCATATTTTCCTATTTTTAAATTTTTTTAGATTTAATTACATCAAATAAAGCACCTTCAGCTATAGTAAAATTTTAGCTACTATAGTTTAATTTTAGTCATAAATCACAGCTTTTCAACCCAACAGAGCGGAGCCTTGCTCTTAGAAAATTTGAGCGTCGATTCTGCCCCCACACACACGGACGAGTCGGTTACTTATGTATGGGCAGTGTAGTTACACGGAGTGACTAGCGCTCTAGAGCTTTACCAACCAGCTGGCCGGTTTGTTTGTTGTCTGAGCAGCAACTCTTGGTGGTGATCGGTTCGGCTGAAAAACTCATAGCTTATGGCTGAAAATATTGTAGCTGGTTGAAAAAAATACTGTAGCTGACAGAGGCTTATTTAGCATAATTAAATTTAAAAAAATTTAAAAATATAAAAAATATGTTAGCCCATTACGTATAATACAAACAAATACGGGAAAAAAAAGAACCGGCAAAAAAGCTCAACAAAAAGCCAAAAATTCAGAAAAAAGACGAAACTTATGAATAGTGAAAAATAAACCAGAAGCCGAGTTGATCTGCCTCAGTGCCTCATGCCGTTGTTGGTTGGGACAGAGTGGACGACGTGCAGCTGAGAACGGGCCGGTTTTGGGCTGTGTCCAACGAATAGGTACTCGGACTGGGATGGATTGTCTTGTTTCAGCTCATTGGGTACGTTGTTATCCTCTTTCTAAAAGTCCGTATCAAACATAAAAATGGTTTGAAACATATTGATTTTGTAAATTAGTTTTTTTACATTATTTATAAAGATATAACGATGTTTTTTCTTTAATTAAATATATCAAAAAAAGTTAACACTTATTTAAAAACTACAGTCAAAAATCAAAAGTTACAGCACTTTTGAAACATGGCATAAACCAAAAGGAGCTTCATGCAGAGAGATTTTGCTCTCTAAACGAAGAGGCGGTTATACAGCAGTGTGTCCGTTAAATTTTTGCACTGAAACGTGCATGGTTCTCTTGAACGGCTTTACCATCACCTACTTTTTTTTTTCTTTTTCTTTTTCTTTTTTTTTACTTTAGAGTTTAGAACATGCTGAAATCAGAATACGATGAACCTCTCGTTGAGAATTGAGATTGAGACTTGTTTTAGAGGAATTTCATTGAAACTTTAAGAGACGACATCTAGGTTGTACGTGCACTAGTACTGTTAACACTGCGTATGTGGAGAGGCTTGAGGGCGTGATGCCGGAGGCGTTGGGTTTTGGAGGGCCTAGCCCATACCAAATTTGCCCATTAGTCCAACCTAATTAGCCCGGAGCACGTTGGATGGGTCTGGGCTACAGCCTACAGAGCCCACGAGAACAAAACGGGCTATTTTGGCCTCAACGCCCGCAAGCTGGTCCGGGTAGGTGAAGATAATAGGGATATTACAATCTGTCATTGCATCAAGTCTAAAACAACAGTAATAGATCCGTCTTTGCATCACACTTGCACATACTTTGTTTTTCTTTTTGCGAATAGTACTTTGTTAGTTCCTCCCAAACAACAAAAGTAATGTCATGGTTGGTCAAATAAACTTTTAAACGAGATGCTAGAGCCTTTTTGGGCCTAAAAGAGTTTATTGTACAACGGTGTGTTCATATAAGTGGTATTTATCCAAGCCAAAAAAATATTTTATTTCCAAAAACATTCTTACACAAGCAATCAAGAATGGATCATGGACGTAAATAGCATGTTGCGAAATCGGCTAGGCAAAATACACGGTGTGCACGGTGACAACGAGCTAGGGACGGCAATGTGTGAGATGGGAGGCAGTGGGAGCAAAGGAGTGGGGCCGAGGCTTGGAGGCGCCAAGGTGAGGTGAAGGCGGTTTTCCCAAAGGAGAGTGCATTAAATCGAGGAAAGTTTTCAAATTTGCCAAAAAAAATTCAGATTCAAATAAATTCAAAATTTTAAAAACTTTTGGTCGTTTCATGACGGTTGCACTTCAAGCCTCCCAAGCGACGAGTTTTTTTTAGCTCTAGGCTTTGCTTATGAGCTGCGGGTGAGGTTGTGTGTTTCGGTGGTTCTCCGCTGGGTCCTTGCCTGTTGGGAGCGGGTGTTGTTTTGGTAGGAGTTTCAGGTCTGGAGCTCCCTCTCCAGTGTTGATGTTTCCCTCCTTTGGGACGGTGGTGTTGGCATCTCTCCTCTGAGGATGGTGCTTGTAATCCTCTTCTTCTTTAGTGAGTTGCCAGAGCTCTGCCCTTGGGTTAAAACAAACAAGTAGAAAAATATGTGGAGGCAAGCTGAGGACTCACTGTTTGCATGCATGCTCAAAAATAAATTCTGCAACAGCAGCAGCAGGTACAAGAGCTAATCAAACGATCAGAAGCAACAGCAGCAGCAGCAGCAACTAATCAATCAGAAATTCAGAATTCAGGGCCAGCTAGAAATGCATGCAGACAACCAATCATCACTGGCAAACCAGACTTGAATTTTTTTTTTTTTAAAAAGGCAGGCAGTTAGGTGCCAGCCACAAATCCCTTGTTAATGGTCCTATTCTAAATGGTTTCTAAAAGCTGATTTTGGTTTTTGATATAATGTATAGTTTTTATATAGTGTTTTTTTTAAAACAGTGTCTACAAGTTGATTATAGTACATATTTTAGTGACTTCATTTATATTAGCCAAAATCATATATGAATTTCTGTTACTCTATATTTTCTTTTACAAATAGCCTAATAGCTATCAGTTGTAATAAAAAACCACCGATCATAGCTAAAAAAACAGACCCAATTTCTAACCCAGCCTGCCGAAAAAAGCAGAAGCCAGCCTCACCACGCCTATATATTTCCCTCTTTTCTGTCCTCTCGCATCTCAATTAATAGACGCCATCGTTCTCGCCCCTCGCTTGCTCTTTACACTCTCCTTCCTACGCGTCGGCGTCCGTTCGACAGGCTACGAACCAATGGCGGCAACCCTTCGGCTCAGGATCCTCGCCGCGGCAGCGGCCACCGCCGTCGTGGCGTCTTCCCTGGTCGGGACCGCCTCCGCGGCCAACGGGCCCGCACCGGCGCCCACGTCCGGGGCCAACCCGGCGACCGCCCCGGCCTTCGCCGTCGCCTCGCTCGCCGCCGCGGCCGTTGGGTACCTCTTCCGCTAAAGCCGCATGCGCTGATCGGTCGCGCACGGGTGATTATCAGTTAATTATTAGTTCCATCATGCGATTGATTTGTTGAGTTGGATTTGCATACGGTGGGGTTGTTATTTGGGGTGTATTTGTACATGTATACGTGATTCCTTATGTATTATTGTGACAGTATTACGAGGCTTCAACCTTTGTCATGTTGGTTACCGTACAGGCTGCGGCCCTGATTAGAATAATTAATTAAGTCCCTAATCTAATCAGCTGATTAGGCCCTGGTGGAACAGCCAGTCCACCAGCTGTGGCGAGATTCATAAATTATTTAGAACTGGAGACAGATACTCGTATTCAGCCAACAATCTCAAAACACTAACAAATCCGGACAACCATGACTTTTTGACATACCTGGTACTATTTGCACATGTAATTACCTGCCTCCTGATGACAGGACGGTAGGCCTTGGCCATCCGATGGCTAAGTGATAAGTTGCCTATAATGAGATGTATCAACCTTATGATGTCATCGTGTGATAGCTAGGTGGTAAAAATACTATTTTTACTAAATATTTTTATAATTATAAGTGCAAATAGTGTTATGTCAAAAAGACGACAACCACAAGTATTGTCGAATGCCTGCGATAAATATTTAAGAATATCCTACTATTATATCATTTTACTCCACGTGATCTTTCTCATGGCTTGTGGGTGAATGGGTAAAAGTACATACATGTGTGTGCATTGCTGCCAAAATGAGCCTCTTTTTCAGTACAATTAATTGAATAAGATGGAGATAATAGCACACGGAGCAAAAAAAAAAAGGACATATATATCCTGCAAACTTTGACATAATTGAGATAGTGAAATGGGGAGCGTTTTTTTCAATAATCTTGCACCTAAGGAAAGACGGCATGTCTGCCACGATAATATCGCAGTAATAACAGGCTAATAGCCAACCAATGCTTCCAAGCTTGAGAGTTGGTTTGAAACTTTATTGCTTCCTCCGAATTGGGGAAATTGGCAAAGTATTTTACGATTCACACATTGCAATACAAAGAACTAGTTAAAAAAATTCTAGATAAGAAGTGAGTCTGTCTCAAAATAAATGAGTTATTAGCCGTAGAATATTATTCTCACCAGGGAAATTTTACCATCCTTGAGGGGGAAGAGGTACCAAATTTGAGCCGTTGATCACACTGATCGAACGGCTGAGATTTGGCAGTACCTAGTGGTACCGGACGCGAGGTACCAAGAGGTACCAAATTTTGAGCCGTTGATCACACCGATTGAACGGCTGGATCTAATTTGGTACCTCTTGGTATCTTGTACCTCCTCAAGGATAGGAAAACTGTTCTTCTCACCAGACTTGAACTTAAAGGGAAAAAAAAGGAAAGGACGTCATGATGGCTCCAATGCCAGCACTGTCAAGCGAGCATCACAAAAGCTTGATTTCTTGACTACCGGCAGGTTGTCATGAGTCATGACTCGAAAAAGGGGATCTTCATCATATACCCTCCCTTGAATTGGGGATTTCAGGATTTACCCTCCCACCTCAATGACATGTGGGGTCATCATAAGTCACTGACACGTGGGCCAGGAGGGTAAATCCTGAATTTCCATCTATGAGGAGAGTATATGATGAATAAATCCCTCGAAAAATGGTTTCCATTCCTGGTAGAGTTGTTAGGCATTTCTTGACAGCTAATCCCAGATGAGCTGTTAGCTCAGACGCTTAATTGGGGACAGTTTTTTAGATGTATAATTCTCACACGATCATACAAAATTAGGTTTGTCCTTTCTCTGAGATCACCAGGGGATGCACATGCAGTTGCCGAAGAAATCAAGGCGCCAATGATCAGTGGGAATTTGAAAGACTGAATCCAGTATTTCTGACAATGTCAAACAACCAATCATCAATCACAACTATATGTGTATGTACTCATTACAAGATTCATAAAGAAAAATGAACATCTAATATACACAAATACATTAACGTGAGAAGAACGGAAGAAGATAGCAAACGGCGCCATGCACGCCCATGGCCTTAGAAGAAGTAGCCAAAGACAAGTGCGGTCAAGGACGCAGCGGCAACGGCCGAGGCAGCCACCGACGCGTCGGACGTCGGGGCAGGAGCCGGTCCGTCGGCCGTGCCGACCAGGGACGAGGCCACGACGACGGCAGCCGCGGCCACGGTGAGGAGCCTGGGCTTCAGAGTCGCTGCCATTTGCTTGCTTCTTGATGGATGCTGAATTGCTTATGCCTGATAGATTGGCAAAGATTAATTTGGTGGAGCAACAAAACTAAAGAGGCTATGAGGCCATCTACAGTGCTCCACCATAGCTAGGTACCTCAACTCTCCAAGTCTACTCGGGTATACCATGTCAGTTTGATCAGTGGCATCACGAGTGTCAAAGTAACTTGCAGGGGGAGCTAGTGCTTCGCTGACAAAGCGCAAATAGGAGCTCAAAGCGGTGGTGAAGGTGCGCACTTTCGCTCGGGGCCACACCGACAAAGCGCAATGCGGGATGGTATCAACTTGCCACCTTCTCTTGTCGCGGTGGCGTCGCCGGGACCAGCGTCAGCACTGGAACCATCCGCAGTGAGGGTGTTTGCGGGCGGGCAACGCAGCGAGGGTGCCGCTTCTAGCCTCGACAACCTCCTCTTCTTCCACCATGTGCCCCCTCCCCCATCCGACCCCACCGCCTTACCAGAGATCACGCCGGCCAGCCCAAACTAGGTCGGCCCGAGGGACTTTCTGCTCAAGCAGTCCTACTCCTTTGGAGGGGCAGAACCTCGCCATGGAGCAAGCGCTGGCCATCCCCGTTCAGTGGCCAGGGCGGGTCCTAGGATTTTAGGGGCCCGGAGCGAAATTAGAAATAGGGGTCTTAGTATAAATATCTAAATATAAATCTACACACACATATATATATATATATCTAATTTTACCAACAAACACTTAATTAAAGAAAAATTCACATCAAAGAGTTCATAGATATTACCTTAAAATTTCTTCTAACATTTCTAGATGCGAAGCCATTGATGATGTTATTGATATCAATCTCATCCAATAATTTCTTCTCAATACATAAAGTTGCCAAACCGTTTAACCTCTCTTGAGACATTGTTGACCTTAAATGATTCTTCAACAATTTCAACTTTGAAAAGCTTCTTTCAGCTGATGCCACGGTCACAGGCATAGTAAATAAAATCCGATAAGCAATAGAAATATTAGGATAACAATCCGCTTCTCTGACAAACTCAAAGATCTCCATAGCAGACATTGGTTTATCTGATAAAGTCAATTGCATAACACTGTAGGACCGAAATGGCAACAGAGGGGGGGTGAATGGTGCCTTCAAACTTCCCCGAGTACTTCCACCAGAACTTCTTCTCCGATAGCTAGAGAGCTATGAAGAAGCTAGTTCTCTGCTGTCGATATCTTCCTGTGATCGGTCGATTCTCTGTTGAGGTCGGAATGATCAAACCCAGTTCCAGAGGAAACGAGATCCAGCAGCAAGAGAGTCCGACAAGAATGGTGATCAGAAAATATTGCACGAACGAGCAAAGATTCCTCTGACCACTCGTTGCTCTCGGAAATAACTTGACAAAATGGTCTTGAGTACGATTTCCAGTTCAGAGCAGGAGGAAACAAGGCAGCTAGAACTCTTCTCAAATCAAGAAGGCCAGAGCACAACTAAGAATCAGCTTATCATGCATACAAGAAAAGGATAACGCAGAGAAAGCACAAACAAAACAATCAAACACCTCATAGAACAGAAACTCAACATAGAGGAAGAGAGATGATACGATTGATCATGGAGGTTTCTACAGCCACTCCATCGGAGGTACAAGAGCAACCGTGCTCTACCCAGAGACAACTCACACAAATAGAAACGAAATACTCAAAGTGACTCAGGAACAACCTCACCGATCACCCGAGCTCTACCTCTCTATTTATAGCCTCAAGCTACCAGGGGAGAACTCGTTAACCCCAACTAACACCGGGTTTTACCACTCTCTTTACCCACTAGCGAGAACGAGCTCCAGTGCTTTACCCGTTACACCAAACTGCTCCACTGCTTTGCCCGTTAGCGCCAACCACTCCAGTGCTTTCGCAGAGACACAGCTTCCCTTTGCAGCTTTCCGCATTTCTCCAAAATGCCATCCCGCTGCCTTCCCGGAAGCTTCCTCCTGCCTTGCCAATCACGCTTGCAACCACCTCACAGACTTCGTCGTCTTTGGCATCTCCCAGCCGATCACGACCTCAGCACCCCCGTGCCTAGTCTCTACCATCCATGCCTCACCACGACTAGTCTCAAAGTCCTGCAAACCATCACAGACAAGCAAACCATTACATAGCACCGCTCACAATAGTATCCAACCACTTGAGCCAGAAAACAGAGCTCAAAACATACTCTTACCAAGTCGTATACCACCTACGACCAGACGAAAATAGAGAACAATGAATGCTCATGACATACGACCACAAAATCAAGCCATACGACCAGATACAAAGAGTCTACGATCATCGCTAACTTGCTACGACCATCCACAACTCGCTACGGCTTTAACGCTCAAAGTCTATGACTTCAACCCAAGTCGTTACGACCGATCGAAAAGATAAACCAACAAATGCACAAGGTCTCTGACTTCATCACAAAGCCCTACGACCAAATTCCAGCTCAAATGGTCAAGTCTGTAGGTCATACGACCGATTCCAACTGCGTGCGAGCACGTCCGACCACGCCAGACTGCTCTACGACCAAATCCGACCGGTATCGACTACAACCGACCGGCTACAACCACAACCGACTGAGTCTGACCCCGACCCGACCTCGTTCGACCACTTCACAACATGGTCGAAGTCCACCGCCTTCCCACGTGGTCGCAAGCTCGAGTGCCGGCCCCCGACCACGGTGGTCGAAGCATCGACTTCCGACCGCAGCTCTCAAAAACGTAGTCGTAGAGTGCCGACTACTCACGTGGTCGTACGCCCGAGCGCCGACTTCCGACCACAGCAATCGTAGATTCGACTTACGACTTCAGACTTCGGCCAACGAGATCGTACCAGCTTCGACCACAGCCAAAGTGATCATATTCGCCCAGAATGTAGTCGTAACACTGCGCATGGCTTTCGACCATGCCCAAACGTGATCGAAAACGACTTGGCTGGACTCCGAAAGCGCACAACGTGGTCGTACGGGACATTTCGACCATGACCAAGATACGACTAGGGCAGAAACAGTCTTAAACTTCCCTGGAGACCTACGATCACGGCCAAACATGGTCGTAACCTATTTCGACCACGACCAACGTGGTCGTGCTGGCCTTCGACCACGGCCAACGTGGTCATGCTGGACTTCGACCACGGCCAACGTGGTCGTGCTAGCCTTTGACCACGGCCAGCGTGGTCGTACTGCCTTCTGGTGCCCTTCGACCATGGCCAAAGTGGACGTAGACCCCTCGGGTGACCTTCGACCACGCCCACAGTGGTCGTAACCAGTGCGCATGACTTTCGACCACGACCAACGTGGTCGTGTTAGCTGCAGAACACTTCGCCAGGGCTACGACAATGCAGAACTTAGCACAAACCTCAAAAACTAAACTCAATCTTCCTAGAACAAGAGTCAATTACTCATCACAACCAAGGGGTGCCCTTCACATGGTCTCTCAAACACTTAACTCAGAAATTAGATCATTTAACTCAACATCAGAGGAACCATCTAGAGAGAAAGTTTCTGCAAATTTTGTACAACATTCTTTTAATTCAGTTCGATCCAATGACTTCAATGTTGTTGAACTAATTAAAAATCCAAATATACTTCCGAATGTTTGGAGTTCTTGAAATCTACTTTTCAATGAATTGATTGCCATATCAACCATAACAAAAAAAATAATTAACTTCAAATTCCTTCTCAGCTTGCAAAACTGCTTCATCACAATCAATTTCATCAAACTGTTTCTTCCTAAGAACACGCCGCTTAACTGGAAATGATGGCTCTACATTCATTTGAGCTGCAATATCTTTGGCAATGATCATACTCAAAGCAAACCCTTCATTTCTATAAGTATTAAAGTATTTAACCATGCCTTCTATTTGTTGCATGTATATACTCTACATAGTATATGAGGGGCCCCTGGATTTTGGGGGCCCGGGGCGACCGTCCCTCTCGCCCCCCCCCCTCAGGGTCGGCCCTGTCAGTGGCGGGGGTCCGCCAGCGTCTTCTCCTTCCGCTCGTACCGCTCCGCCGCCAGCTCGTTGCCGGATTCAGTCGGATGAGGGCGATGGCAAGGTCACTTGATGGCGGCAGCGGCGACAGGGAGGCGCCATGCTTGCGGAGGAGCTCTGCTATGGCACGCTCGGCCTTGAGCAGCCCAACGGCGGAATCGAGTGGCACGGTGGCGGAATCGAGAGAAATCTGCAGCGGCTAGTGGTGGGAGAGAGAGACTTGGGGGAAGGCAGATCCAACGAGGGGCGGGGAGGAGTTGGCAACAGGGGTGGAGAGCTACACTTGTGTTGGGGGGAGTGGTTAAGTGGGACCAACCGAGTAAAAAAACTAGAAAGCTGAACTATATAATTGAAACTACCCTTTTAAGCTATCATGTACTGTGAGAGAAATTTTTTTATATAATGATTTAAGTTGACATGACGATATTCTCTTTTACGAGACCACCATCTTATGGTAACCTCTACAATGCCCGCTTGTGCTTTTGGACGGAGAAGAGATCACTTGGGGAGTAATATATAGTTCGTACTGCTTGGAAGGATAGTCTCAGCCTGCTTACATGTGTAAGGTAAGGTAGGTAGGGAAGCTAGCTTCGGAAACAAAGGTTTCCGGTTGGAACTAGGCCTAGACAAAAAACTCAAAGCTCGTTAGCTCGCTCGGCTCGTGGCTGGCTCGGCTCGTTAGGATAACGAGCCGAGCCGAGCCAAGATTTTAGCTCGTTAGCTATAACGAGCCAACTCGAGCCAGCTCGCGAGCCGCTCACGAGCCAAACGAGCCATGCTATGTTAACTTATGATGGAACTTGAACAATGTGTCATTATGTTAACTTATGTAGTTATGTCTATGCAGCCCTTCCTGTCTAGTCAATCTAGCTGATGTCGTACTTTGCAATTTGCATGGATGATAGTTGATGGATGAATATATGATGGAGACATGGACCTAATTTGTACTCTATTGCATGTGTATGCATATGCTGCTTGCTGCTAGCATGTATGATGGATGAATATGTGCTGTATGACTCGCTGGAATGTAAGGTAATCTTCATTTTACATTTTTTGGCCCTGGTTCACGAGCCAAACGAGCTAGTCGAGCTTGTGGTCGAGCCGAGCCGAGCTAGCTTTTTAGCTCGTTAGTTATAATGAGCCAGCTCGAGCCAGCTCATTATCCTACCGAGCTAGATCGAGCCGAGCCGAGCCCAACCGAGCCAGCTCGATATCCAGGCCTAGTTGGAACCCTTCTGGCCTTTCTTGGGTGGTTGGCTGCTTGCTTTGCTGGTTCTTGCTTTCGTTGGCTTATAAAATGGGGAGAGAGCTTGGCTGGCCACTGCCTAGCTTTTGGAGCGTTGGGTCCCCGTCTGTACTGGTTGCATGCGTTTCATCGGTTGTGTAGTAATTAGCTGGCGGTGTCCTCATTGGACAGCCATGATGATACGCCAACCTGCATGATGATAGATCGTTAGTTAGACTGCGCATATGTATCATGCATGCCGTCTCGCCCACATTATTTTGGGTTCATTAGCGTGGTTTCTCCCTCTCTACCACTATGCACCGGATCAGTTATCAAATATTAGGTCTGTTTTTTTTACTTAAAGATATAGCTTTTAGTTATGACTTATGGTTTTTAGGATATTTGTGAGAGAGTATAGAGTAACAGAAACTGACGTGCAGTTTTAGTCGATATAAATGATGTCGCTATAGTATGTACTATAATTAATTTATAGAATTTATCTTAAAAAACGTTTTATTTAAAAACTAATTATTATAAAAAAATTAAAAAATAGATTTTAGAAACTAAAAACATATCCACAAGATCCTATGGACGTGGTGCGCTGTTCTAGTTATCCAACCGCCGTTTATTTTCGAGTCAATATGGGCTTGTAATCGTTGGGGGCGACGAAGAGAGGCGAGCCGTTGGGCCCATGCACGCGCGGACATTCTCCCCTCCACCATCCCGCGGAACTGAAATTGTGCAGCCCAGCAACTGGCGGCGGACGTGTGAATGGGCCATCGGTTGGGCCGTATCCGACGGCACTCTCTCGCGGACGTCGGCGGGCCAACGAATTCCGGCCGCACGGGAGATGTTTGCTGGTCGCCGTGAATAGTCCTGGTATTAAACCTACGGATTCTCGGTCTTCCTCACGATATGTCATCTACTTTGTGAAAAAAATTCTCTGCTTTGTTAAATACTCTTCTTTAGCCTGCATCTACATCGACCGTTCGATGGGTAAACCATGCAATGCACGACCTTTGGGTGAGCTCCGTGCGTTCTCCCGAATATTCGCGTCACCTTCGTCGTGGCGCATCGCAGCTACCTTTTTCGTAGCTGCGCCCACGTCCTCCGCTCTATTACCCTCGCTTGCTATTCTCTACTTGCTCCCCGATTCCTTGCTCTTGCTACCTCTTCTTCACTCGAGGCATGCCCGCCGCTCCTTTTTCCTCTTCGCTCGCGCCGCCCTCTTCCTCTTTGGCCGCGCCAATCCCACCACCTTCGTTCACGCCACCCTCCTCGATCACATCCGTTTGACGAAGGCTTCGTGGTTGAAGCAGTGTGCCCGCCGCTTCTTTTTCATCTTCTCTCGCGCCGCTTTCTTTCTCTTTGGCCGTGCCAACCCCAGCGCCTTCGTTCACGCCGCCCTCCTCGATCACATCCGTTCGACTACGGCTTCGTGGTCAAAGTGCTATGGTCGAAGCAGTTGTCGGGGCCGGTTGCTATAGCTCTTCAAGTGTGGCACTTCAATGATGTCCTCTTTGGTCGCGTTGACCCCATCGCCGCTCCTTTCTCTCATGGGCCTGAGGTGCTATCTTTATCAAATTTTACAAGATTTACTATTTATACATTTATCGATTTTCCCCACACGGATATGAGGTGCTAGGTGCTGTCTTTATCGAATTTTATGCTATCTTTACCGAATTTGCTTTGTTCTCTTATGGACCCGAGGTGCTATCTGTATTGAATTTTATGCTACCTTTATCAGTTTATAGGCGCTTCGATCACATCCGTTTGACTACATCTTCATGGTCGAAGCGTCATGGTCGACCACGGCCTCAACTTCGACCACGACGTCCACTTGGACCACAACCTCGACTTCGACCCGGTCCTTCGACCACGACCCTTCGACTTCGGTATTGATTTTGACCACGACATCAACTTCGACCATATCCCTTCGACGGCGACCACGGCTTCGACTTTGCCAACATCGACATCGAATACAGCCTCGACTTGACCACGGACCATGCCTCTCTGCGACCATCACCTCGACTTCGACCATAAACTTCTTCAACCACGGCCTTCGACCATGAACCACAGTCCCCTTCGATCATGGCCTCGACTTTGACCATGGCTTCAACTTCAACCACGATGCCGACTACGAACACAGCCCCTTCGACCGCGTCCTCGACTTTGACCATGGCTTCGACTTTGACCACGACTCTTGGACTACATACTTGATTTTGGCCACAGCATCGATGTCGACCACGGGCCTTTGACCACGGCCACGGCCTCTGTCTCGACCACAGATTCAACCTCGCCCACGCTGACTTCGACCACAACGCCCTTCAACCACGGCGTCCACTTCGACTACGGCGTCGATGAAGACCACAACCCCCTTCGACCGCACCCTCAACTGCGGCCCCCTTCAACTGTGCACTCCACTTGGACCACAGCTTCTACTTCGACCCAGTCCTTCGACCACGGCCCTTCGACTACGACATTGAGTTTGACCACGGCTTCGACTTCGCCGATGTCGACATTGACCACAGCCTCGATTGCGACCATGGCTTCGACTTTGAACACAGCGTCGACTACGAATACGGCCCCATTTGATTGCGACCTTGACCTCTACCACGACCCCCTTCGACCACGACTTCCACTTGGACCACGGCTTCGACTTCGACCCGATCCTTCGACCACAGCGCCCTCTGACCATGGGCCACGGCCTTAGTGTCGACCATCTCCACGGCTTTGACCTCGACCACGGCGTCGACTTCAACCATGCTATCGACTATGATCACGGCCTCTTCGACCGCGCTCTCGACCACGACCACGGCCCCTTCGTCTGTGCCTTCCACTTGGACCACGGCTTCGACTTTTACCCGGTCCTTTGACCACAGCTCTTCGACTACGACATCGATTTCAAACACGGCTTTCACTTTGACCACAGACCACAGCCCCCCTTCGACGTCGACCATGGGCTCGACTTCGACAACGGACCACAACCCCTTCGACCATGGCCTCAACTTCGACCATGTAAATGTCGACCATGGCTTGGACTTCGACCACGACCATGGCCCTTCGACCACGATCACAGCCTCGAACTCAACCACGGCCTCGAACTCGACATGGCCTCGATTTCGCCAACGTCGGCTTCGACCATGGCGTCAACTTCGACCACAGTGCCCTTTGACCACGGCCTTGACTTCGACCACGTACCAAGGCCTTGGCGTCGACCATTGACCACGGCCTTGACTTCGACCACATCGACTTCGACTACAAACTTCTTCAACCACGGCCTCGGTATCGACCACGGGTGTAACATCCCAAAATTGGGATTTTCAAAATTAGGAAATGCCTTTTAAAAACTTTTCTTAAATTTTGCTGGTGTTCAAAATGTCTTTTGAATATTTAAATCTTTTGGGTTTTGGCATGCAAATTAAAATATTAAGAAATAATATCCAACTCTAAAAGCAAAGTTGGTGTTAATAAAAGAAATAGAAAATCAAAGGGTCTGCACACAATTTAAAATTTAGGTATTAAATAATGGGAATAAGAAATTGAAATCCAATTTACTTAAATAAAAGAGAAGCAATGGCTAAAGAAGTTTTAAAAGCTCACATATAAATAGTTAAAAATTAAAATTTGAAATCAACAATTATAACCATGAGATAGAAATTTAAGTTAAAATCCAGAAATTTAAAAACTTTGCTTGAGTTTCTTCCCTTTTCTTCCCCATTCCTTTCTCTCTTTTCTATCACTGCCCTGTGGGCCCCAGCCCCTGCGCGCCTTCCCTTTTTTCTTTCTTTCCCCGCGCCACATACCTGCCTTTTGTTCCATTCTTTTCTCCTCCTTCCTCTGCGGCTGAGCTCCCTCCACGTCCTCCCTCCCCTTCTCTCCCCTGCGCGAATCCTGCCCAAATCGTTGCGTGCTGCCTCCCCCTCACTGCTCTGCTCTGCAAGCGTTGCTCACGGGTCACATCACCACCGAGCCCCGCGCCGGCATTGCCCCACGGTTCAATCCCGTCGCCCGATTCTTCGCTGCCTCCGCCCGGTTCTCCGCGCTTCCCTGCCCCCTCGGTGGCCATAAGGAGCCCCGGCTCTCCCCCTGTTTGCGCCGCGCCCCTTCTCCTCTTTCTCCCCATCTATTTCCCCTTCTCTTCCCCAAAATTGGTCGCCGCCACAAATCCCGCCACCGCCGCCTACCCCTCGGACGGCCCCAGTCCAATTCCTCCGCACCGCAGCTCCACCATGACGCCACGAACGCATCCCCGCCTCTGGCCAAAGATCCCCGCCGCCTCAGCTCGCCGGCGCCGAGAAGCCCTTCGCCGCCTCCTCCGTCCGCGTCGTCGGCCCACTACGGGTATCCTTCGGCTCGGAAATTCACGCGGTGAGCCTCCCCGTGACCTCACCTTGCTCTCGTGCACCTCAAGTTTCCCCCTCCTCCACGCCGGCGCCGCCGCCGCTGTCCACCCTCGCCGTCGACCGCTTTCAGCGCCACCGGCTCCCCTTAGCGCCGCCCCGAGCCGTGCCACTCCCTCCACCGGCTCCCAAACCCCACAAGCTTTCCATTTTCATGCTCGCTGGCGTCTCCCTGGCCGCTTCCCGCCGGCGGCGCCGCCATCCCCTCCGCGCGCCCAACTCCTCTGTTTCAGCCCGTGATTGCCTCTGTGAGTTCTTAGCCCCGTTGCTTTATCAGTCTACTTCTCCTCCAGTAAGACAAGAAACACCGTTTGGTTAGTTGGTTAGCTGGGCTGAGTGTTAACATGTTCTGGTCTGAGGTTGTGGGTTCGATTCCAGCCGACCGCAATTTCTCACCCACACCTTATTTTCTTTTTTGTAGCTTACATTAATCAATAAAAATCAAGGGAAAATGGGGGAGTAATCTAGAGAATATAATAGATTTAGTTAAGATGTAAAATAAGGTTTCTTGACATTTAATATTCGGTTGTTTATTGCATGAGCAACTAATGTAGATTAAATATTTAATTGGGTCATAAAACCAAATTGATTAGTATATGAATGCGGATTAAGTTATTATGTTTGAATAACTAATCCTATTTGAATAATTATCTAAAGTACTAAATATTAGTTAAAGACTTCAATAAAGAAAAACAACTTGTGGTAAATGACCAAATAAATATTTCCATTAATTAAAATTAAGATTTGTGCCTAATATTTGGATGTCGCCATTAAATGAACTCTAGTGGTAGGATTTGCTAGTTATCAAATATTGGAATATAACTTTGCTAGATAAATAAATTTTGATTAAAGCTAATAACAACTAAAATGTAGAGACTTTCTAAGGAAAATATATATAGATATCCATATATATAAAAATAGGTGATTAGGGAAATGTGGATGGCATGTGTGCAACTCATTATTAAAAATAATAGTGCAATTTTGCGGTCACCATAGATCTCACTAAAATATATGCATATGTAAATACTATCGTTAATATACCGCCAGTCATGAAATCTCAAATAGTAACTTTAATTAATAATGATAACAACATGTACTCACGTATAGCAGGCTTGACTTGTAAAAGGATAAAATATCGGTATCAGTAGTTTTCATAGAGTACTCAAATTAAGAGGTCATAATAATATGTAGGTGCTAAGATACAATAGCTCTAGGTCATCAAGTATCCAAATAATCTCACGGACATATAGATACTCTAGAGTAAATATCTAACCTTTAACGCGAGTAATTAGGGTCACATAAAATGATACATATCAAGCATTGCTCAGATTGCTAAGTTTAGACTAAAATTAGAAATAAAGTTAAGCATAATAGTAACTAAAGCACAGATAAACTAATAATGGTAACATTAATTAAAATCTTAATACTAAATTTAGTAAATAATAATGACGAGCATGAAATAACAAGATATAGCCCATATAACTGAATTCTAATTCAAGTAGAAATAGGCTTAGTGAAAATTGAGGCTACATAAAATGCCACCCCATAAAATGCTATACCCCTAGACTCTAAGATTAGTTCGGTAATCCAAAATGCCCTGAATAATAACACTCGACAAAATGATACTCAACTAGACTCATGCATCGATTTATAGGTCTAACCTAACTCATGGAACTTCCTTAATAAATATAAAAAGGATAAAAAAATTGTTAATAAAAAGAGCAAGTCATCGTACCCTACCGCAGACCTTGCCTCAAATCATCCGAATCACCCATTAACTCATAATAAAACTAAAATTGAGTTTGCTTGGATTTATTTGAAGCTTGTGAGTTACTTGCTTTTATTTGGATTCAGTCATTTGTCACGTAATTAGAAATTGGGAGTCGTGAAGATTCAGTGGATCAAGTGAGATCAAGCTCGAAGTGAAGATAGAGACCCAACAGCTCAAGAGAAAGCATTGTGTGAGCTCAAGACCGCGGAACCGCGCCAGGCGAGTCAATACTTTGATCATGTTGAACCTACATTTTCTGCAAATTATTTTTGTTTAAATTATCAAATTGCATGCTTTATTTTATATGCAAATGCATGTTTAATTACGATTCTAGTTACATCCTATTGTGTACCTTGATTAATATTACACCTCCTTTGGAATATTTGAATTTGTGAACCTTGTCGCCCTAGCAAAAGTTATATTAGTAACGTTTCAAAAATAAGTCCGTAATTATATGCCATGCTTAGTGTTGCTTAGATACTCATGGGCACAAGAACTCTCAAGCATCACTTTTAATCATGAGAAAATTTGGTTGGGTAGTCATGGTGGTAATGACTGGAGTATGTTGGATATGGTTATTTTTTGCTACCAAAAATCTCAAATTGCTTATTTATCTGGGTGGATGGTTCGGGGGTATGGTGCAGGTGTGCACGAGAGTGTGGTTTGTGGTAGAACCGCCCAGATAACCCTAAGGACCGAATCTTGTCATGACCTCCTGTGTAAAACAAGTACAACCACAAGTCTGTAAAGTACAACTTGGCCTAGTAGATTTACCGGACCCTGAAAGTCAACATCATCGGTGGAGGGGTGAGGTAGTGCAAGCGGCTGTCTGTGTGGCGGGCTTGAATGGGACATCCGCGGAGGGTGAGGTTCTGCTGTGGCGTGCTAGCAGTGTGGGTAGCCAGCTGCTAGGCGTTTAGAAGTAGAACATCCCGCACAACGTATGGGACCCACCGCAAGTGGGAACGACCCATAGGGTGAGATGATGGAAGGGGCGAGGTACTTTGAACGGTTACTGTGATGGTTCACTCAACCGCACTACTAAGGAATCGTGCGGGGCAACGAGTGAACTGTCTCTTGTGGGTAAAGTGTGCAAACTCTGCAGAGTCAAAACTATTCGAATAGCCGTGCCCACGGTTAAGGGCGGACATGGGAACTTAACTAGATATAGATCTATTTCAAAAATCTTGGCAATGGCAATGATAAAGGGAGGGCTGTGGGAAGCCCTCTATGGTGTTGTCCTGGGCGTTGTCCCAGTGGTAATGTAAGCGGTTATAACGCTGAAATGTTAGTATATGGTGCGGATGCCATGTAATGGTGGATGGAATCTGGATCGCTATTATTATTGCATTCCTTTACACATTATGTTTTTGTGCAAATCTGCTAGGTCTTAGGAAATTTTTATGTATTGTATTTTTAAATAATGATGGCACTTTTCACAAAATAAAATGTCAGGAAATATAGATGGAGTCGTAAGAAAAGAAGATGGTTGTTGGGTTAACCGCATAAAGTTGTTAGTGGATTCATGTCAATTATAGTGGTGAAAATGATAGTGTGGATTCTGGGAGAAATAAATTGGTGAAGCCTAAATGAATATATAGGCTAGATAGATGATTTAAATGATTTTTTGAGATTTAGGGAGTGCAAAGGTAATTGCTGGATTACTACACTGATGATTAATATAAATTCTTGGAAGATATTGGCGATAATGGGAATTAATAGGATTGGATTAAATACTACGTGGATGAATTGAATTTCTGAGAATATTGGAGGATTCATAACAATTAGTGGATTATAATCTTGATAAAGTGTATTCTCGGTGGATGTATACTAGTGAGTCGTAGATTTGATCATTGATGTTTTTGGTGGAGGTATACTTGTGGATTAGTTAGTGATAGAAAATGGAAAATGAGATTGATTATTGGAAGAATGAATTATGATTTTGAATCAATAACAAAAGGATTGAATACGAATGATTTCGGTGGATTTAAAAGCAATGGTGTTAGTTAATCACTGGAATTTAGAAATGAAGAGTAGATGATTAATAATCACAAGATTGGATGGTTAGGAATTTAGAATACAAGAGATATTGGCAGATCTAAAATAAAGGATGACACTCACTGCTTGGTGTCTTAGGCAGCAATTGATTGGTGGATTGTATAATTGATGTTATCCACTGTTTGGAGTTTTAGACAGCATTGAATATAGAAAGTGTGAGTTTGGTGGATTAAGTCAATTATAGTAGTCGCTAGGTGGAGTTTAGACAGCAACAATAACACTATGATTAAATGATAATAATGCTACCAAAAGTAATTTTTGCAAATAAAATAGCCCGAGCCTCTCCTTGATAAGCCATGCATACTATTTATTTGCATTCTGTGTATTGGCTCGCGGAGCACGGGGTTGGAGTGCTCACACTCGCTTTTGCGACAAAATTCAGAATCAGAAATCAAATCACCTCGCCTCAGCAACAAGATTGGACAAGCTGGCAGAGAAGATAAAGATGTCAAGGGCTAGGTCGCGAACCTCCAGTTGGCTGCCTGTGGGCATGTCCTGAAGGTCCCTCCTGTATGCTTCGTTCTTCCGCTGCTGCAATTTAATGATTTCGGCCTAAACGGCCCATGAGTAAGTTTACTTTTATATTTATGCTTCCGTATGATATGTACTTTGATATTCAGAACTGTAATCTGTGAGCACTATCTACTGATCCAGGGAATAGTGCGGTGGAATCACATAACATTCCGAATTGTAAAATCTGGGTCTGACAGGGATGGTATCAGAGCATATCGACTGCAGGTTGTGACCTAGCTAGCCTGGCCGTTAGTTTCATGACTAGAAATATTTCCTTAAAATACTATTTCCAAAAATATAAGTTATATTGCTCATTCTCATCTCTCTTAGATGATTCTCTCTCATCCAAATGCTGCCTTAGCCATTTTTACTTCTAGAGCTTTTTTACCCCGAATTCAAAACAATAACTCAAGAGTGAGTGCTAATATCAACCAAATTACCCCAAATACTTCCCTCCTCTGTCTATTAATTTAAAAGAAAAATTTTGATCCTCTTCTCGTACCTTTACTCCAAGAAATTAAGGATAGGAACATTGAAAATGGTCATGAAGATAAAGTGGTCTCGTTTTAAACGGACTGTGTATATGGACCCTACGCTCTCTTATGTGTGTTTTCCTGAGTAGACGATGTATTGATGCAAGATTCTATTTGGCTCTGTGCACTGCCCTCTTGCCCTTAGGCGTTACATTTCGCGGTCACAGGAAAAGGGTGTTTCAAGAATTTATGTGATTCATGTGCCGCCCCAGTTTTCCGGGGGGGGTACTCTTTTACAGTGTAATGGGTTTAGATTACCGTATCCCAGCGATTCTATCCTTATCTCCTACTATTCCCTCTCTCCTCATTTGCTACAAACCCAATCAGATCTACTGAAGCGAAGTGATGGATAGCTGAAGCCAAGGCAACCAAGGATAAGTGAAGCCTTCGCAATTTTCCCAACTAAAAGCCCCAACCAGCACGAGGACCAAGATTTGAGACTCTGTCCTGCAAACATTCTTTCCTTACCTACCTAGAAAGCCCTTAGATCAAATTGCCGCCAACCATAATGACAATCGTCATTTATTTATGGGGGGTAGCACTATGAGATAAAAATGTCGAAGAACTATGCGACGTATATTTGGAGTTGCGACAACCTGGACTTGGAACAAATCGAACCAGTGCAAGAAGACTTGTAAGACCGGGAGCCTTACCATGATAAGGACGAAAGACCACCACATAGATATGTTCATAGTCACCTCTGCATTCCTAAGGCCCTCTACCCCTAGGGCACCGACCATTGCTACCCACCTATCAATATGAACTTCTACAACCAGATGTCCAACAGACGATGCAACCACTCCATTCTACGATGACGTGAAGACAACAATGTCAAAGAGCAAGCAATTGGAAGCCTACGACCTATCCACGAGAACAAGGTTTTCTCTTCCCTTTTGACTTCTCCAAGTGCTAACTCCTATTGTGCAGATCTCATCTCTCTGTGGAACTAAGGAACTATATGTCGAGTAACACCCCGAAACCCATTGCTAGCCAATATAACCCCGCTTACTTCTTTCTACTCTACCGGAATCTCGAGGTCAAGATTCATTTAAGGGGGGTAGGTTTGTAACATCCCAAAATTGGGATATTCAAAATTAGGAAATGCCTTTTAAAAACTTCACTTGGACCACGGCTTCTACTTCGACCCAGTTCTTCGACCACGGCCCTTCGACTACGACATTGAGTTTGACCATGGCTTCGACTTCGCCGATGTCGACATTGACCACAGCCTCGACTGCGACCATGGCTTCGACTTTGAACACAGCGTCGACTACGAATACGGCCCCATTTGATTGCGACCTTGACCTCTACCACGACCCCCTTCGACCACGACTTCCACTTGGACCACGGCTTCGACTTTGACCCGATCCTTCGACCACAGCGCCCTCTGACCATGGGCCACGGCCTTAGTGTCGACCATCTCCACGGCTTTGACCTCGACCACGGCGTCGACTTCAACCATGCTATCGACTATGATCACGGCCTCTTCGACCGCGCTCTCGACCACGACCACGACCCCTTCGTCTGTGACTTCCACTTGGACCACGGCTTCGACTTTTACCCGGTCCTTTGACCACAGCTCTTCGACTACGACATCGATTTCAAACACGGCTTTCACTTTGACCACAGACCACAGCCCCCCTTCGACGTCGACCATGGGCTCGACTTCGACAACGGACCACAACCCCTTCGACCATGGCCTCAACTTCGACCATGTAAATGTCGATCATGGCTTGGACTTCGACCACGACCATGGCCCTTCGACCACGATCACAGCCTCGAACTCAACCACGGCCTCGAACTCGACATGGCCTCGATTTCGCCAACGTCGGCTTCGACCATGGCGTCAACTTCGACCACAGTGCCCTTTGACCACGGCCTTGACTTCGACCACGTACCAAGGCCTTGGCGTCGACCATTGACCACGGCCTTGACTTCGACCACATCGACTTCGACTACAAACTTCTTCAACCACGGCCTCGGTATCGACCACGGGTGTAACATCCCAAAATTGGGATATTCAAAATTAGGAAATGCCTTTTAAAAACTTTTCTTAAATTTTGCTGGTGTTCAAAATGTCTTTTGAATATTTAAATCTTTTGGGTTTTGGCATGCAAATTAAAATATCAAGAAATAATATCCAACTCTAAAAGCAAAGTTGGTGTTAATAAAAGAAATAGAAAATCAAAGGGTCTGCACACAATTTAAAATTTAGGTATTAAATAATGGGAATAAGAAATTGAAATCCAATTTACTTAAATAAAAGAGAAGCAATGGCTAAAGAAGTTTTAAAAGCTCACATATAAATAGTTAAAAATTAAAATTTGAAATCAACAATCATAGCCATGAGATAGAAATTTAAGTTAAAATCCAGAAATTTAAAAACTTTGCTTGAGTTTCTTCCCTTTTCTTCCCCATTCCTTTCTCTCTTTTGTATCACTGCCCTGTGGGCCCCAGCCCCTGCGCGCCTTCCCTTTTTTTTTCTTTCTTTCCCCGCGCCACATACCTGCCTTTTCTTCCATTCTTTTCTCCTCCTTCCTCTGCGGCTGAGCTCCCTCCACGTCCTCCCTCCCCTTCTCTCCCCTGCGCGAATCCTGCCCAAATCGTTGCGTGCTGCCTCCCCCTCACTGCTCTGCTCTGCAAGCGTTGCTCGCGGGTCACATCACCACCGAGCCCCGCGCCGGCATTGCCCCACGGTTCAATCCCGTCGCCCGGTTCTTCGCCGCCTCCGCCCGGTTCTCCGCGCTTCCCTGCCCCCTCGGTGGCCATAAGGAGCCCCGGCTCTCCCCCTGTTTGCGCCGCGCCCCTTCTCCTCTTTCTCCCCATCTATTTCCCCTTCTCTTCCCCAAAATTGGCCGCCGCCACAAATCCCGCCACCGCCGCCCTTTTCCCCGCCGCCTACCCCTCGGACGGCCCCAATCCAATTCCTCTGCACCGCAGCTCCACCATGACGCCACGAACGCATCCCCGCCTCTGGCCAAAGATCCCCGCCGCCTCAGCTCTTCGACCAGGGCTTCGACTTCAACCATGATGTCGACGACGACCATGGCCCCCTTTGACTGCGCCCTCAACCACGACCACAGCCCACTTTGATCGTGCCCTCCACTTGGACCATGGCTTCGACTTCTACCCGGTCCTTCAACCGCGACCCTTCAACTACGACATCGAGTTCGACCATACCTACCCATAGGAATGATCAGAGGCACTCGGACTTGCGAGCAGTCAAAGGGCATGCTCATAGGAAACGATCAGAGGCGCTCGACTTTACGAGCGGTCAGAGACGCCTGCCCATGAGAAGCGGTCAAAGACACTCAAGAGTAGCATCATTCACCTCACCTTGCAAAGCCATCATCAGATCGGACACACGAGCGGGCCAAAAATCTAGTATATGACGGATCGCTGCAGCTGCGTAGCTTGGGCTAGGACGATCGAGCTGCGGGTAAGGAATGAAGGGGCTTTGATTTTTAAACTCGTGGATCAGCAAATGATCAGCAATCTTGCTAGCATCTTCATCATGACCACGAGCTTTTTGACGGCGAACTCTGCAGCGCCTAAACGATGGTATTGCAACAACGATCGTGGTGCTTGGCAATCTCCCTACATGCTGCCATCTATCAACATACGAGATGGCTAAATAGCAAAGAAAGGGAAAAGAGGAGATTTACCTTTCGGAGCAAAGTGCGCCATGGTCTTGCCTTGTGTAAACTATTCTCCTAAGTTCCTCCGCCTTCTATCCCTTTCCCTTGAGTTCGTTAGGGTCCTAACTTGTCACCGAGTGTTTGATCTGCATTTTTCCTCTACGTTTGTATCTGCCTCTCTGTTTCTCCCTCTGTTTTCTCTTCCATCCTCTCGTGCCCTTTGGTGAGCGGATGTGCTTCCCCTTTTATAGGCGCGAGCAAGGGCCATAGGCATCATATGCGGCTCCCATGTGGTGCCAATCATGCCATTTAAATTGAGATAAAATTCCTGATCAACTACGGATTAATTACCTTCCAGAATTCTGCTTTCCATATCAAAAGATTTGTTAAGAATTACTCCATCGGATGGGAACACGGTGCGATCATCTTTCCATTGTGAAGACAATGCATTCCAAATCAATCTTTTCTTTTCATCCTTGGGCATAGGTTTCCGTAAATTAGCCACACGCCTTGCAATCAGTCATTAACATGCGGTCATATGAGGCACAACGCCGCAACTGATTGAACCGTGGTCGTAGTACATGGTCGAAGCGACCATGCTCAAGCAGGCGTGGTCGATGCAACGCACTCGTTTCGACGTGGTCATAGTACGCACCCGTAAAAGCACTGTAACAGGCTTGGTTGAAAGGAGTACACGTAGAGCACTGGGGCGTTCTAGTCGATGGTCGTAAACTTAACGTGTTCGAAATAAAGAAGCCGTGGTTTATGGTTTTGCTTCTCGTGTTATTTTATGGCTCAATTATACCAAAGTTCTTATCCAGCATATATCTCCCTATTTGCCCCGACTTGACATATTTGCATAAAATCTCGTTAAACGTTTAACGCCAAATGTCATTTGTAATATTATTCCAAATATATAGTATTACTATCATATATAACATAGAGTTCAATATATGGTATTATCAATTCCACCTGTATTGATCGGTATTAAAGCTGGTACGGCCGGTATTGATCGGTATCAAGCCGGTATTGACCGAAATTAACCGGTATTTAGACCGGTACGGAACGTAGTGGTACTTTGTCCGGTTTAGTAGCCGGTACAGTATATACCGGACCATACCAGTCGGAACGAAATGGTATTGATAACTTTGCTACGCGCACCAAGTGCATGGTCGGCTTTATCCCATACGGAGGGCCCCATTCCAACCACTTTCTTTATTTCTTTACTTTGTTTCTTTGCTTCGAGAAGTCAAAAATCGTTTGAAATATATTAACTTTTTAATATTATTTTTTCTTTGTATTATCTGTGAAGATGTAATAGTGTTTTTTATTTTTATTTTCTTTTAATTAGATGTTTCAGAAAAATCATAAAAAAAACCTAATTAAATAGAACCATAATAAGCAACGAGAGCAGGAGTCACTCACGCTAGAAACAGCAGCAGGAGCCTATAAAGATTCCGGACCACAGTCAAAGGATTGTGCTGATCTCAAGTCTGACCTCACTTCATGCGGCGCGGCTGCTGCGAATCATAACCTATACATTAGCGGGGGAGTTCCTGGATGGCGAGAGCAGCCACGTCGCCCCTGCGCTTCGGCCGGCCGGCGCGTGGCGAAGGAAATTTGCGTACGGCCGGCCGAGGCTGTTTTCCTGGGTTTTTGGAAAATTACGTAAAGGTCCTCCGTTATCGCAAAAAGGTCCCTACATTTTTTTGAATAAACCTCTGCATATTTTTTTTGCTGGGTAGCGACCCGAGGTTTCCCGTAATTACGAACAGGCCCTTACTTCTTCCAAAAAAGCCCTCGGTTTTTTGCGAAAAACCCCTCTGGTCTCCTTTTATTACGAAAAGGCCCACGATTTTTTGCGAAAAACCCCCTTCGCTTTCTTTTTTCTGTGAATTTTTCCCTCTTTTACTTCGGTCCACATGGTAGCTGGCGTGGCGTTGCGCCACGCCTGTGTGGCTAGTGGAAAGCAGAGATGGAGGGGAATCAAGCCTTTTGCACTAAATTGACCTGAAAAAGACGTTCAGGTTCAATGTACCCACACAAACGCTTGGCGGCCACGGACGTGCGGCCATGGTGTCACTGCCAGGTGGGGTCCGCAATTACTTGCAACCACCTGTCACTCGGTGGTGCCCACTGCCCAACGTGTGGACGCCACGGTCGTCAACTGTGATGCCCGCAGCTGCCGCTGCCATTCCCGTCTTCTCCCAATCTCCCACAACACATTTGCGCCACATACATGCACCGCAACCCTACGGCGAGTCTCGTCAAACAACATCAAATATCATTTGTAATATTATTCTAAATATATAGTAGTACTCAATTCCACGGGTATTAGAGCCGGTACGGTCGCTATTGATCGGTATCGAGCCGACATTGGTCGGTATTTGGACTAGTGTGGAATGTAGTGGCACTTTGTACTGGTTTAGTGGCCGGTATAGTGTATACCGGACCATACCGGCCGGAACAGAATGGTATTGATAACTTCGCTACCCGCACTCGGTGCAACGTCGGCTTTATCGAAGACGGAGAGCCCCATTCCGATCGCTTTCGTTTCTTTGCTTCGCGAAGTCAAAAACCATTTGAAATATATTGACTCTATATTATTATTCTTTATATTATCTGTAATGATATAATATTATTTTTTATTTTTTATTTTCTTTTAATTAGATGTTTCAAAAAAAACCATAAAAAACCTAATTATACAGAACCATAATAAGCAACGAGAGCAGGAGTCAGTCTCACGCTAAAAGCAGCAGCAGGAGCCTACAAGATTACGGACCACAGTCAAAGGATTGTCCTGATCTCATCTCTTACCTCACTTCATGCGGCCCGGCTGCTGCCAATGGAAAGCAGAGATGGAGGGGAATTAAGCCTTTTGCACTAAATTGACCTGAAAAAGACGTCCAGGTTCAATGTACCCAACAAACGCTTGGCGGCCACGGGCGTGCGCCCCCGGTGTCACTGCCAGGTGGGGTCCTCTCCCAATCCCCCACAACACATCTGCGCCGCGTGCATGCACCGCAACCCTACGGCGGGTCTCCGCGTGTGGGACCCACTAGCATCCGCATCGAGAATGGAACGGGTGGTGTACGGTAGACAACGTGCACACGAGTAAGTTCCGATCACCTATCCCGGTGGGCCGGGCGGCGCACGCCCCGTCCCCCATAAAGCCCCCGACCCGTCGTCTCAGCCCCTCGACCGTGCGAATCTCGCTCGCTCGCTCGCTTCCTTCCCCCGCATCTCCACCTCCGAAAACTAACCGGTCCCGGCTCCGGCGATGTCGTCGGCGGTGGGGGGCGCCGAGTTCCACGGGTTCCGAGGCGCCGCGCAGCTCCCGAGGTCGCGGATGCTCGGGAGGCCGCTCAGGGTGGTGCCGCCCACGGCGTCCCCGGCTCGCGGCGGCGGGGGGCCGTCCGCGGCCAGCATACGCGCCGTGTCCGCGGTGAGTTCTGTGATGCTGGTGACCGTTGTTTCTAGGGTTTCCTCTTTTGTGGGAGAGTTTTTTTTTTTGTTTTGGGTTCGAGAGTCCGAAACGGGTCATCGGTGTCAAATCCTGAAATGTCACATCTTTAATAGTTTCAAATAGTCAATTCCACTTTTTTAGGGGGTTAAGCGATCGTCATGGTTTGTTCAAAACGATGTAGTGAAATGTCGGTGTGATTTGTTCTTAACCTGCGGATTTTGGTGGGGGTTAACCTGGGGAAAATTTACGCCTTGTTTACCTTCTGGTGAATTTGCCAGGTGGTGAGGTTGAAGAAGACTAGGGTTCTGTGAGCGTCCTTCATTTTAATCGTGGGTCGGCCACTTTGGGTCAACTGTGAACTGTTTAATTCTGTTGTCCTGGAACTGTAATATGTTATCAGTTGATTTTAAATTTTTGGATTGGTCATGCGAACAAAACCAAATGAGGTCTATCATAGATTCCATTTTTTAGACCCTTAATAGACTTTTTGTTACAAAAATGGTTCATCTTAGTCGCTTACCCCTGAGATGTTGGGTTAGAACTTGGTTATCAATGAAACCGTGCAATGATAGACCTCTTATGATATCTGAATTTCTGAACCCCTGTACCATCCCTGCAGCCTCTGAAGAAGGATGCGTCTGAAGTTAAGCGAAGCAAGGTTGAGATAATCAAGGAAAAGAGCAATTTTCTTCGATACCCTTTGAATGAGCAACTGGTCTCGGAGGCTCCAAATATCAATGAGAGTGCTGTCCAGCTGATTAAGTTCCATGGAAGTTACCAGCAGAGCGACCGAGACGTTCGCGGGCAGAAGAATTACTCGTTTATGCTCCGAACAAAGAATCCTTGTGGAAAAGTTCCGAACCAGCTTTACTTGGCTATGGATACGCTAGCTGACGAGTTCGGCATTGGAACACTCCGTTTGACAACCAGGCAAACGTTTCAGCTGCATGGCGTTCTTAAGAAGAACTTGAAGACTGTCATCGGCACTGTGATAAAGAATATGGGCTCAACATTGGGTGCTTGTGGAGATCTCAATAGGAATGTGCTTGCACCTGCAGCGCCTTATATCAGAAAAGATATACTCTTTGCACAAGAAACGGCGGAGAATATTGCAGCACTTCTTACACCACAATCCGGGGCTTATTATGACCTGTGGGTGGATGGAGAGAAGATAATGTCAGCGGAAGAACCTCCTGAGGTTACGAAAGCCCGCAATGACAACTCACATGGAACAAACTTCCCTGATTCCCCTGAACCAATCTACGGCACCCAATTTCTGCCCAGGAAGTTCAAGGTTGCAGTCACTGTGGCTGGTGATAACTCTGTTGATATTCTGACCAATGACATCGGTGTTGTTGTTGTTTCAGATAGCGCAGGAGAACCTGTTGGCTTTAACATTTATGTAAGGGCCTAACAAAAACTTGTTGCATCTTATCTCTGCATTTAGCAAAGCTTTTCTTACTTGTTTATTTATTCTTCAATGTTTTACTGTCCCTATTTTTCAGGTTGGAGGTGGCATGGGAAGGACACACCGAGTGGAAACCACATTCCCTCGGCTGGCTGATGCACTGGGTTATGTTCCTAAGGAAGATATATTATATGCTATAAAGGCAATAGTCATCACACAGAGGGAAAATGGAAGAAGGGACGACCGCAGATATAGCAGGATGAAGTATCTGATTGACCGGTGGGGAATTGACAAGTTTCGGCGTGAAGTTGAAAAATATTATGGAAAGAAGTTTGAAAATTTCCGTCCATTGCCAGAATGGAAGTTCAACAGCTACCTTGGTTGGCAGGAACAGGTATAATTCCATCATTATTTTATCTTAAATAAGCATTGGCAACTGTTTTTTCCAAAAGAAATAATGTATTTTGTTTAGGAAGGATGCCCCAATATTTTAGTATGTGCTTTTCATTGTTCATAATTTTAGTTTAATTTATTCCTCCCAATACCTCCAAGTTTGACATAACATACATATTCTATTTATTCTCAACCTGTAGTCTACATAAGAGCATTTGATCTACCTACTATATCCCCCCTTACATCCTTGTTCATCCGCAACATCTATACTTCAATTAGTCATGTCTTGAGCTCTAAATTACATTATTCTTTGTTGTCTATTGTAGGGTGATGGGAAATTATTCTATGGAGTGCATGTTGATAATGGACGTGTTGGGGGGCAAGCAAAGAAAACTCTACGAGAGATAATTGAGAAGTATAAGTTGGATGTTAGTATTACTCCAAACCAAAATCTTATCTTATGTGGGATTGATCAGGCATGGAGAGATCCCATCACTACAGCTCTTGCTCAAGCTGGCCTGTCGGTAAGATTTCTTCTGTTCATTTCATATTCTTGGCCTGTAATATATATACTATCTTGGTTGACAATAGATCCTTGTAGATTGTTTTGTTTTGAAATTCTCCTTGCTGCTTCTGCTGCACCTAGTGATTTTGTCGTTGTTTTTATTACTACTTTCCTGTGTACTGAGGCTTCTCTCATGTTGAAAATTCCAAAGAAACTACAACGATGAGCAGACAGCGAGCTCCCCCCCCCCCCCCCCCCCTATAAAAGTTTGGTTTCTTAACAATTTGGTATGCTGGTGGAATATTTGACTGAAGTTGGATATTCATGTATGTAGGAACCAAAGGATGTTGATGCCCTGAATTTAACTGCCATGGCATGCCCTGCCTTACCGCTGTGCCCTCTGGCACAAACAGAAGCTGAGCGAGGGATTCTACCAATTCTCAAACGAATCAGAGCAGTTTTTGATAAGGTATTAATCTGTCGTCTTGTTAAAAATCAGTTCAACGGAAGAATATTGTCTGTATTTGGAGTCTTCTTATTTGAGATAATGTTGTCTGCTTGATAGGTTGGCATCAAGGATCACGAATCTGTAGTGGTGAGGATAACTGGTTGCCCTAATGGATGCGCTAGACCATACATGGCAGAGGTTGGTTTTGTTGGTGATGGCCCAAACAGTTACCAGGTATAAGAGAGATTGAAATATTTTGTACATCATTTGGGCTACATTCGTTTAGCTTCCCTTTTTGTTCCACTTACCTTGTTGGGTTTGGATTTTTTTTTATCTTCATTGAGCTTTTATTTACTGTGACCGCAGATCTGGCTTGGAGGAACACCGAACCAGAGTACCCTGGCAGAATCATTTATGAACAAAGTGAAGCTTCAAGACATTGAGAAGGTTTTGGAACCATTGTTTTCCTATTGGAACAGCGCACGTCAAGAAGGTGAATCTTTTGGAAGCTTCACACGCCGAACGGTTAGTGGATTCTATTCTTTCTGCAAATACTATTGCAGTATTGATTTAGGAGATAAATCATTTGAAGCTTAACACACAGAATGGTCACAAGTTTCCAAATATTCTGTTCTGTCCTGCTGTTTACTCTTCCTCTGATGCCACTTACTAGTTAGTAGAAAACCAATAATATTGTTTAACATTCCTTTAGTGTAGTTCTCATCAAGATAAGGGCTACATGAACGTGGATACTAATTTAGAATTTACTGCCTGGTTGCACTCGCTGTCTCTCCTTCTGTATGTGGTTCTCCACGTGACAGTTGGTACAGGAAAATGCCAAGTCAGAATAGATTTGCTGATGCATATTGTCAACCATGCAATACATAGCCTCTGGGTGCTAGTGGAGTTATGCCAAGCAACATATTCTGTGTTGTTAGCAACTGCATCAATAGCCAATATGGCTTACTTGGCACATTTTTATCATCAAGCTGGACTGCAACGTCCTAATTGTTGATTACGTTAAATTGTTTGTTGATCTACTGGGGGTAAGGGGTAAATCTGAGATGGATTTTTCACAAAAAGGGGATTGCAGTGGCTGAGATGGATTTTTCACAAAAAGGGGATTGCTGGCTGAACAGTACAGATGTTGCTTTTCAGTGAATGGTAACATGATGTTGCTTTGCATGATGCAAGCTTCTTTTGATAAATTTGGAGAATAACCATGGTTTCCATTAGTGAATCCAACAAGTGCCTACATATTGCAATTTTATTTTGAAGATGATCTTTTGTCGCTTGCTGTAGTGCGTCATATCATAATTGCATTAACTTTATTACCTTATCCATATCTTGCATTTCAGGGATTCGACAAATTGAAAGAGGTGGTAAACAAGTGGGGTGAGTCAGCATCGGCCGCATGAAGGATTGCTTTTGTTGGATAAGTCCCAGCACAATTTTGGCTAAGGGACAATCTGGGCGGGGTCAAGGGCTCTCTCCAGGTATAAACAAGAAAAGCAGGAGGAAATTTGTCAATTTCGTTGACAAGCAGAAGATGAAGACTCGGGTTTGTACTTGATTCGTTATGTTTGTTGGGATGAGTAATCAAAATTTTCGTGTGTGCTTTGAAGGAGACTTCTTGGGTTGTCTAACTTGAGAATAAATATATCCCTTGAAAAAACATGTACTTGAGAATAAACTTGTCAAAAGGTCACCGTGTTTGCCCTTATTCTGGCTACATTGGAAATTGGCCTCACGCAGTTCATTTTGCGGTGATTTGGGCAATTGGGCTTTTCTGTTCTGGATTTGTTGGGCTGGGTCTGCATGAACTTTCGTGGGATTTTGCGTCACAGCCCATTGTGTTGTTCCTGGTTTCCTTTTCCCAGTCGGGAGAGAGATACTGTTGTTGACGATTGAACAGGAACCCTGGCCGTCAGGGAGCGCAATGGATTGCTGCCGCCGGTCCCCCTCTCTCTCCCCGGCGATCTCGTCGGTGTTGAGTGGGTGGGAACCTATTGATTCTCAGAAATAATCTTCTTTTTTAGTTTCTTTTTTTTCCTAGATTAGATTGTTTTAGTTCTTCAGACAAGTTCTCAGTCTGATTTTCTTTACCCGTGATAAGTTTTATGGGATTGACTCACTTGGATGATGATGGTGATGCCTATATTGGAGAGCGACACCGAACCGAGTTAGGCATAAACAAATCTCCCCTAATTTTCTTTTGACGAACAATATTGCTACCGAAACATAGATCCTACATATCAATAGAGATCATCTACATCTACTACTTCTCGCTATCGTGATCGTCAATAATCCTAATGCTGTTGCAAGATTCGAATTCAACGGTGAGAAAAGGTAAAAGAAGTCCAGCATATCTACGATGACACGATTTTATGATGATATGGTGTGCATCTAGAATCTTTAATATAAAAATTGATTATTCGCATACTTTATTGCTATTAATATAAATCGGAGGATGTTTAAAAAAATGGTATAATTGACTACATTCCCCTGCAATCATTTCAATTCTGAAAAATACCACTGCAATCCTGGTTCTTTGAAAAATTTCACTCTAATCGTGAAATACTCCTAGAAATACCATTATGCTCAATAATAACCGATTTTAAATAAATACATCTTCCGTGTTTCAATTATTTTTGTACGGATGAAATACATATCGACATAAGAGAGGTGTATTCATATAAAATAGGCTTTTATTGATGTCATTATAATCAATACGAGCCGATTTTACATTAATACATCTTCCATATTCCAATTTGTATTTTTGTGTAGATAAATACCACTCCAATTATCTCATACTCGTATAAAAACCATTATAATGGCTCATCTAGATGATGATGGTGATGCCTACGTCGGAGATCGACATTGAGTTGAGTTAGGCATAAATAAATATTCTCTAATTTTCTTTTGACGAACAATATTACTGCCGAAGCATAGATCCTACACATCAATAAAGATCATCTACATCTACTACTTCTCGCTGATGTGATGGTCAACAATCCTGATGTTGTTGCAAGATCCGAATTCTTTGGCGAGAAAGATAAAAGAAGTCTAGCACATCTACGATGGCACGATTTTATGATGATATGGTGTTCATTTGTAATCTTTAATATAAAAATTGATTATTCGTGTACTTTATGTGTTATTAATATAAATCGAAGGATGTTTAAAAAAAATGGGATAATTGACTACATTCCCTTGCAATCGTCTCAATTCTAAAAAATATCACTGCAATCATAGTCCTTTGAAATATGCCACTCTAATCGTGAAATACTTCTAGAAATGCCATTATACTCAATACTAGCCTATTTTAAATAAATACACCTTCCGTATTTCAATTATTTTTGTATGGATGAAATACATATCAACATAAGAGAGTTGTATTCATATAAAACAGGCTTTTATTGATGCCATTATGATCAATAAAGCCGATTTTACATTAATACATCTTCCGTATTCCGATTGTATTTTTGTGTAGATAAATACCACTCTAATTATCTCATACTCATATAAATACCATTATGATCAATAAAAATCAGGTAGTATTGAGCATAATGGTATTTATAGAAGCATTTCACGATTGGAGTGGTATTTTTCAAAAGATCAAGATTGTAATGGTTTTTTTATAGAATTAAGACGATTGTAATAGTATATAGCCAATTATCGTTTAAAAATAGGGAGAGACGACGGATAGCCGAAGCGTAGGACATGAAAGCTGCGGCATCCCGAAAGTGAAGTGTCGCTGTGCGTGCATGTCGGCATGCGAGTGTCCCTTTTAGCCCTACGTGGGGCAGCGAGAAACTGCACGCCGCAGCACCGGAGCGAATGGGCTCGTCGCAGCCGCTGCAAAGCTGGGCTAGTGGTGGCGGCAGAAAGCGCAGCCTCGCAGGCAGCACGCCGGGCTCGCATCGGGCTTGGCGCGCACGCACGGGCACGCCCCACCGTTTCCGGTCCCAAGATCCTGTGCGATCTCTCCGTACACCGCAAAAGCAGCCGAAGAGACGCTCCGGCGCAAAGGTGAAGCGGCGGCAGCAGCAGCAGCAGCACTGTCGGGATGAAGCCGCCGAGGTGGTGGTGGAGACCACGGCGCGGCGGCGAGATTTGATTTTTTTTGGTGGGGGAAACGAAACGCTCGGGACGACGAGCGGCGGGTGCGGTGGGCACGTCAACGCGTGCGTCCGGCCGTGGCGGGGAAACGCGCGGCCCCGTGATCCTAAGCCCGCGTTCCCGCGCGCGTGTCGTCCCTGCCACTCTCGCCGCTGTCTACGGCCACCTGCTGCTGCGGCGGCGTTGCGATCTACAACGAGAGCGCCGTTACACCGGCTACGTCCGTTGCATGTCCGGATCGATAACAACACACATTATATACTTCCTTCATAGCATCGAGCTATATGTGATGATGTTTATGTGTCACCCGAATTCGAGATCGAGCTGTTCTGTTCAGACGAAATCAACCAAAACCAACAGATAACAATGCATGGGTGCAGCAGCACCATCTGACAGTATACTTGCCAGTAGGTTTTATGTAGCATCTCAGTACAGTACGCTGAGTACACTTGCCAGTAGGGCGGTGGTTTGTTTTATGTGCTTGGGCGTCTGGTCCCTCGCATAGTCACATGCATAGCGCAGCGCTCTTCCTCAATTCTACAAGCACTGAATGGAGTGGCACGGTTCAGCCGCAAAGCTGAGATTAGCCATTGAATATGCAGGCACGGATCGTCCCATTCGATCGGCAATTCAGTTGTTTCACAGGACAGCAACTGCCGCCCATGAGGACATAAGTGCTGCGATGTCGCTGAGAAGAGTTATTGAACTCGGCAATGCCCAAGTGAACACATATCTTGTGCCATGGACCACCGAGGAAGAAGTTGTAGTGAGCCCTGGTAGAGCCATGGATGGAACACAAGTAGTAACTTCAACGTTTGCAGAACAAGGAAAAAGGTTACAGGAACCAGACATGCAATTCATCAGTTAGTCCACATATTACATTGAGGACACCAAAGACTAAAGCAGTACATCCAAGCCATCCAATCTCAATCAGACGGTGCTGCTAAAATATATTAGTTGGGATTGATTTCTTCTCGAGGTGCAAATGGGACGGATAATTTCCGACCATCCATTCATTCAAAAAATTCAGATCTTATTCGAAGCATGAAACTGGATATCTAGGATTTTTGTGGGATTTTGGAGACAGAGCTGGATAGTTTTTGTTAGATACAGAAATAAATTCAGAATAGAAGTTTCTATCGAACTTGGAGCTATCCAAAAATTAGTTGGAGCTATCCGGTAACTATCTGATGGCCTACATTGTCCCCACTCGTCAACGGCCTGAGACCCCGACGACCCGACCATGGCCCCGATCAACTCGGCTTCGGCTTCTGGCTTCTGGCTTATTTTGTCACTATTCATAAGTTTCGTCTTTTTCTGAACTTTTGGCTTTTTGTTGAGCTTTTTTGCCGGTTCTTTTTTTCCCGTATTTGTTTGTATTATACGTAATGGGCTAACATATTTTTTATTTTTAAATTTTTTTAAATTTAATTATGCTAAATAAGCCTCTGTCAGCTACAGTGCTTTTTTCAGCCAACTACAGTGTTTTCAGCCATAAGGCACGAGCTTTTCAGCCGAACCGATCACCACCATGTATCTCCCCTCCTAAACAGCTAAAGTGGGTTCTTTTGGCTGTGATTTATGACTTATGACTGTGCCTTATGGTTTTTGGTTTTAGCGTGAACACTTGATTAAATAAACCGAATGCTGATAAACAATAAGCTGTTTAAAAAGACTATCGTAATAAACCATTTTAAAATAACAACAAAAAACCATCTTATTTATTTATTAAGGAGAAATTATAAGTCATAAAATATAACTAAAAAAGAACTCGGCCTAAATGTACCCTACCAATTACGCAAACTCAATTGTGCTGCTTGTCGTGCATATGTGCGAGTGCGACTGTACTGCCGCCGCCACCGCCTCGCCTCCCTCACCACACCGGGTCGCAGGAAGCGGACGACGCAGCTATGGGGCCCCACCACCGCCTATCTCAAGCCCAAGCCGAGGTCTAGGGAAGACCCACACGAGAGCATCGAGTAGCACGATGAGTTGATTCTCCGACGTCGGGATCAGTTGCCCCTGGTGGTGGATTTGGGCAGCGGCGACTAGCACAGGTTGCAGTCGGGGAACAAAGCAACGATGAAGTAGTAGTTAACAGTTAGATGTGCCTATGTGTAGATCAGAGGAGGAGCAGAGGAACGGGGAGCATGCAGACACAGTAGGCGAGTAGTACTAGTGCTTGTCTGTAGTGGGTCTTTTGACATATATATAGTACTTTTTTAATTTGTATTTATAAAAATAGCTATATATATATATATATGTATGTGTAAAAATAATAAAAATAACGTTTCTATCGTTCAATCATCGGACAACAACGCCCTGCAGGTGACACGTGGCCTACCAGAGTCCGGCCGTCCCTCCATAAAACGATAAGTAATTAAGCCGGCTATGCCTAAATTTATAATTTATATGTCATTCTTGTTTGAATTTTTAAATATAGCAAATAAACTCGACAAATTATGAATTTTTATGTGTAGTCCATGTGTTGGGTAGACCTACAAATAGTTAAATTTGCTTATTGAACTGCTAATAGAGTAGTATTTTGAACATGTAGTATGATGGATTGATTTTTATATGTGCGACTTATATGGTTTTTGTTTTCGCATAATATCTGACTAAATATTTGTGACCGAGACTGTTCGCATTCGGTTCCTTATGTTTTCATTTCGTATATATGACTGGGGCTATCTACTTTTGTATTTGTATCTGGTATTATCCGTGTCTGACTCCGATTCGGAGATAAAAAGTGGAATAAGATACAGGCTAAGTCACATCAGTCTGTATAAGCTCTGATTGCACCCCTAATTCTTTCCAATAGACTAATAACCCTAATTCCCAAATCGTAATCCCTAACCGTCTCCTCCCCAATGGTGGTGACTTGGCCGCTCGATGGCTGGCGCAACACAGAGAGGAGTCGTGGGCGGGCGGTGTGGAGAGGAGGACCAAGAAGCAGAGGGAGCACGGCATGAAGCCGCAGCGCAACGCAAGGGCACTAGGAGCAGCGCTCGGCTCAAGAGTAGCAGGCAAACAGTAGCAACATGTAGTACAACAACAGCACACAATCACTGTAAGTCGAGACTATTGTTAATTTCGATTTGATTTGGGATTCATGGAATGTTATTAACTTGTGATTGAAACGTTGGAAGCAACACAATCGGATGAAATTTGATTTCAATTTGATTTAGGATCTGTGGACGAGGATTAAATTAAGAGATGTGGCTAGCTAGACCCAGTGACACTAGCTAAGGTTTTCATTATAAAACTATTTTGCATATTATTGGTATGCATTCTACAATCCATAAAGTATTTATAAAATTTGGAAATAAAATCCCATCCTAAAGAATGATGCTATGAAATTATTGTTTAGAACTATGGAATTGTGCACGTGAAGTATGCGTTGCTATTGTAAATTTTCTAGCTCCGCCGCTCCCAGAGAGAAAATTACCAGCGAGATTACGGTATTATTACACGCCAAAATACAGCTCCAAAACCTAGTTACTCCTAACTATGTAATGGAGTGATTACTAGATGAGCGAGGAGAGGGTAGGATTAATTAGCGCTACAGAAAGATGAAGCATTCCATGGCCACCAAGGGGTTCTCCAAGGACTCCTTTCCCTCGCCGTCGCCGGCCACGTCGCTGGCGGGGGCGACGGCAGCAGCCTCTTGTGCCTCCGCCTGCGGTGGCGGTGGAGATGCGGAATGCGGGGGACAGTGCGGCTGCGTAGGCGGCGGCGAGAGCTGGGGAAGCGCCTCCTGTGCACGCCGCGGCGACGCGCGGCCACACGGCCTCGTCGAGACAGGTGGCTTCCGCTGTGAGCAGGAGGCGGCAGCGGCGGTGGCGGCGCCCGCGCGGCGCTGGTCCTGCTGCCGCTTCGCCGCCGGCGACGGCGACCTCCGACCGGGCCGCTCCCCGGGGTCGCGCCGCGGGGGCGGCGGCGAGGGAGACGCGCGCCCGCCAGGGCGCCCGGCGCCGGGGACGGCGGGGCCTCTGTCCCGCCTAGCGCGCCCGAGCTCGCCGGACACGGGCCGCTTCCTGGCCGGCTTCGCTGGGGACCGCTCGGGCCCGGCCACCGTGGTCGCGGCCGACGACTCGGACGCTGCCTCCGACTTCTCGTCGGCAGCATGCACCACTCCGACCGCCCTACGCACCCTACCGCCATCCTTCACCCTGACACAGCCACCCTTCGCCTTGGCCTTGTCCCCTGCACGCTCCACCGACGGCGCCACAGCGCCAGCAACCCGCCTAGGCTTGGGCCTCGGCTTGGTGTTCGCGGTCTCCGAGAGCACCTCCTTGACCTTCTCCTCCTCCGGCGACGGCGGGTCGCGGGCCTCCGCCCGCCGCCCGGAAACCTCCCCTGCCGCGGCCGGCTTCTCGCTCGGCTTCTTGCTGACGCAGCAGCCCATGCCTCCCTCTGTCCTCCTCGCTTCTTGCCGAGCTTAGCTAGGCGAACATTTCGCGCGAGCGCGCGCGCGCAAGCCGGTGTGGTGGTGGTGGTGGTGGTGAGGAGTGGTAGCTGAGGAAGTGGCCGTGGGAGTGGGAGAGCCGAGAGGAGAGCGTGGCTCTGGTCCGGGTTTCCCTCCGTTGTGCTTTGATTTGTGTGAGCAAGGGAGGCTGGCAGTAGTGGTGGGAGACCGGGAGTCAAAAGGGCTGAGCTAGTGAGCACTTGGCAGGGTTCGTGGTCTGATTTGGGCTTAAAATACTAATCAGGTCCAGTTATTGATCACTGCCGGAGTAACGAGCTGTTTAGCACTGCGTAAAATAGTGTCATGTACTCCCAGTCCTAAGTACTGCTGCTAGCAGCTGTACAAAACTGTGTGAAACAGTGGCATAGCACATGGGCTTCCGTTATCTCCTACTCCGCAGTTCCAAGGCACCCTTCTGCGCTGCACTCTTGTGCAGTGATACAAACTAAGCGGATAAATTTTATCTGATTAATTGATTGAATGCCCATAGAATAAATATAAAAAAGATAAATAGACATCTGGTATTATCTGTATATGACTCCGACTCCAAGAAAAATATAGAATATGATACAGGATGAGTTATATCCGTCTGTATATCCGTATGTCAAGTGATATAAGAAAGTCTGTTGTAACTTTACTTAGAAGCAAGATAATATATAGGCGAATTACCACATATAAACAAACAGAGAATATTGAGTGCTATTCTTTCCATATCTTGGCGATTAGTCTCTTCATGTTCGTTCTGATTGCACCATACAGTCTAATATCCTATGTAAAGAAGTTGATAATTTCTGTCTGACTAACCATCCAAATGCATATGGTACGAACAGGTAGTGCCGAAATGTGTATATGATATTATCTGTGTCTAACTTTAACTCCGAGAAAAAAATATAGAATATGATATATCCACCCATACCCACTTCGATTGCACCCTACTCTTGTGGTGTCCCAAGTCTGAACTTTTTAATCTGCAGTTCGGCACTCTTCCGAACGTTAGCCCTTTTCACCCACAACGCAGCAGTTCGTCCAACAGTTTCAAAAATCAAACATGGTTGTTCGGTTTGAAAAAGGCCCAAGTGTGATGGAGCAAATCTCCTGAAGTCATCTGGTAGATCCATTTAGTGGAGTTCAATTGAGATATTTGTACCTAATCCATTCTGATGTGTTAAGAGTTGTGCGGGGACTTATACACAGAAAATGGAAGCTGCTTCGTGTTTTAGTTTTCGGTTTCAAATTCGGATTGCCGTGGAAGTTTTTGCAGGTTGCAACACACATAAAAAAAACCCAGATCAGACATTTTTCATAAGAGAAATGAAAAAAAAAAACAAATTTCAGTGAACCAACCACGAAGATGTGGTCGATCGAGAGCGGCACCTAACTCCAACGTAACTCAAGTAGCACCCCATCAATTTGATAGCAATGGCAAACACGAAGGGCTTGGTGATGTAGCGATGATAGACAGATAGAGATTCACCTTAATAGTAAAAGTGCAAAAGGTATGACTCAACGAAGTCTTGCTGACTGGATTTGGGATGATCGGGCAGTGGCAAAGCTAGAAGCTTAACGATAAGGTATGAACTTAAAACATGTCCATTCTAAAAAGTTCAAATGACATAGTACGGAAGTTCAATACAAGTTCATAAATTAGTATACCGTGACTTAAATTACCACAATAGAACTCTCCAAAAATATATCTTGCAGCCTCATAACGTTCTAATCATACCTTAATTTGGATAATTTATAAGGATTTAGAAGTATTATTAGCACCACCGAATTGGCAGTTAGTTAACACATGAGCATTAGGAAATGATCTACCAGCATTCAAGAAGTTAATCGACATCGAGAACTTAGGTGCATAAAAAAACTGGAAGGTAAACAACAAGGCACAATAAGTCAGGAGGGTAGGGGGCTTGGCGAGGAGGATGTAGAATAGCTGCTTGGAGAGCTCCTAGCACTTCTTGGCCGATCAATTAATAAAGTGAGGATAGCTTAGGCATTTGGGCTAATAGGCTTGACTTATTGCCTATTAGGTCTAATGGGTTATCGAGTTACCAATAGTATGTTAGTATGTATAGCGTATACTTTGTATATTAAGAGAATATATATCGAATTTTTACGCAAAAAATATTGGAGGTGCAAATGCATCCCCATGCTACAATGTGGCTCCGCCACTATGATCGGGTCTCTTCTTTTCAGCTTTTTTGCAGTAATTAGCTTTCAAACGAAGTGTCTTTTCAAATCGGGGCCTATAAGTTAATTATAGTACACACTGTAGTGACTTCATTTATATGGCTAAAATCGCACGTGAGTTTCTTTTACTCTATACTCTCTCACAACAACCAAAAGTCAAAAGTCACACCCGTAAACTATAATCTGTTGAAAAAAAAGTCCCTCACGTTCTCCTTACCATGCAAAAGGCGTAAGTAACAGTCAATTATTTGCCATGTGTGAAACTTTGCTAGCTGTTTGGTTATTTACCACACTTTGAGCGTCATAGATCACGGCTTAAGGAATGTTTCGCCCAGAATTGAAAACATCTCATCTGTTATCTCGAGGCCTCGTCTTGAACACGAGATTTTTTCAGTATCTGTTTTCGATAAATTCTTACAAAATTTTCTATAATCCGGGCGGGCTCTGATTCGATACCCAATGCCTCGCAGAATCGTAGCACAGGTCAGGAACAAACGGTTTTCTCGCGGCCGATAGGGGAACGGGACTTCCCTATCCCCTCTCGCTATTCCCTCAATCTAAACCATTCAAATCTCATCCAATGGCTAGATTTTTATATTTTTACCATTTTCTCATCCATCATAAATAATAAAAAAATACAGAAAAAATAAAATTTATTTTTTATTATAATTTTTTTACAGAAAATATAATTTTATTTTTTTCTTAAAAAATTATAATAAAAAATAAATTTTATTTTTTTCTGTATTTTTTATGGGGATTGGATCATATACCCTCCCTTTAGTTGGGAAATTGAGAATTTACCCTCCACATCTCAATGACACGTGGGGTCATCATAAGTCACTGACACGTGGAGCAGGAGGGTAAATTCTCAATTTCCATCTAAATGGAGGGTATATGATTAAATTTTTCGGTTTAGATTGAGGGAATAGGCAGAGGGATAGGGAAGCCCATTACCGATAGGGACACCCCACCAACACAGTCCCGCACCGCACGGCCACAGCCTCATCTGACCCCACCTGTCATGCACTACCACTCACAGAGCCACCTCGTTTTCCTTTTCCCATTACACGCGAGTAGAGGAGAGGCAGCACGCTAGTACAGCAGCGGCGGTTGGTCACCACCACGTCCATCGCCGCCGTCGGGGAAGGAGGAGGCGGCGGCCATGGCGGGGAGGCACGGCCGTAACGGCTTCGACGATGACAACGTCAACCCCTTCGCGGTGAGTGCCCCTCACGCTACGTGCCCACCCTGTCTCGCGCCGTCGGCGCCAGCCTTTCGCGGAGCTTTACGCCATCTGCGTAGATCTCGGGGCTGCCTTCTCCGATCTGATCCGCGTCGGCTGTGCTCACATTTGGGATCCGTCGTTGCTTGGTTCCTGGCGCGCTGGATCTGAGTGTGGGAGGGGGGTGGGATGGCGTCATGGCGTGATGCGGATTCTGTGCGTTTGGGGTTGGCAGTTACGCTGCGTAGGTAGTGTAGGTTGATTGCTCTTCGAGCGGTTGGTTAGCTCTGGATCTGTGTTCATGTGAGGAACTAAGTAGGCTGCGAAGTGGATGATTAGTAGCTTGTGCTGGCTGATCGGAAGGGAGATACGACGTGGTAGTGCAATTTAGCTTAGTTGCTGGAATTTGGGATTTGGAGTCATAGGCTCATAGCATCCTGATGCAATGTGGTACTTTCGATGTGATACAAGAGCATCTCGCGCCTTCCCTGGTCTGGCGCCATCTTATATGACTAGGTTTGTTTGTTATTGAATACGTGGGATTGTTGGATCTCGGTTACTACCATGCTATATTGACTTATTCTTCTGTGAGTTACAACATTATGGAAGTAGATATCCAACTTTGTTGTCTTAGTTTGTTTTTTTTTTGGTAGTGTTTGTCAGATAGAGGATCTTCCACTAGCTGCTGGATCGGGAAATACAATATGATGATGTTTGTTTTTCCTTTTTTTGGCATGTTAAGACCACTAATTTTATACCCATTGTTGTGTCTTCAATTTATCAAGTGGTTTCGAAATGGAACCTTCTTCTAAATTCTCTATCTATATGCTACAAGCTACTTGGATGTTAGAACTTGTTTAATGTGACACCAAATGTATTTATAGGTCATGGATAAAAAAATCTTTGGTGTGAGGTTTCTTCAATCTAGGCGGTTGGTATAATTTTCTCTATGAAAAACTAAAATGGAAGTGTGTGTGACACACAATTTTTAGTAGTAACTTATATGTATTTTTGTACCACTTGATGGGCTTATTTGTTGGTGACATCATCTAGTTGACTCAGATAAGAGCATGTTTGATGGTAATTAACTTAAAAACACCTGCTCTGTGGCAACACACATATCATGGATGATTTTGTGGGTGATCTCAGGCAAAACTGTACATGCCTGTGCATATGCTCATGAATGCATCTATGCATTAACAGACCATGTTCAGCCACATATAAAATATTTTATGTTTTATCATGCATATTTACTGATTGTTGGGTAAATCAAGCCAAAATTTCTAATAAGAATCAAGCAATAATGCAGGTGTGCAACAATTCTTTTATCCATCTTCAGTCAAAATTTTTTGGTGTTTTTGCACAGTTATCTTTTTTTGCCGTCCTGTTCATTTTATGCTATGACATGTTGACACGTATATTTTATGTGGAACATTGTTACTGAGCAGTAAGTTAGATGTATCTGATGGGAAATCATGTGATTACTGAATTGCGCAGAAGCTTCTAATTTTGGAGTTATTTTTCATAACTATGTGATTGATTTATCTTCCAAATGCCTCCTGTTCTGCAGGGAGGGAGTGTTCCTCCTGCCTCCAATTCTCGGCTCTCACCTCTGTCCCATGAACCAGCTGATTTTTATAACATGGACATTCCTTTGGACTCAACTAAGGTACTCGCAGCTCCATCGAATGTTAACTATCGTATCAATTTCTAGTTTCAAGAAGTTTTTCTCCACTCAAGGATATAGTGTTAGCTTCTTACTGTAACTGGGTAGATGTTCTCTTCACCATGAGTTTTTTTCGTCATGGTCAATGTTTGATGCATTACCATGTGCATGAAACATATCATGTTGTTCCTTTATTTGTGCTGTTTGTGCGCTGAGTTAGTTTTCACTATCGTGCGATTTGTTTGTTTATGGATGATTCCTTATGCAATGCATCCATTTATCTGCATTTAGGACTTGAAGAAAAAGGAGAAAGAACTCCAGGCAATGGAAGCTGAGCTAAACAAAAGAGAAAAGGTACATGCCTTACAAATGCATAGTGATTCAACTTCTCCTGTGCTCATTGCCGATTACAGTAATATTGTAAACTAATTACAAGTTGTTTTATGAATCACAAGTGGTCTTCAAAAGCAATATATTCCATAATGTGAAGCTAGAAGCTACAACTCTGTCAGGATGTATTATTTTCTATGCTACCTGAGCTATTGCTTTATTCAGCATTACATCCAATCAAACCATGATTTATACGGATTTCCAAAGCATTTCTCCTGCATACAGCAGCTGTCCTAGCCCTAGAATCCTGACAGTTTCCTGGATGCTACCTATTAATTATCTGGTGTTCTGGCCATAGCAATGTGGTAAATTTGTAGGGGTATGTAGTCCACAGAAGTTGTGTGCCTTTGACTTGCCAAAACTAACTGTAGTTGCCATAACAAGTATTGGAACTACTGAACAGGTAGTCTATGTTGACGAAAGTCATCGGAGATCTATGGGCTACTGGAACTGCCTACCTGCTGGTGATTCAATTTCAGTCCTAAAGTAATATGAGCAACAACAGGACCTGCTTGCATTCTGGCTGGGCACATAAAAGTTCTGATACAAAGTAAAGGGTGTTTTTGCCCATTTGGACTCGTTAGGCAGATAGGGAATTTTTTATAAGTTGGTAGGTTACTATGTTGTACATCCAAGTGGTGAACCATGGAACCATGGAACATGTTGCTTGAGCTTGATATTTAATATGTTGGATTTGAGAGTGAGATGTGAGAGCATTTTAAATCAGAGAAGGAAATTGTCTGTTTTCACTGTGTTCCATGTGTTTGAATCCATGTTCCATATGTTGTATTTACCGTATGTGCTGTTCCTTGTCTAAATGCTGATCTGATCCCTTTTTTATCCCCCTGCCCTAGGAATTGAAAAGGAAGGAAGAGGCTGCATCTCGAGGTACAATTCATATTGTTTCCTTTTTCTGAATAGCTTTAAGCTGTTAATTGTTTCCTTTTGGGTGCATTTACTAGCATAAAGATTTGAAGACAGAAGCAGGATTGGTATAGGCAATTTGTTCATGAGGAAATGTACCGATAAACTGCTGTTTGCCTAGTCAAGTTGAGTGGAGTTTGCAGTTTGTCGTTGGTTTTGTTCACAGAGAAAGCAACATGAATAAACATTTCTCTTTAGCATGGGACAACTCCCTGTATGGTTGTTGGTGATATTTGATTTTCTATTGTCACTCTCTTCAGAGTTAGTAATTTGCATGGATCTGATTTCGTCATTTTGGGCATTTCCCAAAATGAACAGTTGCTGCTTCTTCTCACAAGAGCAAATTTGATTTGATACTTTTGCATTGCCTGTTAGAGTGGGTTTGGACTGTTCATGGCTAAATGCTCTTAAGAACACTTGCTGCTATTTATTTATCCTAACTTCATCATTTCTTTGTTTCTTTTGCAGCTGGCATTGTCATAGAAGAGAAAAACTGGCCACCTTTTTTCCCTCTCATTCACCATAATATTTCAAATGAGATACCAATCCATCTACAAAAAATGCAGTACCTTGCGTTTTCATCATTTTTGGGTAAGCCCTAATAATGCTTGAAATGTGTTCAATACGAGTATATGCTGTGCTGCCTTTGCTTTTTTGGTTGAGTATTTTCCATTGATTTTTTTTCATATTCTGCGCTAGTAATGTAATTATTAACAGGAAGCAAAGGCTTATATTCCTTGATGTATTGCAGATGTATCTATTATTTTCATTTGATTGGTGGACTGAGACCTTTTCAGAAAAGAATTTTGGTAGATAGGGGGCTAATTTATGGATTTTGTGTAACATAGCTAAACTGAGGTGCTTATTTTTGCAAAACTGGGATCTCATGCAGGGTTGGCAGCCTGCCTCTTTTGGAATATCATAGCAACTACGACAGCATGGATTAAAGGGGAAGGTATAGCTGAAGTGTACCTTATTGTCCACACCTGATACATCAGCTGTCATCAACGCTGATTATCTCACTGACACTTGAAACTGATTGGACCTCTTTGCTTCAACAGGTGTTATCATCTGGCTGCTTGCCATTATCTACTTCATATCTGGTGTCCCGGGGGCTTATGTGTTATGGTATCGCCCACTTTATAACGCGATGAGGTTGAGTATATGCTTTGATCCTTTATTAGCAGTACAAAAATTTCACATTTCCAATTATCTCACATGACCGTGTCTTGTTTTATTACAACGTCTGTCGCAGAACCGAGAGCGCTTTGAAGTTTGGGTGGTTTTTTCTGTTTTACCTGGTAAGATACGCTAAATTAAAGGCTTTGCACAGCCACATCTTAGCATTAAATTAAAGACTCCACATATGCACAACCACATCAATTGTTCATACTGCATGCCCTACTGAGTACTGATAATCTTTGCCTGTTGCCAGATTCATATAATCTTCTGCGTGTGGTCAGCTGTGGCTCCTCCATTTCCCTTCAAGGGGAAGTCTTTGGCGTAAGTCTCCTATCCTTTTTACTTGTGTACCTACTGCCTGGGATGTCATATAGTTATAAGTTGTAAATGAGGTTAGCTGTAAATTTTAAGTTACATTTCTTCAGTCGTAATTTGTGTCTCCTCCCTAAAAGACTATTCCATAAAAAAAAATGAATTGTTGTTTCATTGAACAATTAGTCTGAAGCTGGTATGAACCCATTGTTGCCTTCGCCCTGAGTTTTGGTCAATGTTGACCTCTGCAAGGAAACTATTGCAGAAAAAATGGTAGGCCTAAAATTTCTTTTTCAAAACATCAAAGGCACATAATATGTGATCCTTGAACTGGATGTACAGGAAGCTAGGAACAAAAATGTAAAAGCAGGCACATGTTAACAAAAGCTAAGATTGTTATGTTTCTTGTAAACCATGCCATTCAAAGTTTTGCTCACATTGACTGATAATACATGTACCACTCGGTCTAGAAGAACCATAACCCCACCAGTGCTGACTACTAGTGGTGTTGATAAATTTAGGTACCGCAACCTACCAAGTTTCAGTATATTCCTCTAAATTGCTCGGGGTAAAATAGCTCTGCTTCAGACTGCCCATGTTCAGATTTTAGACCTTTCCACTGTAGCATGTTCTCTTTGTTCAGAACACATTCAGGTTTTCTATTTCTAACTAAATTTCTTTGCTGTTTTTATTGCTGTAGTGGGATTTTGCCTGCCATTGATGTAATAGGCAAGAGTGCTATCGTGGGAGTAAGTCTACATTGCATCATGTATCCTTGTTACGGGGCTATTAAGTATATTGTCAGGACTCATTTTGCTATGGTCACATGTTTGCTTTACTCAGTTCATGTGCTAAGAATTTATTTACTAATGGATGAGCTGCATGATGTTGCCACAGAGTCCACTACCTAGACTGGAAAATCTGTGCATTTTGCAACAGACCTCTTGCACCATACCTTACATGCACACACATGAGCTTACTTTACTTTCTAGCCAGCTTGGTTCTTAGAACTGCATGGTTGATCAAACATCTCGTCCTTTGAAAGTCACACACTAAGCTTGTTTAATTCCTTACTGATGCACACTATTTTTTGCATTTTTATCTGGCAGATATTTTACTTTGTTGGATTTGGAATGTTCTGCCTTGAATCACTGCTGAGCATTGGTGTCATTCAGGTGGGTGTTGATCCCCTCTTGTTTTCTGGATGATTGGATCTCCAACCTTTTCTATTTGAAAACTTTATCCTGCATATGGCCTATTACATATTAACTGTTTTATTTCTCTTCCAATCCTGACTACGGGTTTACTGCTTGACTAATATCCAAAAGTCAAAGGAATGTTTTGTTTTTCTTTCCATTAAGAATTTATGACTATGGACTATTGACCGTGTTGTTACTCATGAGTAGCTTCATATGGAATGCATTGGTGCCAATGGGCATAGATATCCTCATGGGATGAAATATTGTTATATTTGCATTAGAGAGATTTTACATAGAGCAGAGACATTGCAATAATTTCTCAGTCCATCTGTATTTTGCCTTGGAAGGAAAATTATCGTGCTTTTGATCATTGAACTCGTTCACTCAACCTGCAGCAAGTATACATGTATTTCCGTGGAAGTGGAAAAGCCGCTGAAATGAAACGTGAGGCAGCACGTAGTGCTCTGAGTTCTGCATTCTGATGAAAAAAACGAGCAGCAAAGTTATAGCTAGATGATGAGTGGAAGGAAACAGGATGTGCTATTTGGGCATGGCGTCTTGTACATCCCTGCAGCGTGCGGATTTAGATCATCGAAAGCATACAGCTAAATATCCTTTTGCTCTTCTGTAGTATAAGAAGCCTTCTTGTAATGGATACTTTCAGACGTTCTATTTTTGTTTTATTCGTTACCAAGTTTTAGATGTGATTGATAGGGAGAAGTGATGAATGTTCTTGGTGGAATAGAATTGCATATTCGTGCGATTGAAATTACTTGGTTTATTTTATTGCAACATGGATGTAGCCTGCTGTGCTTGTCGGCTAAGATGATTAACTTGTATGATACAGGATGGTTGACGTTCTCCGTTTTAAGTGGAAAAAATTGATCATATACCCTCCATTTAGATGGAAATTGAGGATTTACCCTCCTGGCCCACGTGTCAATGACTTACTTCATTTAGATGGAAATTGAGGATTTACCCTCCTGACCTACGTGTCAATGACTTATGATGACTCCACGTGTCATTGAGATGTGGAAGGTAAATCCTCAATTTCTCAACTAAAGGGAGGGTATATGATCCAATCTCCCTTTTAAGTGTGAGTTATTTCATTTGCGATGGTATCCAATATATCCATCGAAGTACTTGTGAGTTTTGATTTATGGCTTTCATTTGGCAGGGGTAACTTTGAAATAAGCTTTCTGGACAGAACCTCTTTTTTTTTTGGTAGTCATTGTAGATAATTACGTTTCCTGAAGCCCAATGCACAGGCTTTTGAGAGTCGAGTGTGTTTTCCACATTAGCTTCGACCAACTCCAATCCATTTGTAAATTTCAGCCCATACTTCATATGTACATTTAGAAATATTTCGTGACTTTTTTAGTTTAAATACACGAGTAGTACACCATAAAAATGAGTGTATGGTAGTTTTTGAGACATATATATATATATATGTGTGTATACTATTATAAAAATATGAGTTGGTGGTCGTTGGTTCGTTCTCTCTCCTCTCTTTTCAGCCATCCAATTAAAGATCAGCCGTCCAGATTCGCATGTAGGTAGTTCTTCCGCTCCTTGTAGAAAAGGTTGGGTTGATGCTTGGGCCGCGCTCCTCCTCTTCTCTTCACCCCGCATCCTCCGCCTCCCGCAACCACTCCACCTCCCGCAATCGCTGCCTCCTCTCCCCCGAACTCTCATGCCACACCTCCTCCTCAGCACCGCCACCGATTTCTTCTTCGTACGACAACGTCTGGTCGTAGTCCCCCAGCAACATCGCATCCCTTCATCGTCGTCGCCTCCCCAACGCATTTGCCAGCCATCGCCTCCCCACACAGAATTTATAGAGGCTGCCTCGTTTGGCGTTATAGACTAGTGCTTAAGGAAGAGCTGGCTCGATTTTTTTTGCATACTCTCTTTCCTCTACATAGGATATATACTGATGTGTACATGCATATAGCTAGCTGACTCAAACTATTGAAGATGCCCTAATTTGACTTATAGCCAAATACTTGACTCTATTATTGAACTTGCTCTTACAGGCAACACGCATTAAGACAGTAGGAAGAGACACTCCACTCTGCCTCCGTGCCACCGGCTGGTCAACTCCCGAGTCCCAACAGACAGCCAATAATATACCGTGCGCTGAGATTCGTGCATGGTGCACCAGCCGACGTGTAGCCTCGTGATTCGTGGATGATGTCATGATATTCCCCCAGCCGAGGCCGAGCTCTTTCGCACTATCCCTCTCCCCGTTCACACCCAACGCGCAGCCCGCCGCCGCCAGCAAACCTAAAACCCTAAACCCCCAAGCGGGAGATAAAGCAAGCATGGCGGCGCCGCACCAACTCCTCTCCCAAAACTCCCCCACCCATGGCCCGGCATCCTAGGCCCCCCTCCCCCTCCCCGCCGCGCGCGCCCTCGGACTCCGACGCCGGCTTCGACCCCATCGAGGAGTGGCTCGTCGACTTCGACCAGGCCATGGCGAGCGAGCTGGCCAAGAGCTTCGGTCTCGGCGAGGAGCCGACGGTTCCGGATGCGATGGAGCAGACAAGCCGCGACGTTGTGAAGGTCTCGGAGGATGGCTCGGCGTCCGAAAGCCGCGTTTTTGGTGTGAAGGAGGAGGTCGTGGAGGAGAAGGAGGACGGGTTGCTCGGCCAGTTCGGCACTTCTTGCAGCGGCGAATTTGATGTCAAGAAGGAGTCTGAGATGGTGATCGGTGGATTAGGCGGGCAACTTGGCGCGGATCAGCTTCCAGTGTTGGGGATTGGCGATTTGGCTGTGAAAGAGGATTTTTCGGAGGGGGTGTTGGATGCTGAGATGAGCACTGTGGCTGTTGATGCTGAGATGATGAATACTGCGGTGTCGGTGAAAGAGGAATTGGTAGGTGCAGGAGGCAAGGGAGAGAGCAGCGAGGAAGAGTCGGAGAGTAGCGAGGACGAGGGGGAAGATGAGCAATCGAGTGAGGCTTCGTCGAGCAGTGAGGAAGAGGGCGAAGAGCAGAGGGCCAAGAAAGATGAGGAGTCAACTGAAGCCTCGTCGAGCAGTGACAAGGAAGAGCAGAGGGCCAAGAAACAAGGTGGTGCTGTTGACATGGAGGCCCTCCTTGAAGAGGGCGAATTGATGATTGGGATCGATGAGGAGGAGGAGGAAGCACCGAAGGGTCGTGTCAAGTCTAAACATGAAGTAGAGGTATTGTGTTGCATCTTGTGCTGTGCATCTTCGCTCATTACTTATTAGGTGCTTTTTCTTGCATGCAGTGGAGTGTTAATCATTTGCTAGTGAGTTACAAATTCGGTTTCTAATTAGTACAATTGATTTGTAATAAATATTGATTACATGGTTAATTTGTGAATAGTAGCCCATACTTGGTACAAAACAGAAGTTTCTGCTCAATTGCCCATTTTTTCTTGTGAAAATCCTGCACTATCTATAGCTGTATGGTGGCAAACTATTGTGTGTTGCTACAACTTTTGTAGTCAATTGCTAAAAACCACACATAGAATTACTACAAGAATGTACAAAGGGTCAAACATGATGTTTTTATTTTTAGACGTTCTTCTATTCTAAGTATGCCTATTCTAAAGTAGATATACATTTGCAGGTCCTTCCTCCAGTGCCTAAGATTGAAATACAGTTGGGACCACATCATAAGGCTCTCCCAGTGGGAACAATTTCAGCTGTAAGTCTTATATTTAACTACTTTTCCGCCAAACTTTTGTTTTCATTTATGAGCAGAAAAACTGCATTCATTCTTGTTTTCAGCACTTTATAAATACCAGTTCTTTTTTTTTGGACATCTTGTGAAGATTCAATCAGTTCCCGTTATATGTGTAAGTGTTAAAAGCAGTAGATAGTTTGTATAGAAGAACTAGAAACCTATTGAACTTGTATCCACTGAGATATTTTTGTACTGTATTAGTAGCTCATGCTGAAATGTATATATGTCTGTATGGTAGTGGCTATATGTTTCGTATACTGCAGCTATCATTTTCTGTAGCATACTTCTTCAGTGTGGTGTTTGAGATTTTTGTAAATAAATGTTGCTTCTCATTTAGTCCTAGACTGATGAAATACACAGTATATTTCCTATGGGACACATATCCTGACTGTTTTCCTGTTTGCTGTCCATCCAGATCATGGGTGAGAGAGTGATCGTTGAAGGGTCAGTGCAACACAATCCCCTGAATGAGGGTTCTATACTCTGGATAACTGAAAGCAGGACACCACTTGGTGTTGTTGATGAATTATTTGGACCCGTAAAAAACCCTTACTATCTTGTGCGGTACAACTCTGAGGAAGAAGTGCCCGCTGGGATCAGTGCAGGAACTGCTGTCTCTTTTGTTACGGAGTTTGCAGATCACATCCTAAATATGAAGGAGCTATACTCCAAAGGCTATGATTCATCAGGAGACCATGACAAGGACCAAAGTGATGAACCTGAATTCTCTGATGACGAGAAGGAGGCTGAGTACAAAAGATCATTGCGGCTGGCAAAAAGGCAGACTGATAGGCAGCATGAGTCTAAGAAACCTTCTGGTGATAAGAAGAGGGCACAGCCCAGGGGTGCTGGATTTCGAAAGGACATGCCACCTAGGATCTGTGATGCACCAACACCAGGTCACCAATCACCACCTCATTTTCACCGCCCTGATATGTCTCCTTTGGTCGCTGACAATGGGACACATCCGTTGGGGCCTCAAAACTTTCGTACGAGCGCACCAACAATGCTGCCACCAGTCCCAATGAATCCTGCTATACCATCAGCCGTTCAGCTTGCAAATCAGATGGGCGGTTGCTTCATCAATCCATCACAGCAGTTCTTACCGCAGCAGCCAAATGTGGTTTGGCCTGGCAGGCCTCCACCTCCACTGCATCCGAACATGGGGGTTGAAGGAGCTGCTTTTGCAGCTACTATTATGCAGAACATACTTATTGGAGCCAACCATTACCAGCAACAGTTCCAGAACCAGAACTTTGCTGGCTTCCCGAACCAAATGCCTATGCCCCCACCGCAGTTTATGCCCCAGAGCGCAATGCCTGTGAATCCAATGCCGTTCTGTGGACCTCCGGTAAACCCTCCATTTGGTCCAGCGCGTCCATTGCCTATGGGGCAAGGCAACTTTGGCCAGCCTCCTCACATGGCCGGCGAGCAAGGGCTGCCTCCTGGATTTACCAACGCACAAGGATTTGGGCGCCTCCCAACACCACCAGGAGATGGAGGACAGCCTCCTACGCAGTTTAATTCTGGGCAGTTTAATCAGGGGAGCTCGTCCTTCCGTGGCATAAGGCCGCAGCAACGGGGAGGCCGGCATTCATCCGGGAGGGGAGGAGGCCGGCATTCACCCGGGAGAGGCGGTGGCCGGCATCGCAAATAGGTTAACGGCGGTGCTTCTGCCCCCGGTGTAATTTTGACACTAGCGCTGAATGAAGCCTGCTTATATTCAGTATGTGTGCTCCCATGTATTCGCAAACGAGAGATGTGACCAGTTTCTTTGTAATACTTGCTGCTTATGGTTTGTTTGGCTGCCTCCCCGATTCCATTGCGTTCGGTGCCGAGAGGTGATGTCCCGGCTTTCTCACGGGGAAACAGGAAAGTTGCCGAGCAGGGCAGGCGGTGCGGCTGTGAGCAGTGAGCGTGGCGCGAGCGCCTGCGCCGTTCCGTCGAAATGCCAACCGGCGGCCGGGCGTTCCACAACCACGAGGCGAGCCAACGCCGAGCCTTGCATTTCATCCAGCGCAGGCGCGCCGCCCTCGGCGCCCCGCACGGCGCTGTCTCACTTCGGCACGCGCGCCGGGCAGCTCGAGCGGCTGTTCATCCCCTGCCCTCTCGTCCCAGGTGCCACCGCTGCCGAGTGAGGTGGCAAACTGGCAATTGCCACGCGGGCTCAGCCTGCACTTCGCCGCCGGCCCACCGTGCCCAACTTCACCTGCTCCGTGCGCCAGCTTCGGCCGAAACCACGAACCTTTCTTACTGCCGGAGCCAGTGCACCTAGTCCGTTTGCTGTGGCCTTAAGAGTTTTTGGTCCTGTTCTTTTCAGCTTTTAAAAGCTGTTTTTTTATTTTTCTATAGTAACTAGCTTTTAAACAGAGTATTTTCTTTATTATGTTAATGTAAATAACACTATCTACAAAGATTTTAAATATGCAAACTCCTTTACTTTTGAAGTTTCTATGATCTACATTTCACAAATGCACAAACATTCAATGAACTATTTAGGATTTGCTGATTTCGGAATTGGGAGGGACAGAATGCAACTCACCGAATGAGACCTCGCAGCAATGTCGTGCGTTTCATACCCCCTGCTCGCCACGTCACTCTTTTGCTCACCCGCATCGCCTCGCGCTCTCACTTCACTCCTAGAGCGTACCTATGGCCTTGATTTAGGAATTGGTTTGCTTTCTCGCCGGCTCGCCGTCACCGGTTGCCACTGCATGTCACGTGCTTCCTCTCCATTTCCTTGGCCGCCACCATGTGCGGCCATTGTGGGCTTGCGCCACTATGTCACTACCTTGTGTTTTCTGTCTGGCCGGCTCTCTCACCCTCCACATGTTCACCGCCGCCATGTTGAGAAAGAGAAATAAGCTATTTAGGGTTATGACTTGGATGGCTAGTTGGGATCTTAGTGAATTTAAGATGTGGTGGGTTTGGTAGGTGTAGAGAGAGTTCTAGTAGGCTGAGAGAGGAAGGTGTGGGTTAGATTGTCGTTTTATATTTTTTGGTACAAATATATAGTATTTTGGTTCAGTTAAGAGTATACATATGTAAAATACCTAGTATATACTGTTTATTTGTAAAAAAAACACAAAATAATAGATGTTCGATTGAACACCCGTAAACTAGAGGACCGACAAGGAGGGTAGAAACAAGATCGGTTTACGTCAAAGCGAGAGGAGGCTAGAGATTGATCCGATAGAGGCTAAGCACAAGCAAGCAAAAAAACAATAATATATGAGACCCCCCCCCCCAAAAAAGATGAACAAAGACGACGCCTTTCCGGGGCAGAACCTGGACGAGTTTGGCAAAAACAAGCAACCCTGTCATTTTTTTCTTCTCTTTTCTCTGTCATCAAGAACCCCCATCTAAGATGATGTATCCTTGTGTGGAGCAAAAGATAGCAAAAATTAGCATGTAAATATATGTAATAAGGGTCCATCCGATTGCCTATTGTCCAAGGCAAAGATTATATTTTTATACAGTAATTATTAGAAAGAACGAAGAAAGCAGAGGCTAAACTAACACAATCATAAAATTGAAATTTGATAGTCATACGACAATTAACCCCCCCCCCCAAAACTGTTTTTTTACTTTGGTCGGGTTTTTTTGGGCTTAAAATTGGCATATACTTGTATTGTCTATAGTAACTGGATTTTAAACGGTGCATTTTTACAAGGTGGGGTCAATAGGAAAATTATAGTAGAAAGTGTACTGAGTACAGCTGTACCGGCCAAAATCACATGCGGCTATTTTTCTCTGCGTACTGCCTCTCATGAATAGCCAGACTTACAAATATTTAAGCTATAAGCCATCAGCCATAATTCAATTTGTCCTCTGGCTTTAAACAGCAGTGGACTTCGTCAATACAAACAGCTTTAGCAACTCTCAGAGCACTTGATTCATGATCTCCAGAAGCATCATGATGCGAAGTTTAGCCTTTTCTCTTAAGGTAGATATTACTTCATTGACACCAGGATGGGTTCATCCTCAAAGTGGAAAAGGGATACCTGAAAAAATTTCAATCAGCATTAAGTAATGATTGGATAGAAGTAGAAGATAACTATATGTTGGAGTATTGTATTGAAATGAGTAGCAGCTAAAAGCTTGTATTGGAATAGGTAACAGCTAAGAGGAATCAATCAAGAATTGGACGTGCTGTTAAAGATTGAAGTAGAAAAGTTGCAGTGGTGAGAAGAGATAGAAAACATATGGTTCAGTAGGGTAGCCGATGTATGAGGGATTATAAGTTCAAGGTAAGTTGTCCATAGTGCATCGGTGTCTGCATGAGTAATATACTATAATATCATGTAAACTAGTAAGATAATATGCATCACATATAATCAACGTATTGCTTTGAAATTAAATAGAGATACATATGTATACATACATTTTTGGAAAAGAGTAACTAATAGAAGAAGAATAGGAGCATACAGCCACATGATCCATACATGATGGATAGTGCTTATTCTTTAAGAACCTCAACAACTTAATATGCTTAATGATTTTCTTCCATCAAGCTCATATGTCAATTACATTTCTTAAGTTACATTTTCTTCAAGTTTCTATTGTTATTTTCAATGTTTATGATATCTTAAAATCCTAAATAGCTTACAAGATACGTAAAAATATTCTCAAACATCTATATTAAATCATTTGATATTAAAACCTTTGAAACAAATCTAGTCACGCAAAGGAGAACCAAGCTTTGCTTGGGTGGCTAGTTGAGGTGGTTATATTCTCAGCGCACCAGGGTTTAAACCCTAGGTTTGATCTGCGTGTCTCATTTAGGAGAATTTTTCTTTTAGTACGAGATGATGTGGCCGTCGTAAACGAGGCACCGGTGCTGACTTCGTTATTTATTTGTCAAACTCCGCTTTTCTAGTCTTCCACAGGCATTGTAGTGTGTGTGAGTATATATATATGGTGTTATGTGTATAGATGTCTATAAATTGTAGAATTTTTTGTACGGATAATCCGTTTTTTATTCGAAAATACATAAATATACCCGCGACAAAATTTTTTACAAAAATAATCTCCAGTCGCCACCCCATTGGGCGACTGCTACCTTTCGCCCAACCGGGAGGCGACATTTAGGGAATCTGTGTACCGTTGGGCGACTACTGCAATCGCTGTACGGTTGAGCGACTTCGATTGAAGTCGCCCAACCGTTGAGCGACTTCAATTGCAGTCGCCCAACCGTAGGGCGACTGCAATTATGCCGCCCACTAACCCCGAGCACATTCCCCTCGTTCTGCCATTCTACTCATTCATTCTGCCCAGAGAGAAGAGAGGAGGAAGAGGAAGAAAAGAAGAGGAGAAGAGAGGGAGGAGGGGAAGAAAAGGAGGTGAGGAGAGAAGAGAAGTCGAAGCTATTCAATCGATTTGGATCCAGGTATTTTTTTTAATTATGTTGTATTTACAGTCTTCAACTCCCATGTTATTTGACATGTCGTAAATTTCAATCATACATGTAGGCATACATCATTAATGGCCAGTACTACATTGAGAGTGTATTATGGTGTTGGAATCATTCGTGATGGTCCGACTGGTGTGGATTTGAGCGATTTTCCGCAAGTCACTCTCGTACTTCCGGATGACGAGAATGCTCAAATGACAGATGTGCAGCATTGGCTGACCCAGAGTTTTTCATTGGACCCCGAGGTGTGCAGCGTCGTTGTGCAAGGGCTTTGGAGCCGGTCTTCCACTGACATCAGATGGGAGTTGAAGACATTGGTGCGCTCTGGTTCGTGGAAGGGCTTTGTGCAAGGGTGCCGGCGCCGTGGATACGAGTGTGTCCTGCTTGTGCAACCGTGCTCACTACAAGCAGCTGCGCAAGCTCGTGCGTCCGCCTATGCTTCGGGGGGTGCTAGCACCTCGGGCGGGCCGCACGTCGGTGGAGCTGATGAAGTTGCTCGTGATGAAGGCGATGCGGTACACGGAGGAGAGTTAAGGCCGTCAAGCTATACAGAGGGAACTGGGCAAGCCGATGCGGTACATGGAGGAGAGTTACAGCTGTCAAGCTATAGAGAGGGAACTGGGCAAGCTGATGAAGGAGAGCATAATGAGTATATCGTGCATCAGATGGAATCTGATGACCAGAGGGCATGGGATGAAGAGCAAGCTGTAGAGGACGACGAGGAGGACAGTTCCGATGATGAAGAAGTTCCTATCCCCGAAGAATGGAACCAGTATAATGCGGAGGGTGTTTCCGCACATGATGAGCATGAATCGCCATGGGAGTATCATCAAACAGAGGTTCGGGTGCATGCTATGTTTGCTGACAAGGAAGCGCTGCAGGATGCCATCAAACTTTGGGCCCTTTCAATGCAACGGACATTTCGCGTCGTCAAATCAAGCCAGGAGCAGTACACTGTGAAGTGCGAGCAGACTGGTTGTCCTTTTAGGGTGCACGCACGTAGACCCAAGTATGAGACTCATTGGATTGTGTCCAAGGTGGAGCCGCACTCCTGCATTGTAAACACAGTCTTGGCGAGGCATCGTAACCTGACGTCCGGATTTATCGCCAATTTGATGTATGGGGAGATAGTGGAGAAGAAAGATGTTGCGGCCACACATATTATGCTAGCTATTGAGAATAAATTCAAGTATAAGATTAGCTACGCGAAGGCGTGGCGTGCGAAGCAAAAGGCGTTGGAAAAACGTTTTGGCACTTTCGAAGCGGCGTACGACAACCTTCCTCGTATGCTTAAGGTGTTGCAGCAAAGGAACCCCGGCACGTACATCGCGGTGCACGACAAGCCGTCCATAAGTCCACCGGGATTTGCAGTGTTGCAGAGAGCATTCTTTGCATTTGGTGCTAGCATTGAAGCATTCAGACACATGCTGCCAGTTATCTCAATAGATGGGACCTTCTTGACAGGCAAATACAAAGGGCAGCTCCTGACGGCCATAGGCGTTGACGGTAACAATCAAATATTGCCGCTGGCCATTGCATTTGTGGAGAGTGAGAATTATGAGAGCTGCCTGTGGTTTCTGAGACATGTGAGGGGTGGAGTTGTAGGCACCAGACCTGGTGTGTGCATAATCCATGATCGCCACGCCGGTATTATAAAGGCGATACGAAAACTTCAGGAAGACCCTGAGGAGACCTCTTTTTGGCCGGACATGAGACTGGTCACATCACTTATCACTTTATGTATCGACCGTTCTTCGGTCAATCGTGCCTAAAAAAAATTGACCAAATTTTTTTTTGCATCTACAACTTACATTGAACATAAACTTCTATTACAACTTTATCTGATTTTTACGCAGTTTATAACTAAAAAATTGACAAAACATACAAAAATCACGCGGATTGCAAACCCTTAAAACATATCAATGTATATATCAAACGTTCTACAGTCAATTGTACTTACAAAAAATTTCTCAAAATTTTAAATGCACCTACAACATACAATAAACATAAACTTTTATTACAACTATACCATATTTTTTTCCAGTTTAAAACTACAAAATTGATAAAACTCTAAAAATTCACGGGGACTGAGTAAAGTCGCCCATCCACTGGGCGACTGCAATTGAAGTCGCCCAACGGTTGGGCGACTGCAATCAAAGTCGCTCAACCGTACAGCGATTGCAGTAGTCGCCCAACGATACACAGATTCCCTAAATGTCGCCTCCCGGTTGGGCGAAAAATAGCAGTCGCCCAATGGGGTGGCGACTGAAGATTATTTTTGTAAAAAATTTTGTCGCGGGTATATTTATGTATTTCCGAATAAAAAACGGATTATCCGTAAAAAAAATTCTAAATTGTACCAGGTACTTTAAAAAAAATTAGTTACGCAAAGACGTGGATCACTGCTAACTGTGCTATAGACGTATAGTTTAGTTATTCAAATTATAGTGCTTACTGCTGGCTGCAGATTTACAGAACGGATCCGTTCAAGTTGTATCCTTCAGCTGTGGTCTCTCTCTCTCAAAAAAAAAAAAACAACCCCGAAAAAAAAAGATTGCCGTATGTGGAAAATTACTGCAGGACGCAGATACTTCTCTTTCTGGTTGCTTCTTGGTTTCGAGCTCATCCACGCCCCTCCAAACCCTGCGGTTTCACCACAAAAATTGTGGAAAGATCAAATCCAACGGAAAATATCCATAAAAAATATCGCATTTACAAGAACAACTTTAGAAAGTAAGAAGCCAAAGATTTCTTGAAGAATCTGCTCCAATCCTCCTTTCCCTCCATGGCCTCACTCCAACATACTCTCCTCAGTTCTTCGCCGCTCTGCTGCTGTTCATACGCTCTTCTTGACCCAAGAACCAGGAAGATATCTCCAAGACTCTCTAATAGGACCTTTCCCACTGGGAAACCGTTGGTCCAGGGCGAGTTCTTGGGGAAAAGCGGGGCCTTGGCCTGGAGAATGGCGGGAAGGCGGCGTCTTGGCGTGGCCGGAGCAGGGAGAGGCCCCTTCTTTGGCGGCGGCGGGCGGCAGGGCACAACCAGCCGGGTTGTGGGGAACCTTGCCTTCGCCGCCCTCTTGACGTACCTCGCCGTGACCGGCCAGCTCCGGTGGGTTCTTGATGCCATCGTCTCCCTCTGGGTACGAGGCTTCTTGCTGCTAAAATTAGTTGCAGTGGGTAGTTTCTGAGTAGTTTGTTTGTTTGGATGAAAAACATTTGGAATTAGTTGTTTGATCGATGTTAACTCTCGACTAAAGGGCATTTTCAGAATGCAATCTCTTGTGGTAAACTAGGCACCTCAAGTTATTCCCGGGAATTGAACTACTCTCCATGTATTTGAGTATGATTTTGCAATCCGTGTTGTACTAGCTTCTTAGCTGACCTCAATTTTCCAGACAGTGCATTTTTCACTAGATATTGTTACTTAGTAGGACTAAATCTGCATTACTATTTGCTTGCTAGTCCATTCGATACTGTTTAATCCACTTATTTGTGTATGCTTCTGCAACATGAGCACTTGAATTCTTTTTTTTTTAAAAAAAATGAGCATTTGGATTCCACAATAACCTAAAAACTGGAAATATTTGTGTATGCTTCTGCAACATGAGCATTTGAATTCATTTAAAAAATTGAGCATTTGGATTCCACAGTAATCTAGAATCAAGAAATAGCAACCTTGGTTTAGTTCACACTATGGTGCTAATAATAACATTGACATGCTTATGTGATTAAGAATTTGGATTTTACATACCATGACATAATGATATTCAATCTTCATTTGTTTTCTCTCATGCATAATTTTACATTAATTAAATTGATATTTAACTATAACGTTCTGCATCTTTTGTGACAACAGCTCCTGACAATACTGCTGCCTATCTTGGGTCTGGGTGCATTTTTCTTCTTTGCAGGACAAGATATACTTCAGAGCAATGTAAGTTCCCCCATAAATGTAGTATTCAGTCATTTTCTACTTCAGAAATAAATGTTTCTTAGTCACTGTAGGATAGCTGATGAAGGTAGATGTCTGTTAGTGTTACTGTGCTTATCTTATTCCTACCAAAATTAAAAGCAAAAACTTTGTTGTTTGTGTGCACATGTTTTCTAATACCCTCACATTCATGTTCCATTCTCAATCATGTTTCTTTTGTTGGCAGTGTCCCAACTGTGGAAAAAGCTTCCAGATACTAAAGTAAGCATAGGCATATGTGAATTTTCTACTATTGCATAGTTATGTAGTAATTAAGGTGAACTTTGATCTGTTTGATTGTCTTATAGGTCATCTTTGAAGGATGGTCCACAGCTATGTCCCTATTGCACTCAACCTTTCTCTGGTAAGGAACATTGTCGTTTTCTCTCTCCAGTTTACAACTTTACATTGCCGTTTTCCTATTTTTCTGCTTGGTTTTCATGTCTTAGAAGAACTACTTCCTGGCTGCACAGGATTTGGTCTTACCATATTGAAATGCTGCTACCAGAAAATCATATGCTAGGAAATTTACCTGGTAGCCGTGTAATGTTTGCATGAGACTAGTACTTTCAGTCATGCAATGCTATTGTGCTAGTCTGCTAGAAAGTTGTGCAACTATATTATTTTTTTGATTAGTGTTACACTATATGTTGACTTAATTCCTTACCACCTTAAGTAATTCTGATTTCTTTGTGTTCGTATTTGGTAATAAATATAAAGCTGAGCTTATGTTTAGTGCTACGATTCAGAACTTGCACATCTGTTAATACATCTGGTACCACAAATTCTCAACAGAGTTATCTTGACTTTATGGTTGAAAGCTTTTTAAGCATTACTTATCTATGTATTGCAAATTTGCAATTGAAAAGAAAATCACAAGCTTTGGTGATGGCATGAACTATTTGTTCTCCGTGGATTTATGCTACCATCAATCAAATGAGAATGGAGAATCATGGAATTTATCTTTGCCTTGAATGTTTACATAGGACATACTTATCTTTACAAATTTGCTTTTCTCACTCCTTAGTTTGGCATTTATCTTGTGCTTGTTTAAATGGAGACTTTTGTTGGAGCTAAAGCATCCTTGTACATGATGCAGTTCAGGGCAACAAATTTGTTAGAGAATCTGCTAGATTTTCATCTGCAAGGGGTGCTACAAATGCAGAAGTCTTCAATGAGTTATTCAACCGTGGTTCGAAAGGTCCTCAATCATGTTATTTCCTTGTTTATATTGTTACCTGCATTTTTTGCCATTTAAAATGAAAGGTGATTTCCTGTGCTTAGTAAACATTCATGCATGCATTAGTAATAGCAAACAGTAAGGAAATTCTTAATTGGAGTGGAAAATTGTTGAGAGACTCCCTCCCCCACTAATCATGGAAAGCATCATGAGTGTTAGCTTAATTGGTAAGCTAGAGTTTTTCCACTTTATAGATTTTGCCCATTTAATATATGAGACCATATGAATTAAACTGAACAACGAGATCCCATATGCCATACACAAGTATGTCTAGGTGAATTCGGGTTGAATCTTGAAAAATAAGATAAAAATGGCACATAGTCAGAATCAAATTTTAACAACTGCTAAATGAGGTGCCGGTCATTTAAATGAATCTTATAGCATGTCACATGCTGAAATTAACTGCTAAAACTGATTTGGACCACATATTATCGGAGAATGAATTCAAGTAGTATCAGCTGTATGAATTCTGTGTTTCTCATGGTGCTGTTGTTGTAAAACATCTAACATAGGCGTGTAGATGATTTAGGGATAACGTGTTATTTGAATGTAAAACTAGACTGCCAAGCAACTCTTTCGTCACCACCTGTCGTTTAGTTTTTCTCTGGGATCTAGTTAACTAATCAGTATAATCACACGGTGCCCTGCTGCATGCAGGAAAGGCGCCTTCTGGTTCTGGAACAATTGTAGACATCGAGGCTGAAGTCAAGGACGTCGAGTGATATTTCTCCAGGGCTGTACTTAGAGGCCTTGTCACTCTCTCTCGCCTCATCATTATCAGTCTTACTGCTCTCCAAGGCCAGTTTTTCCGAAGGCTGTAGAAACGTTTAGCACTCTCATCGTCTATGTTTAGCTCCCTTCACGGCACATAGTCGAGGACATTTGAATGCAGCCTAGTTTCAAGCAAGTACTGGCAGATATTTCGTTTCGAAAAAAAAGTACTGGCAGATACACATCGACACGGCATATGACAGGGTAGTGTGTCTGCATAAGTGATGACGTAGTAGTGTGTTCTTTCCGGTTGCACGTTTGAACTAATCCGTGCTTGAGTCGCTGTCTGTATCTACTTGTGTGTAAAACACTAAAATGACAAGCTGGAGGAGGCAGGAAAAAAGATAAACTGCATAAGTGATGACCGTCACTCACAGCAAAGCGAGCGAGACATTCTGCCGCCCGCACCGCGCGCGCGACCGGGTGCACCCGCTCGTAATGAACACAACATCGGCAGCAGAGCAGTACCAAAAGCATTGCAATCTCTAGCTCATTGCAGCAAGACATTGCAATGCGGCAATGCCATGCAGTCTCAAGAATCAAGATTAAAAAAGTGTCCTCCTGAACTGTTGAACTTGAACCACATGAACTTTCCAAAGATAAATTCCATTGAATACACACACGCACGCAGCAATGATGGCGCAAGTTGTGGGTACAGGCAGTACATATCTTTCGGCTGATATACAACTCTCAGTTACAAGTTACACCAATCCGTTCCAAGGTTTCTTGGCATGGGTACCGGCCTCCGGGGAACATAGTAGCTGGGGCAGATGTATAGTGTAGCACGTAGCAAATGTAAGAAAAGCACAGCTAAATGCTACGAAAATCTTGAACCATACAGAGGAGAACAGGATTAGGTACATGAGGATGCTCGTTGTGCTAATTACCGCTACAAAATTTGCAAGGCACTTAGGTGTGGGCAGATCCCCTTCAGTTCCTTTATTAGGGAAGTGGCCTAGCGTCAAAAAATCAGAGAGAAGTTTGTCCTTTAGTCTAAACCTCTCTTATCAGCCAATCAGCTACTTCATCTTCTGATGTGGGTATGTCAGAGACGGATGATTTCAGTATGAATGTGGACTTCAGAAGGATCGATACCATAAACATTGTCAAGAGAACTCGGTAGCTGATGTTTGTATGCAATTGTGATATCATAAACTGCATTCATCAGAAAGCTACAAGTCATGCTCAAAAAGACCAAATCCTGATAGCAAAATATTGCAAACTATTCGTAGTCAGCCACAGCAAAGTATAATGTTATAAAATATCTACTTCAAGTAAATCACGTCTTTCATTTGTCCAAAAGTTATAAGGCCTATGCTTGAGGCTTTCGGTAAAAGTCAACTCTACATGTGACTTTAGCTTCATCCACTACAGTAAAGTTTCCAGGATACTGCAAAAGTGTTAAACATACTTGGAATGTTGTTTGACAACTACTACTAACAGAATTTTCAGGTAAAGCAACCAGGTTGGTATGGCTAGTATTAATTTGAACCGGCCAAAAGAGTTCAACGTAAGGTATTAACTTCTGATGGATGCACAAATCCTAACATTCAGAACATGGCTGTCACAAATGGTTTTCCAGATGCAGAACGTTATTGTACAAGCAATACAATTAGTAAGTATGTACAGTATGCAAAGTCGCTTTTAAATAGTACAAACCCCAGAGTCTGGACCATTTGTGTTACCAAAAAATCTAACTTATGGAAGGTGAATGTTCAACAATGCTTTGGGAAGACTGGAATCCGTACCCAGATCATGCAGCTGGGCTATACAAACATGTAGCAATAAACTGAATGGGAACAGACCTTACGTATAATCAGTGCCATCAGGAAAAACTGCCAGCCTAAGGGGATTCTTCGGGTTCTTCAATTCTGAAAACCTGCTTCGTATTAATGGTTCATCAATCTCCCACTTCCGTTCTACCGGGATGAACTCAATAATGTGAAATGCCCAGCTAAAAACAGGCAACTTCATCAAGCTTTTCTTGAGGATATACTTGATACACTGCAAACAGCATTTCCTCGATGCAAGATCCCACAAGTACATCCAGTCGACCTCAGTTCTGTGGTTAGCAAATAACAAGACGCGCTCTTTTGGGGGCACATTTTCACAAGAGAAAACAAACCTGGTCTTGTTAATCTTTTCAAACAAAAAAGGCCACATGGCTAACCACATCCCAAACAGCAAGCACGTCGACTTTCTGCTGTAATGCAGACTGAACAACCGTATAAGAAAAGTAGTTACAGGGGATAGGTAAACCATCATCATAAATGCTGTCAACAGCGTAATCACCAAACATAATACACCACGGCATTGTCTCATTGGAGTGGCATCCCCATTTTGCCTTTCTATGAACATCTGCCACTGCCAACATGTACCCAAAAAAAAAAAAAATCAAGGATGCATGTTTGTATCCATGTATGAAGATATCTGTAAATTCCCTTCAACGACAACAGTAAGCAAATCTGGAAAGTGACATTCATGAGACTTATACACTTACGTGACAGGTTGGTACTAGCCTAGCACTGCTGTGATGCAGAGCATCTACAAATGCCCGTCAACTAAGGCAGTAAGAAAATCTGGAAAATGCCACTCATGATACTTAAACACCTAACCCAAACAGGTTTATGCTAGCCCAACAACAGCAACACCATGCATCCGACTAACACCTAGTATTACACCATTTCGGAACTTGGCATGCCGCATGTCCGAGTCACAAATCACTCGCGGGGCAAGCGCAACTCTAAACCAAACCTCAATTACTCGTAGCACTTAAAGAGAAATTTCCCACAATATCCATGTAACATCCTAAATTTCGAGTGTTTGAAATCGCAAAGAATTTAAAACTTTTATTTGTATCTTATTTGCATTTGAGAATTTTTTTAAAAAAATCTTATTTGGGTTTTCCTGAGTTTTGTGTTGAGCAAATAAAAACTGGAAATAATTTTCGAGCACAAAATAGCAATCATGACAAAAAAAATAATAATACAAAATAATTTAAATGGGGTTTAACCTTGAAAACTTAAATTCAATTAAATTCATTACACCAAAGACTAATTTAAAGACTAGAGAAAAGAAAATAGTTAAACTAGGAATTCGTTCCAGGATCACTCAGCCTTGTACAAAACTCAAGGAAGGAAAGTAAAATCTAACAATTTAAATAATGAGGGGTGAGTTCAAACTCTGGGAACTTAATTCAAAATTAATGTATTGAATCAAAACATGGTTTGCAAATTAGTTAAAGGGAAATAGTTGAATTAAAAGTGCAACTCATATATATATATATATATATATATATATATATATATATATATATATATATATATATATATATATATATATATATATATATATATATATATATATATATATATATATAGGAAAATTACATAATGCACCATGGTGCCTAGGCACCAACATCCGATACACGTGTATGATTGATAATTTTTTTGAGTTTGGGTATGAAAATGTTTTATACCCTTGATATATTTATGGTAAGTTAGTTTTGAACTCAGTTCAAACTAGTTTGAACTACTTTTGAGTTCAATGCAACTACAGTGAGTATATACCATAAAAATAGTTCAAAGTAATTAAACTGAAGTTAAATTTAAATTTTTTCGGAGTTTGACATCTCAAATATACTTTTTTATGGGTATATGAAGATACCCACATCAAACGTTGCGAATCTCGAAGCAAATCAACGGGTATTGATATTGGTGCCTAGGCACCATGGTGCATGAAACACTCGTCCCGGGTATATATATATATAGGAAAAATACTTTTTACTCCCGGGTGTAATTACACCCGCCTCTAATATACCACCTAAATAAATTTGAAATATTCCTTTATCACTTTAGGTATACTCATATACTAATTATAAGATATTCTAATGTGAACCACACGAAAAAATTGCAAGCGAGTCCATAGTTTTTAGCGTATTTTGTAAATACCTTTATATACGTACATAAAAAAGAGTATGTTCAAAACAATGTACATACCACCTCTGAAAAATTATTCATACCACCTATATAGTCTTAAATACTCGTATACTACATGTACATACTCCTCATCACGCGAGATACTCCCTACTTTGTGAGATACGACATAAGGTGTAATTACACCCGGGAGTAGAAAAGAGGCTTCCTATATATATATATATATATATGAAAAATACTTTTTACTCTCGGGTGTAATTTATGTACATATATATGTGTGTGTACATAAATTATACAACCAAATTCAAGACTAGTCTTAACATTAGGGCTAAAATTCAAGAAAAAGGGTTTTTGTAATACCCCAATTATGCATAAGGGAAAATGGTAGCGATTGAGGGTTTTGCCGTCAGACCCATCGACTTTTAACGTGCCGAATGTTTATCGCTCGCAGAGGTTTCCAGACCGCCCCAGGGTAGTCGGCACCGTCTAGAGAGCCGGGTAGCGCTCTCAGAGGTTCCCGGACTGCCCAGGGACAGTCGGCACCGTCTCGCGACGTGGGTATTCATCATCCGGCAAATTTCATCTTACCTTTTTATAGACTTACTGCTGCAGTAGAAACCCCAAAATCCCTTGGACCAAAAAGCCCTTAGGACCATGGCCAGCCAAGGCAAAAAGGGGAAGGGCAAAAGCGCCATTTCACAATGAGAGTGTCAGCCATGCCCCTTAAATGGACAAGACAACACACAGCCACTTTTCTGTCACAGCCACAAAAGCTGAGCAACCTCATTTCACTTCCCCAGCCGAGAGAAATAGAGAAGGCAGAGGGAGAGGGAAGCAAGCCATTCCATTTCTCTCACGGCAAGCCAGGAGCCAAGCCCATTTTCTCCCATCTCATTTTCTCCGCAAAGTAAGAACAAAGCCAACCGAAGACCATTCTTTCTCACTGCCAAGACCGAGCACACCCCCAAAGCTTGTGAAAGGTAAAGTACGATGAGTAGCAGTAGTGGCGCTGTAGGGGAGCGACGGTGGAGGCGGCCGGCGGCCATTGGCCGTGCCGACCGGGCAGCGGGCGTTCCACCACCATGCGCGCAGGAGAGGCGGGTAAGGGGGCGGCCGGCGGCGAGCCTGAGGGCCGGCGAGCCGAGCCGCCGCGTGCGCCACCAAGCCGCCGGAGGAGCGCCGTGCTGGAGAGGGAAGGAGGAGAAGGTAGGAGGGGGAAGGCCGACGGAGAGAGGGGGGCCGGGGCCGGCGGGCCGCAGGGCCGGCACGCCTCCCGCGCCATCCCGCGCGCCGCCGCGCCACCCCAGGCGGGAGAGAGAGTGAGTGGGGAGGGGAAGAGAAGAAGGGACGGGGGGAGCCGCCAGCGCCGCCGCGCCTGGCCGGCCGTGCCACCCCGGGCGGAGAAGAAGGGGAGGAGGAGGAGCAGGCCGTTCGGCCGGAGTGGATGGGGAGGAGAGGGAGAGCCAGGGGAAAGTGAGGGGCCATTCGGCCAAGAAAAGAAAAAAAAGGGGAGGATGAGGCCGGCCGGGTAGGTGAGGAAAAGTAGGGAAAAAAAAAGAAAGGAAGAAAAAAAAAGAAGAAGGAGAAAAGAAAAGAGGAAAAAAAAGGGTTCGGCACCTGCGCGACAGGTCTCTCAAAACCCATGCGATTTCGCCCGAGGTCGGGATACGAGCTTAGGGACGTTGTTCTCCGTTTGAGCTCTTGATTTTTGATCTGCCGTTAAGTCGGGTTGACGTGTGCGCAGGTGGAGGTCCCAGATCGGAGCCGTCCCCGCGTCATCCCGAGGCTAACCAGGCAAGTACATGGTAGAGCGGTAGACCAAGATTTATGAATATGCGATGTTTATCTGGTATGTTGATATTTATGTAGAAATGTGTTGATTACATGATATCTATGGGAAAATGTGATATTTACCTGACATAAGGTTGCATGGTAAATGATGGCAATGATGATGGAGTGAGGTAGGCAAAGATGCTTGTCTACTAGTAATGCTAGTGATGAGCGTGAATATGATCATGGACATGTGCATTTGCATGAGGAGCACTCAAGAGTGAGGGCGGTGAGAAAGTCCCTAGTTATGAGTAAAGCTAGTGGACTAATCCGGAGTGCTCTTGAGTAAGACCTACTTCGGTAGGCCTCCACGGGAGTGGAGGGGTCCCGTGCCTATGAGGGCGGGCCCATGATGGGTGAACATCGACGGGTGTTCACTCGGCAGTACCGGTACTTGCAAAGTGAAGAGCATATGAGCATGTAGAGTAATGAGGCATGGCATTGATGGCATTGCATTGCTTGGCCATGAGGATGATGTTATGAACATGATGATATATGTGCATTATGGTTATATGCTTGCTTATGTTGGTAATGTCTATTGTTCTATTATGTACTTGCTGAGTCTTTGGACTCACCCTTGCTTTGTTGTTTTTTAGGTAACTGTTGAGGATGTCTTGCGCGGGCGAGTGTAGCACATGAATAACTTCACGTTCTTGCAGCACTTCACATATCTAGTTCTTGGTAGTATGTTTAATTTCACCAGTAAGCTAGCATAGTTGCTTAATAATGGTATGGTGCAAGTGATTGTTGCTTCTTGATCAAGGTAGAGTTTGTTTCAATTGTTTAGCAGGTGCCTAAAAGTGGTATTAATATGCAATGTTGGTAGCACTCTAGGCCCAGAGGATGGGCGGGGTGTTACAGTTGGTATCAGAGCGGGCGTTAGGTCCGTGGTAAAGAAATTTGACAATCTAGGGTAATTATTCAACTAAAATTTGACTTAGGCCTAATAATTAAATTAAAATTTGACACACTGGTGCACCATAGGATGGGGAATGGGTCTTACATTGCATTTACGCTTTCGTGGCCTTGATGTTGATCTGTGCTATTGAAATAGATGTTTGTGGGCTAGCTGTGTGATTGGCTATCTGTCTTGAATAGAGGTGCCGAGAGCTAGAGGACGCGGACGTGTGCATAGTAGGATGGGATTGGGTCAAGCATTGCGTTTTCGCTTCTATTAGTCATGCGGTTGATTTGCAATGCTCGATATTGATGCTTGCGAGTTGATAGCAAGCATTCGAACTTGTTATTTGTGTGTCCTACGGGACTTTGCCGTGATTGTGTCGTGTACCGATACAATAAAGACCGAGACCGTGGCCACTGAGAGGCCTGGTCATGTTGCCAATTGTGGTATTGAGGTAGTGATGTTTTGCTTCAGTTTCGGGAAGTTAGTTCTCTTTGGTTAGCAACTTGTTGAGTTGTTTGGTAAATACCCGATAGTGGGGAGTGTTCCATGCAAGTATGGTTTTCGGGAGAATTTTGATTATCTGAACGATTGGAGTAACTTGCAAGATGAGATCAATATCTTTTCTAGAGAAGGCAGTATCCAATAGCGGTTGAAGTGTTGGATTAGGCGTATGGGAGATATGGTCGTTAAAGTAACAAGTTGGTAGGACATGGTATTCTAAATTGTGAGAACCTAGGAGAGAAATTAACTTTAGTTACGTTCGTAGGATTGAAGTTGAGTTGAACCCAATGAAGATTTTGTAGTAACATGAGAAGTAGCGGCATAAGGCAGATCTATTTCTGCTTAATAGATGGATTCGAATTGTTGGTGAACCAGTTGGTGATTACGGTTGCTTAGGTTGCTGAGCCACATCGAATGACTGGTTTCACTTTGGCCCCAATCCATGAACCTAGTTAGGCGAGCGAGTCTTGAAAAAAAGGGGTGTGTTAATTTAGCGTCTTGGTGGAAAATCCCACATCTGGAGTTATCCTTTCAATTGGTAATAGGTGAATGATTATAAAACTAAGTCCGCCAACCCCACACCATGATTGATTATTTTAATCATGATTGATGTTTCGGAAAGGTTCAAATAGTCATGATTTTATAACTCTATTGGAATTCGTTGGGAGGACTAGAATAGGGATCTTGATGTCGGATAGTCTCCCAGCTAAATTGAATGGAGAAGAATTGATGTAAAGTCATGTGAGACTTAAATTTTGAGGGATGAAGTTAATGACGTTTTATTGAGATTTGGTAGCAATATCTAAGCCTGAGTTGGTGAAGTGGCCACTGCGTTTTGTAGGAAATCATGTGCACACCTACGGAAGTAGAATAGATGGATTCTATGCTTAAAAGTAACTGTGGTTTACGGAAGTACATAGGATGTGTGCTAAAAACCAGGTGATTGATCATCCTTAAAGTCGAGCTGGTGGAGATTAGTTAGCGCCTTGGACTTAGGTGCTCATGGGATTATTTGTCGATAGTGGATTTTGTTTTTATCAAAGAGCCTTGACCACATCTTGTGGTATGCGCGCTTGATAGTTGTTATGATTGTGTTGTTTTGTGCGGTAAGGTGGTAGTGTTTGATAAACTATAGAGTAAATATGGAAGAATAAAGTATCCGGTGAGCCGTGGAAAGGTTCAAGATGGGATACTAAAAGTTGATGACTTACATATTAGCGAATTGTCATTTGCTAATCTATGTAAGCAGTATAAGAGGTACTGGCTTGTTGTGGTTATGGGGAAGAGAATGTTAATTGGTTTCTATGTTGTATTTGGAAGAAACACTTTGTGTTTTGGCATGCATTATCATTTGGGTTCATGACTTCGAAGGAGGTCATGTTCAGTTCTAGCAATGATGAATGTTTGGAGGTGCAGTAGGAGATCCGCATGACTCACAGATTGATTTATGTGCATGTGTCATGAGTGCTACCTGACTTCCCTCCCTTCTGCATATGAGATTTCTCGGACGAGTGGTTCGTGACGCTCCCGAACGCGTAAGTTTCGGGCGTACCTAGGAATGAAGTCCTAGGCGTACTCAGGAATGAGTCCTGAGCGTTTCCCAAACATGTAATTTCGGTTGTCTTGAGTTGAGAGTCTAAAGTGTGCCCGGGCGCGTCGACTAGGGTAATGTAATATTTGGACTTTGTTGCATCCCTCCGTTTTCTTGGTATTAATTGCCTAATGTGTTTGTGTGATGTGATGCTATGGCCAGAGAGAATGGTTCTCCTGTCTAGGCGTTGCACTATTGAAAGAGTGACTCCCGTGTTGGGGGAGTTTTGTAGTTGTTTTGGGGGAGTGGGTGATGAACTCATTCTAAAGTCCTGTCTTGTTGGAGAATGAAGTCGTTGGGATTTCGTTCTGTTTGTGGATGTTTAAATTTGGTAGACTTCTTAACTCTGGAAGGTTGCTAAAGGATTGGAATCTCTTGCTCTCAGAACGGATATTAAATTCATAACATGAAGCTACATTAGGCCTAGATCTATAGTGAGATGGTTAATATGTTGGTAATAGGGTGTTACAGTTGGGATTTGTGTGGCTAATAGAGTTTTGAGTTGATCTTATGCCATAATCCTGGTGGGAAATTGATTAGGGGTAAAAAAAAATTGGCCTTAAAGGCGAAACCGATGGTCAATTGGGTCTTAGCAACTACTAGTATCTATGGGGAATAATGGTGACAGATGTCATATTTAAGCTGGTAAAGAATGGGTAGCAATGAGTGTATAAGATTTTGGTGAAAGAGCTTCCCTGACTTATGTTTTGAGGTAATCATCACTAGGTGTTAATGCTTTAGATTGCTTGATTCCAATAACATAGATCAAGGATGATGCTAATATCGGAGTTATTGGAGTATTAAGAACTTTGGTTTATGAGCCTCATATTTGTTGACAGCTAGTAGAGGCTGAAAGATTGAGGTAAAGTTAAAGTAGAACTATTGGAAGATTTAGTTATTCGATGTTAAATGAAATCCTATTGAAGCTTACCTTATTATGTGGATGTGAGAAGTTGAAGGTTGGCGTGTGATTTGTTTTATCCACTGTGTTTGGTAGCCATTATTTAAAGGAGTAGTCAGGGGTGTAATCCATTACATGGGTAATTGGAATGTTCTGATATGTTGAAACATGGGAACCTATTATTCTAGCTAAGAGAGTTAGTGAGAACTAGCTTCGCGAGTTTAGTCACATGGATGTGTGATCGATACTGATTTTTAAGGGACATGAAGTAAAATATCTCTCGTGTTACCGACTGAAATGATTGATCGATAGTCAAAGGATTATTTTGGGTTCCCTTGATTTGGGAATTCATTCAGGGCCACTTTGAGGGATAGTGAATTTAAGTGGAAAGTTGCGGTATTTCCATAATTTACTTGTTGTCTATGTGGGTTTTGGCTAAGGCGTTATCCTTATGCCTAAAAGAATATGCTTTCTTTTCTTGGAAAAGAAAAGGTTGATTTGGGGAATAGAAATATTTCGCATGGTATATGCGGCATAAAGTTGGTTGTTAAGATAAGGACTGATTTCTTGTCCGGTTTTCACTCTAAGTGGATTTATTGTGATGAAATGGTTTCTTGAGAGGAAACAAATTTCCTTCTATTTTGGGAGAAGGGTTGATGTTTGTGGATGAATGAGTTGATTCTATGAATGTTGCGTGATACTTCTCTTGTAAAAGAGAAGAGCTCTCCTTGCTGCAAATAAGAGTAGCCTTGTCTCTTTTGGTATAAGCAATGAGAGTGTTTTCCTGAAGGATTGGAGGTTTTCTTATGCCGAGGCATTAGAATTAAGTCTGTGCACGGAGTGCACAATGTGTTTTATGTGTCGAGGTTGAGGAAGTACTTGTAAAATTCAGAGCATGAGATTGTGTTAGAACCAGTGTCCATAAAGAGAGACCTCACCTTCGAGTCCCGTCCAGTTTGTATTCTGGAGGAATCGGAGAAGGTGTTGAGGCATAAAACGTTGCAGTATGTTAAAGTGCTTTGGGCACATAAGACTGAGCGTGAAGCGACATGGGAGTTGGAGTCTCGCACGCGCGAGAAGTACTCGGACTTGTTCTCCATGGGTACGAGTTAATGTTATGTTATATGCAGTTTGTTATATTCTGTTCATTCGTGCATATTGTGGAACGCCAGAATTCGGGGTCGAATTCTGTTAAGGGGGGAGGAATGTAATACCCCAATTATGCATAAGGGAAAATGGTAGCGATTGAGGGTTTTGCCGTCAGACCCATCGACTTTTAACGTGCCGAATGTTTATCGCTCGCAGAGGTTTCCAGACCGCCCCAGGGTAGTCGGCACCGTCTAGAGAGCCGGGTAGCGCTCTCAGAGGTTCCCGGACTGCCCAGGGACAGTCGGCACCGTCTCGCGACGTGGGTATTCATCATCCGGCAAATTTCATCTTACCTTTTTATAGACTTACTGCTGCAGTAGAAACCCCAAAATCCCTTGGACCAAAAAGCCCTTAGGACCATGGCCAGCCAAGGCAAAAAGGGGAAGGGCAAAAGCGCCATTTCACAATGAGAGTGTCAGCCATGCCCCTTAAATGGACAAGACAACACACAGCCACTTTTCTGTCACAGCCACAAAAGCTGAGCAACCTCATTTCACTTCCCCAGCCGAGAGAAATAGAGAAGGCAGAGGGAGAGGGAAGCAAGCCATTCCATTTCTCTCACGGCAAGCCAGGAGCCAAGCCCATTTTCTCCCATCTCATTTTCTCCGCAAAGTAAGAACAAAGCCAACCGAAGACCATTCTTTCTCACTGCCAAGACCGAGCACACCCCCAAAGCTTGTGAAAGGTAAAGTACGATGAGTAGCAGTAGTGGCGCTGTAGGGGAGCGACGGTGGAGGCGGCCGGCGGCCATTGGCCGTGCCGACCGGGCAGCGGGCGTTCCACCACCATGCGCGCAGGAGAGGCGGGTAAGGGGGCGGCCGGCGGCGAGCCTGAGGGCCGGCGAGCCGAGCCGCCGCGTGCGCCACCAAGCCGCCGGAGGAGCGCCGTGCTGGAGAGGGAAGGAGGAGAAGGTAGGAGGGGGAAGGCCGACGGAGAGAGGGGGGCCGGGGCCGGCGGGCCGCAGGGCCGGCACGCCTCCCGCGCCATCCCGCGCGCCGCCGCGCCACCCCAGGCGGGAGAGAGAGTGAGTGGGGAGGGGAAGAGAAGAAGGGACGGGGGGAGCCGCCAGCGCCGCCGCGCCTGGCCGGCCGTGCCACCCCGGGCGGAGAAGAAGGGGAGGAGGAGGAGCAGGCCGTTCGGCCGGAGTGGATGGGGAGGAGAGGGAGAGCCAGGGGAAAGTGAGGGGCCATTCGGCCAAGAAAAGAAAAAAAGGGGAGGATGAGGCCGGCCGGGTAGGTGAGGAAAAGTAGGAAAAAAAAAGAAAGGAAGAAAAAAAAAGAAGAAGGAGAAAAGAAAAGAGGAAAAAAAAAGGGTTCGGCACCTGCGCGACAGGTCTCTCAAAACCCATGCGATTTCGCCCGAGGTCGGGATACGAGCTTAGGGACGTTGTTCTCCGTTTGAGCTCTTGATTTTTGATCTGCCGTTAAGTCGGGTTGACGTGTGCGCAGGTGGAGGTCCCAGATCGGAGCCGTCCCCGCGTCATCCCGAGGCTAACCAGGCAAGTACATGGTAGAGCGGTAGACCAAGATTTATGAATATGCGATGTTTATCTGGTATGTTGATATTTATGTAGAAATGTGTTGATTACATGATATCTATGGGAAAATGTGATATTTACCTGACATAAGGTTGCATGGTAAATGATGGCAATGATGATGGAGTGAGGTAGGCAAAGATGCTTGTCTACTAGTAATGCTAGTGATGAGCGTGAATATGATCATGGACATGTGCATTTGCATGAGGAGCACTCAAGAGTGAGGGCGGTGAGAAAGTCCCTAGTTATGAGTAAAGCTAGTGGACTAATCCGGAGTGCTCTTGAGTAAGACCTACTTCGGTAGGCCTCCACGGGAGTGGAGGGGTCCCGTGCCTATGAGGGCGGGCCCATGATGGGTGAACATCGACGGGTGTTCACTCGGCAGTACCGGTACTTGCAAAGTGAAGAGCATATGAGCATGTAGAGTAATGAGGCATGGCATTGATGGCATTGCATTGCTTGGCCATGAGGATGATGTTATGAACATGATGATATATGTGCATTATGGTTATATGCTTGCTTATGTTGGTAATGTCTATTGTTCTATTATGTACTTGCTGAGTCTTTGGACTCACCCTTGCTTTGTTGTTTTTTTTAGGTAACTGTTGAGGATGTCTTGCGCGGGCGAGTGTAGCACATGAATAACTTCACGTTCTTGCAGCACTTCACATATCTAGTTCTTGGTAGTATGTTTAATTTCACCAGTAAGCTAGCATAGTTGCTTAATAATGGTATGGTGCAAGTGATTGTTGCTTCTTGATCAAGGTAGAGTTTGTTTCAATTGTTTAGCAGGTGCCTAAAAGTGGTATTAATATGCAATGTTGGTAGCACTCTAGGCCCAGAGGATGGGCGGGGTGTTACAGTTTTGGACACCAAGCTCAAGTAATTTAAATTCAAATTTTGAATCCTAGCATTTTTCTTCTCCCTTCCTTCTATGCCATGCGGGCCCCCTTTTCTCTCCTTCTCTCTCTTTCCTCTCTCCTGTAGCCGGGCCCAGCCTCTCTCTCTCGTTCTTTTCTCCTGTTTCCCCCGTCACCGGCCTGGTCTTCTTCTCCCCTCCATCCCCATCGCGTCACCCGGCCCAGCTCTCCCTGTGCGCCGTCGCCTCTGCATCAGCAGCGTCGCCTCATTCACGTCGCCTTTGCGCACGTTGCCGTGCCTTGTGCGTGCGTCACGCTTTTGCACCGCACGTCGCCCCGCCTGCCCCCGAGTCGCCTCGCCATACCCTGCCTCCCGTCACCTCGCACCCACGTCGCCGTCCCGTCCCCCAAACATTGTGCCATGGTGACGGCCACATCACCTCTACAGTGATTCCCTCCGCTCCCATAAGTAGCTTGGCTCCTCCCATTGCTCTCCCGCACCACTCCCCTCCCTCCTTGAGCCGACTGAGCATGCCCAAGCGCTAGCCGTCACCGCCTCAAGCCGTCCCGGCAACTCCAGTAGGCTCCTTCCGATTTTGACCGCGTCACTTCGTGTCTCTACCTCTCTTCTTCCTCCCCTCCGGTTTAATTGGAATTCTATGCACCTAGGATCACCACACCGCCCCTTGTTCCCGACCGCCGGCCAATGGCGCCTCCACCATAGCCACTGCTTCTCTGATGCCTCGCTGTTCAATTGCTCGCTGTGGGTGCACTTTCTTGATGCCCTGAGGCTTCCCCAAGCACCGGCGTTATAACAATTCAGATTAAAAGAAAGAGTCTATGTCAAGTACAATCCACATTAAGAGAAATTCAGAATTAAAAATAAAGAAAATTTAGTAATTTGATTTTCATACAACTTCCAAACTAATATCCATAAATAACTAAAATTTGGAATAAAAATTAAACAAAAATTAGCAAATTAAAAGAAAGAGTTCATGCAAAGTACAATCCAACATAACTAAAATTTGGAATTAAAAATAAAATAAAATTTGTAATTTGATTTCCATATGAAATTCAAATTAAACTTAAAAAATAAATTCTAATTAATAATTAAAAGAAAATTGAAAATGTTTTTTTTATGAATTCTAACCTAAAACTAAAAAGAAATCCATGTATGTACGATCCAACACATGAAAAATTGGAATAAAAATTAAAGGATGATTAGAATGATTTTTAAATGCATTTGGAAATTAAATTCAAAAATATGAAAATTTGTAAACCTATACTAATTAGACACCCCGAGGAAGCTCCCATATCAATAAGAAAGATCTAACTATCTATCTCGTGGAACAAAGTTAGAATAACTTAGATTAAAAGAAAGAATAACATGTCAAATACAATCCAAATTAATTGCAATCTAGAATAAAAATAAATTAAATTAGCAATTTGATTTGTATACAACATCTAAAGTAATATCCATAAATAACTAAAGTTTGGAATAATAATTAAATAAAATTAGAAATTTTTTTAAATGAAGTCTATATCAAGAATAATCCAAAATAACCAAAATTTGAGAAAGAAAACAAAAATTAGCAATTTTATTTTCATACGAATTCCAAAGTAAATCCCCCAAAATAACAAAATCTATCTATTATATACTAAAAGTCAATTGCATGAGATTTACGGTTGCTAAAAGTAGAGAAATAAGCTAGAAATTCTTAGAAAAAAGAAAAATATCTGTTTCTCAATTTAGTGGACTCTTATTATGGTCAATAAATGATCACATGTGGACGTCTAAGATAAAACAAGAAATCTAATAAGATAAGGGTGCCCACTATAGATTCTAAATAAACTCAATAAATAAAAAGAATCCTAGATGACCCAACCTAGAACCCATGTACCAGAGGAAAAGAAGGATATGGATGTGCAAAATAATTGAGTAAAAGCTATCCATGAGAAAAAATGGCACTCAGCAAGAAAAAAGACAAGATCTATTATATTGTACGCTTTCCAATAATGTGTGCTATACAACTTTGTTTTTTTAATCATCATCGATGTGATGGATTCTAATTAAAGTTGAATTATATCAACTGTTAAGTGTTATCTATCATACAATAAAAGTTTAGAATAGTTGATTACATTGGTAAAGAAAAAAAGAGAAATATTGTAGAAATTTCCCAAAAATAAAAAAGAAACATGTGACCCTTAATTTGGTGGACTCTAATTATGTTTAGCAATCCATAGTTGTGGATGTTACCTGATAAATGAGAATACTTCGTAGAAATTCTAACAAAGGAAAAGCATCTAGCTTAATTAGGTGGACCCTTCTTATGATTAACAAATCATAACTAATGATTTTTCTTGATATATAGAAATACGTATGGAATTGATTTGCACCATGATATACATGCATATGCATGTATAGTTAGAGAACTCTTGTATGAAATTAAGACGTGTAATGTTAGAGATAGAATTGAACTCAAACAATCTACGCATAGACACAAATTTATCTATAATATCCATTATAATTTGCATACTTTTAATTGTATTAATATGGATACAACTATTGTCTATTATTGAAAATGATGATTAAAACTTATAAAGCACAAGTATTTCCTCCCAAAATATAATCTGTATTCTTTATTTTAATATATACTACTATACATTAATATCATAAATAAATCAATTCTACAAACATATAAATTAAATCGAATTGATAACATTCTAAAATCTGAATTCTTTCATATGATTTGTAATCCTCTATGTTTTGTATGTATTTCCTTTAGAATGATGGTTGTACAGGTGCACGGGCCACCATGCTAGTTATATCAAAAGGAGATGGATATTACTAGAATCAATATTAAATTCATACCTAAAAATCGGTAGTATTACTAGCAAATGGGACCATTAGCTTGCTGTATTTGTCCCTCAGGAAAAAGAAAAAGAAAAAAAAGCAAGTGCTTGTACGGGGATCTACGTGTTTGTGTTGGTACCTGGAGATTGGGCATTTGGCTTTTCCTTCTGTTATCTGTTGCTAAGAGAAAGAAATGCATGTTCAGATCATGTTTGGATTATGGGCGCAGAAATTTCATAGAACACAGCTCAAATCTATATTAACCGAAGAAAAATCCCGTATTCTAGACGGATGAAAATTTTCTAAACAGCTAGCTTCCCGTATTATAGACGGATGAAAAATTTTCTAAACAGCTAGCTGCTACCCTGTACGCGTGATGAGCAGCATGCACGAGCTAGTAGTGTAATTATTTTCTTTTCATTTACTGGTCTGAACTTGTCTGTTACTACTACACAATTCCTTTTGTAATTCAGATTAAACGTTAGATAGATACATCAAGTGACTGTTACTGGTGCATTTATTGATGGTACCATTGCCGTAGGAGAGAAAAACGAAATTCCTAGACAGCTTCCTGCATCATAGCATCCAGGGCACTGCTGATCTCAGCAATATATATATGGAGTGCACATATAACTTAGAATGAAGTGAAGAAAAAATTAATAAAGAAAGAGATGAAAAAACATTGTATGGGTACAAAATCTAAATAGCAAGAAACTATCAAAAACTTGCATCGGAGAGAAACTATAGTATCTATGTCAACTTTTGAGAGTGGGAGGAGGAAGAGAGAGGAGAATAGGGAATTATGAGATTTGTTGTTTGGACCGACATATAGATATTATTTGCTAAAGAAGTAATATCTATAATAATTTTTTTGATGATACAGGAGGATATGAATTGAAAATGCCGTGACCTGAAGGCTACCGCGAGCTTGAGCACATTTACTTGTGGCCACACTCTCACGTCCATGATCCATCGCCTTTTTATGGATCGTAAGCATGCACAACATATGGACCAACAAAATGCCATCCGGCATTGCAGATATATCTGCATGCCTTTTGTTCTATGCTGCAAGCCACGTCGCGATCGAGATGGGATCCAACGCATCGGCTACAGCTCAAGCAGTGTGGTGTTTGTTTTTTTGCCACATATAACGACATAATTGATCGAGTCCAATAACATCGTAGTAACGTACCGTGTGTCCGTGTGTCCGTGTGTGTGTGTTCTTTCTGACCCCAAGAGTGGACAGATCGCTCTGTGGTAACCGGTACACTCACGCACATACGTGATACGTGGCCTCCTCGATAACCCTGACCTGGAGGATCGATGGTCGATACGGCCAGACGTGGCTTATGCAAGCACTACTGTACTGTCAGAAAATTTCGCTCTTTCTTTTTGTAGCTGAGAAAATTTTGCTATTTATTGATGAGATGAGTAAAAACAAACCATACATATGTTGCCTGCTGAATTGATCACCTTAGGCCTTATTGGTAGCATGCATGCATCGACCGATCCATGTATGTGTGCATTGGACGTATTTGGTATGTTTGAGTATCCTAGGTGATAGTATTTATAGTCGTGTGTGTGGTCAGAAGTTGCTGTGATCGAAAGTCGTGTGTCCGAGTACTCGTGTCTAGTATTCGATCGTCTGTAGCTAGTCGGAGTTGAGTGGTCGTGTTCGAATCTGTAGCGGTCGGAGTCGAATGTGTAGTCATAAGATTGTGTTTAACGTTGATAGTCACAGAAACAGTCGATCGAGTGACGATCATAGTAGTGATTGCAGCTTGAGTCAATAATTAGTTAAGAAGACCGAGTCGTGCGGATCGTGGAGGAATTTCAGGTGTATGATTGTAGTTAGTGGGTGAGTGGTCTGCATAAACGACCGATTGTTTCTATTTAAAGCGTCTCAATCGAATGTAATAATCAAGCCATTTGCAGTAGTCATTTGTCTTCCGAAAATTTGTATTTGTTTCTTAAGAGAAATAGAAAATGAAAGAGAGTGAGCGAGAAATGTCGAAATATCTCCAACAGCATGCAGCTCAACGAACAATGGCGCCGCCGATGCAGACCCACTGGCCAGGGAAGACTGCGGCGCAGGTGATGCTCGGGGGTCAGGACTTCAGGCTGAGGAACCCTGCGTCGGTGAGCCGCGACTCCGGCGCCACCGAGGCGCACGTCTCGCCGGCCTCCACGCCGTGCACCTTGGTGCAGTGCACCCTCACGGCCAGCGGCACAGCCGTGTCCGGCTCCCCAGGTGCGCCGCCGCCGCCGCGCCGGCCGCTGCCTGCGCGAGGGCGGACGCCACGAGAAACACCGTCACCATGATCAGAAGCGCGGCCGCACCGCGGTTTTTTGCCATTGCGCGCGTGCGTACGACGTGGTCGCGCGGTGTGACCGAACGATCGATTCAACGCTTAGCGGCCTTGTTAATAGGCGTAATGCTGAATTGAGGAGATGCACAATTTATTTACTGACGAGTTTGCGTTGTTTTTTCGGTGATGAATCGGCGAGCATCCAATGTGCCGAGAGCAAGAGTTACACAGATCGACATGCAGCTTCAGTAATGCGAGTACTTTTCAGCTTATGATTTATGATTTTATTTAAAAAAATATATAGGATAATTTTTTCATTGCCATTTCAAAACGATTTTTATCAAAACAGTTATTTCAAAACAGCTTATCAATATTCAGTTCGTTTGAACAAATACTCGTATTATAGCCTAAAACCACCGATCATAACCAAAAAATTCGCACATCAGTCATCAGCTTATCGATGACCTTTTGGGAAAGATTTTCTGCTCACATCTGTCTCGAGTGTCGCTGCCCCTCAGTGTCCCTCTCGCTCGGCCAATAACTACCACACCAGCAGCAACAAGGCCATACAATTTGAGCAGTGCCTCTCTCTTTCTCTTTCGGCAGGCATGCGTGCATGTAAACATCAACAACCATGTATAGTTCAGCGGCTTGCCTCCCACTGGCATGCTAGCTAGCTGCATCTACATTTCGGTCTCATATTAATCGAGCCTTTCAGCTTTTTTCTTGAACAATATACGCATGCCCTCTTTTTCTTAATCTCCCTTCCCCTTCTGATCTTTTGCTGCACGGTTCTTTAATTCGTGCATGCCCTTTCCTGAATCCTATAGCCAATGTTGCTCGATACTCAAGTCCTTCAATACGTTTCTACTCCCCAGAGAAACTGACAACAAGAAACGCTGTAGATCGACGAACCGTAAGAGCGTGAACACCACAACAGCCACATGTTCCCGTTGTTAGCGCAGCACTGACGAAGCCTTTCGGCCTCTCCAGAGGCAGAGGCGAACTTTCTTTCCCTCTCCCTTTTCTTCTACCTCTCCGGCTCTCCCTCTGCCGTAGCAGGGGGACCAAGCTGGGGCGCGCGCCACGCTGCGTACTAGCCAGCTGCTGTTTTTTTTTTTTCTTCAGAGGCGCGTGGGGAGAGGAGCATCTCCAGGGCAGGGCAGGGCACCGCGCCGATCAATGCTACAGAGCCGCGTATGATCAATGCTGCAGAGCGCGGCAGGGTGAAATAATGAAGCGAATCCCAGTTCAGATACATCCGATCTTCCCAAGTACCCGTCTCCATATCTACGCTGATACGTGTGTGCGATACTGCGCTCAGTACTACTACCACCATACCAGCATTTCTTTCTCCTTTCTGTTCTCCTGCACCTGAGTGGCCTCCGCCTATCAGCACGGTCATAGGTGCTGCCTCCTCCTTTTGGGCTTCCCTATTGTCTTGCACTTATCAAATCTGCGACCCTTGTTAATTAAATCTGCCGTTTCTGTTGACCTAATGCATGCATTACTGGTCCTGCGGTCTTGCTCATCACTCCAAATGAGTAGGCTTCCGAATTCTCTCTCACTGGACATGGAGCTGTGGTCCTCGAGGGAGATCGCAAAACCTGCAACTGATCACTGGTCACGGCAGAGGAGGCTGGCGATCTGTGGCAGTGGATCAGGCTGTGCTGGCTGCATGCAAAGCAGTGCCGGTGCCAGTGCCAGTTCTCACCAATGGCACTCAGTGCCTTTAACCGACTTGTACCCTCTTCTGGGCCGCCTACCGTCTGTTTTTGCTAGCTGGGACAAATGCAGGTTCAGGAGGGGCTCAGAGAGGAAGCTGGCCAGTGCAAAAGTAGCTTGAGCTGATCCCTTTTGCCCTCCTCCCATCGACCACCTAGGGCTCGCAGAAAGGTTACTGCTGTTGTTGATCTTGCAAAGGTGGTAGAACTTGAGGGGAAGTTTTTTTTTGTTCTACTACTCGTTCTGTATCTATGCTTTGTGCATCTGCATTTTTCGGCAATTTTTTTATGATGGCTGAATTTGCGATTCAACAATTCAGTTCTTCAAATGCCTCTCTCTGGTGATGTTATTGTTTCTGTTTCATCATGTAATACTATCAAATTTGTAGTGGTGTGCAAATGAAACTCGAAGGCAGATGCACGGGCTAAACAACAGAGAGAGTAGGCAAATCTGATATAAATATAGCATTACAACCTGAATCTGCAGCATTGATCTGAAGAAGATGAGGCACATCTTTGATGTCTCACTATTGTCTGCCTGCCCCACACAAAAAGAAAAGTGCTGGAGGCATCTTTGTGTAAGGATGATCTCAGGGCTTTGGCCCAACGGCCAAAGCCCACCCCTTGACCGCGCCCTGATCGGGGGCGCCCAGCCCGTTTGGCTGGTGGGCCCCTGTTGCCAGCGCTATAAATACAGAGGTGGGGGCCGGGCGGCACGCATCACGAGGTTGACCGCGCCGCCGTCACCCCACCGACAAACCCTAGCCCGATCTGCGAGGGTGGCGCTCTAGCGACGGGAAGCACCACCGCCGTCCGTCTTCTCCACCGGATCTGCACCTCCGCCAGCATCGCCGCGCTCCGGGAGACGCCGTTCTTCCCCGACCGTCGCCGTGCCCGCGCTCCGCCGAGATGGCTACCTCTTCCTCCTCTACATCGGAAGGTCGGTACCCTAACCCTAATGCTCTCTCTCTCCGTGTATTACGAACTTGACTAGAAAAGAACCCGCTAGACCCTAGCTCTAGGAGATCACAATAGCCAACAATGGTATCAGAGCCACCCCTAGGCGTAGATCTATGCGGGAAAAGAAAAGAATCGAGAATCCCCAACCGAAAAATCGGCAAAGAAAAGAAAAGAAAGAGGGAGGGGGACTCACGCACGCCGCCGGGGCCGGGCGCCGTCGCCGGCATGCCGCACTGCGCCGCTCGGGTCGCCTCGCGGCGCGCTGGTCCGCCACCTCCCGATGCCGCCCCCGGGGTGCGCCGCCACCTCACGGGTGCCGCGTGCTCCGCTGGGGGCCGATGGAGCCAGCCGCGCCGTCGCCTCGCGGCTGCGTCGCCGCAGCTCTGCCCGCGGTCGCCGCTTCGCGCCAGCAGCCGCACGCTGCCGCCGTCGCGCAACGCTCCGGAGCCGCCGCTTCGCCCCGCGAGGGCGCCCGCGCGCATGCCGCCTACCTCGCTCACGCCGCCGCCTCTCCGCCGTTTTTTTCGGGTTGGCCGGTGGTAGTGGGTTAGGGTTAGGGTTTTCGGGGGTATTGTACCCGCAGCGGAGCGTGTCACAGCCGTCCGATTTCATCTGACGATGCTCCTGGGCTGCGGGATTTTGAGTCACGCGCGTGGCCGTTCGATGAGGATCTAATGGCGCGCGTGCGTGCGCGTTTTCGGCAGCGCGCGTAGGTGGGCTGAGCGCCTGCGCGTGAATGGGCCACCGCGTGCGCATTTTTGTTGGGCCTGTACCCGTGCGCGAAAGTTTGGGCCGCGCGCGTGTGGCGCCGGCTGAGCAGGCCGCCGTGGGCCGCGGCCGCGCAGGAGCAGGCCGAATTGGCATTTTGAACAGTAAACCCGAATTTTAATGTTTATTGTTTTTCAGAAGCTATTTTGAGTGTATTTGAATGAAATTTGAACCAATTTCTCTGTAATTTTTGCACCAACGTGTTAAATTTTCAGAGATTAAAAGAGTATAGTTATGATGCTTCTGAATATTGAATTTTTTACAGTTTCCGCTGCAAAAGTTAATGCAAATTGTTTTTCATTATTAAATTCGAACCAACGGGAGAATTTAATTTTGGAAAAATAGATAAAAATTCCCAGAGATTTATGATACTGTTATTTTCTGACCAACGTTGTTAATATCAGTATTATAAATTTTAATGTTGTTTTCATGCATTATTTCTATTTCTGCCCAACGGTGATGTAGATTTAATGTATGATAGAATTGTTTTTTAAATTGTATGTCGTATTTTCGACCAACGTTGGAAATAAGGCATATAATTTTGATGTTACGTTCTCACTGTATTTGAAATATTTTTTCAGGAGGATACAACTTAATGAGTTGTATTAGAGAAATCCCCACTCTCAAAGGTGATAATTATGGAGAGTGGAAGAAAAAGTTAGATTTAGCTTTTATCTTGGCTGAGGTGGACTGGGTCCTCACTACAGCACGTCCCACTGAGCCTCTGGCACCAGTGAGGGAACAGAATGAGGATGACACTGCATGGCAGAAAAGACAGAGGGATCATGCTCCCTTGCAGATGTCTTATGATCTTGATCATAAGAAATGGACCACAGCCAACAAGAAATGTATGGCTGTGATAAAGAACACAATTGAGCCTGCTATTTTGGGCTCAATTGCAGAGTGTGACACTGTCACTGAATATCTCGATAAAATAAAGAGTCAGTTCACTGGCTCTTCAAAGACTTATGCTACACAGCTGATTAAGCAGCTGGTAACAGAGAGGTATTCTGGCGGTGGCAATGGCATAAGAGAGCACATTCTTAGAATGAGCAACTTGGCATCTAAACTGAAACCGATGGATTTGGCTCTCAAGGATGAGTTCCTTATTCATTTGGTTTTTGCTTCTTTGCCAAAAGAGTTTGACACTTTTGTTGTCAACTATAATATGCAGCCCGAAAAATGGGACATGGAAAAGTGCATAGCCATGTGCGTGCAAGAGGAGGAAAGAATCAAATCCTCACATGGTGGTGCTATCAACTTTGTGAGGGAAAACAAGAAAAAGAATTACAACAGTAACCCCTTCTCAAAGAACAAGGGCAAAGCCTCTGTACATCAGCCTCAACAGAATAAATTTGCTGTAGACAAAGACCAGTGCCTTCACTGCAAGAAGACGGGACACTACAAGAAAGATTGTCCTGACTACTTAAAGATGATAATGGCTAAGAAAGGTGAGAACATTATTACCTTTATAAATGAATGCCTGTATGTACAATATTCGAAATCCACTTGGTGGATTGACTCAGGAGCAACTGTTCATGTTGCTAATTCTTTACAGGGATTCCGTTCGACGAGGACTACGCAAAGAAAAGAAAGATGCGTTAAAGTCGCAAATGGAGTCGAAGCTGAAGTTGAAGCCGTTGGCGATCTTTCATTAGAATTAGCTAATGGCTCCACTCTTTTACTTAGAGATGTCCTTTTTGTACCCTCTTTACAGAGGAATTTGATTAGTGTGTCAACTTTGGACAAAGATGGTTATGATTGCAATTTTGGAAATGGCAAGTGCGAAATAATGTTTAATAAAGAATGTGTTGGTATTGCCATATTACAGAATGAGCTTTATTTGTTATCATTGTGTGATGATGTGAATGTCGTATGCGATAATGAGAAAGTTGCGTGCGAGAAAGTGATTGAATCCTCGTCTACGAATGTAAACAGAAAACGAAAGAGAACTCTAGATGAGTCGTCGAAATTATGGCACTGTCGTTTAGGCCATATTTCGAGGGGGAGAATAGAAAGACTAGTAAAGAATGATATTCTTCCTCCATTAGAGTTCTCAGACTTAGAACAATGCAGAGAATGCATTAAAGGAAAATATGTAAAGAAAATAAAGAAAGACGCTAAAAGAAGCACAGGAGTTCTACAAATTATTCACACAGATATTTGTGGTCCTTTTCCTGTGAAAAGTGTGGATGGATATGACTCGTTCATAACATTCACAGATGATTACTCCCGTTATGGATATATTTATCCAATCAAAGAAAGAAATGAAGCCTTGGATAAATTCAAGATATTTAAGGCTGAAATTGAAAACCAACACGATTTAAAGATTAAGATAGTCCGATCTGATCGTGGTGGGGAGTACTACGGTCGACATACCCCTTATGGACAAGTTCCTGGACCTTTTGCGAGGTTTTTACAGGAAAATGGAATAGTAGCCCAGTATTCTATGCCGGGCGAACCTCAGCAAAATGGAGTAGCTGAAAGACGCAACCGTACCCTGATGGATATGGTGCGAAGTATGATGAGCTACTCCACACTCCCATTGAGTTTATGGATGGAGGCGTTGAAAACCGCCATTCATATTCTCAACAGAGTGCCTAGTAAGTCGGTGCCCAAAACACCGTACGAGTTGTGGACAGGAAGAGTTCCCTCACTAAACCACTTACGTGTGTGGGGGAGTCCTGCTGAGGCTAAAGTATTTAACCCAAACCTTGGGAAACTTGATCCCAAAACAGTAAGTTGCCATTTCATTGGCTACCCTGAAAAGTCAAAAGGTTATCGTTTCTACTGTCCAGACAGATACACAAAGTTTGTAGAAACGAGACATGCTGTCTTCTTAGAGGATGAAATGATGAGGGGGAGCATGGTAGCTCGAGAGATTGACCTTGAAGAGAAGCGGGTGTTTGCGCCCACTCCGATGATTCAAGAGCCATTCTTCACACTACCTGCTGTCGCTGCACCGACGGTGCAAGACACTGTGGTGCCAGCACCTGTTATTGTTCCTCCCGTGGCAACAATGAATGAGAATGAGGAACCTGTTCTTCAGGATCATATAGAACCTATTGCCACAGATGAGGGGGAGCAACAGCAGCCTCAAATAGTAGATGTACCAAATGAGGAGGCCCCGAGGAGGTCTCAAAGAGTAAGAAGATCAGCTATTTCTGATGATTATCAGATTTATCATACAGAGGAATTTCAAATGGAGGATGATCCCACCTCATTTGAAGAAGCCATGAGAAGCGAAAATTCCTCAAAATGGCTTGATGCCATGGAAGAGGAAATGAGGTCCATGAAGACTAATAAAGTCTGGGACTTGGAAATTATTCCTAAAGGAGCCAAAACAGTAGGCTGTAAATGGGTCTACAAGACAAAGCTTGACTCCCAAGGGAATATAGAAAGATACAAAGCGCGACTTGTGGCGAAAGGCTTTACGCAAAGAGAAGGGATTGATTACAATGAGACATTCTCTCCAGTCTCATGTAAAGATTCCTTCAGAATCATAATGGCATTAGTAGCACATTATGATTTAGAGTTACATCAGATGGATGTAAAGACGGCATTTCTTAATGGGGATTTGGAGGAAAATGTTTACATGGCACAACCGAAAGGTTTTGTCGTGGAAGGAAATGAAAGAATGGGATGCCGCCTAAAGAAATCGATTTATGGGTTAAAGCAAGCTTCAAGACAGTGGTACTTGAAGTTTGACAGTACAATAAGAAAATTTGGGTTTAAAGAGAATGTTGAGGACAACTGCGTTTATGCAAAGTTTAAAGATGGGAAGTTCATCTTCCTAATCCTGTATGTGGATGATATCCTACTAGCTAGTAGTGATGTTAGTCTACTACTGGAAACAAAGAAGTTTTTGTCCTCAAACTTCGATATGAAAGACCTTGGTGAAGCTTCATTCGTTCTAGGGATCGAAATTCACCGAGATAGAAACAAAGGGGTATTGGGACTGTCACAAAAGGCATACATAGAGAAAGTCTTAAAGAAATTTGGTATGCATAAATGTAGTCCATCACCTGCACCTATAGTCAAGGGCGACAGATATGGGGATTTTCAATGCCCCAGGAACCAGTATGAGATCGATCAAATGAAAGCGGTTCCATATGCTTCAGCTGTCGGAAGCTTACAGTATGCTCAAGTGTGCACACGCCCTGACTTAGCATTTGTTACCGGGTTACTTGGCAGATTCCAGAGCAATCCTGGAATAGAACATTGGAAATTGATAAAGAAAGTCTTGCGTTATTTGCAAGGAACAAAAGGCCTCATGATGACATACAGAAGATCAGATTCACTCCATATAGTGGGGTATACAGATTCTGATTTTGCGGGAGATGATAGAAAGTCTACATCCGGATATGTATTCACTCTCGCTGGAGGAGCTATATCGTGGAAAAGCTCAAAGCAAACCGTCACTACATCGTCCACAATGTATGCCGAGTTTGTAGCATGTTATGAGGCTACGGGGCAGGTGAACTGGCTAAAGAAGTTCATACCCGGTTTAAAAGTGGTTGACGACATCAATAGACCACTTAAGTTGTACTGCGATAATGAACCCGCAGTAACGTATGCCCACAACAATAAGTCAAGTGGTGCTGCCAAACACATTGACATAAAGTACTATGTTGTGAAAGATAAAGTTCGGGATCAAATTATAAGTTTAGAGCATATAAGTACCGCAAAGATGTTGGCGGATCCGCTTACCAAAGGCTTACCACCCAACGTGTTCAGAGAACATGTAGCCGGCATGGGTTTAAGGGAAAGCCTATGATTCCTGGACTAAAAGATGGCCCAAAGATTAAAGTAACTGTTTCAGAACAGGGAGGTGTATTGTAACTGTTGAATCTATCGGCGATTGACCGTGACGATGAGACATGTTCTATGCACTAATCTGTGATGGAATGTGTAAAGTCAAAAGTAATTAAAGATAAAGTATAGATTGAGATCAAGGGGGAGAATGTAAGGATGATCTCAGGGCTTTGGCCCAACGGCCAAAGCCCACCCCTTGACCGCGCCCTGATCGGGGGCGCCCAGCCCGTTTGGCTGGTGGGCCCCTGTCGCCAGCGCTATAAATACAGAGGTGGGGGCCGGGCGGCACGCATCACGAGGTTGACCGCGCCGCCGTCACCCCACCGACAAACCCTAGCCCGATCTGCGAGGGTGGCGCTCTAGCGACGGGAAGCACCACCGCCGTCCGTCTTCTCCACCGGATCTGCACCTCCGCCAGCATCGCCGCGCTCCGGGAGACGCCGTTCTTCCCCGACCGTCGCCGTGCCCGCGCTCCGCCGAGATGGCTACCTCTTCCTCCTCTACATCGGAAGGTCGGTACCCTAACCCTAATGCTCTCTCTCTCCGTGTATTACGAACTTGACTAGAAAAGAACCCGCTAGACCCTAGCTCTAGGAGATCACAATAGCCAACACTTTGTACTGAACAGGACAAGGCTACAAGGTCGTGAGCCACGATGCATCTCTCTCTCTCTCTCTCTCTCTCTCTCTCTCTGACACACACAAAATTATATCACTGTAGTAGGAACATAAATGCTTATAGAGCCAATCATTCTCTGCAAGGTAGGATCCAAATGGGCAGACCTTCAAGTACAATGTGTGCATGGCTCCAATGTAGGAACAAAGCATCAAGTAGTCACTGAAACAGATCCTCCCATCTTAAATGAATTATTGGTCTACTCTTTCTGACAGGGCAAAAGTAATGAATTTCCTCCATTTCTTCTTTCTTTTCTGGACTCTGCTAATTAAAAAAAACTGCACAACTCGTCAAATACTCAAATCTACTCCCACTATGCACGATGGCAGTATATGATCTAGAAACAAGCTTGACCATGATGCAATGCAATCCCATCACATCAAACTATCAACGTGAGATACACCATGCACAATATGTCACGTCGCATGCTCGCTTCAGGTGGTATCGGTTCAGCTGAAAAGCTCATGGTTTATAGCTGAAAACACTGTAGCTGACTGAAAAACGCACTGTAGCTGATAGAGACTTATTTAGCATAATTAAATTTAAAAAAAATTTAAAAATATAAAAAATATGTTAGCCCATTACGTATAATACAAACAAATACGGGAAAAAAGAACCGGCAAAAAAGCTCAACAAAAAGGCAAAAGTTCAGAAAAAGACGAAATTTATGAATAGTGCAAAATAAGCCAGAAGCTAGAAGCCGAAGCCGAGTTGATCACCACCTCAGCCTTCAGGTCAACGGTATTGCATTGCATTGCGGGCTACGGCCTATGGATTTGGACATATAGCCCAAGTTCATTTATAATTTATAACTTATAATTTTTTTATATAAATAAATTGGATAGTTTTTTATCGTCATTTTGAAGTGACTTATCGGCTTATCAGTATTTAGTTGGTTCACACAGTTGCTTGCACTAGGACCAAAAGCTATCAACCTCAGTCAAAAAGAACACACCCATATATCTATAGACCTATTCATATTGGTTATGGCTGATGATTTTTGGCTGTGATTGATACCTTTTGGCTGAAAATAAATAGTAGTGACTAAAACAAGTGACTTTTAGGAAGAGAGAGCGAGCGGTGGGAAAGTGAGGGAGAGATATATGTGCGAGACGGAAATAAAAGGAGTGGAGTGCATGATACGTCTGTGACCTATGCTTTATCTCTAGAACAAAAGAAGTGGGAAAGTCGCTTCAAAAAGCTGGATACTTATATTAATTTTTAACTTTTTCAAATAGAAGCTAAAAGTAGAAGTTAATATGGGACATGCCTACGTGATGCCATTAATCATTATCACTCGAAATTTGCTTCTCATTTGCAAACCAAAGTTCATTTAGTGCAATATTTAATTACCAATGGATCTAGAGTCCAGAATGGAGAGCCCGAATACGGCAGCAGCGGAGAGCAAATAGACGGCTATGATTGAATCCAGCGGAGTGCTAGACGACAGAAACGGGTCGAGAAAGAGCAGGACGTTGGGCCCACTTGACAGGCGCGTTAGCCCCACGTCTCCCCGGCCCCACCGACATCTCCCGTATTCGTATACGTAGACCACATGCAAAATTGGTGAGGGCCGCAGGGGAAATACTGTATTATACTAGAGTGTAACGTAAACGGTATATGAGCATGTACATGAAAAATACGTACGTACTTGAAACGCTACATACTGTCCCACCTGTCTGACGAGTGGGACCACGGAGAGATGCGCTGTCTTCACTGAACTCCATAAAAGCAGCACCCCAGGAGGAGACAACCCCGCTCGCCATTGGCGCACACAACCAGAGATAGCTTAGTACATCACCTCTTGGCTTCTTCCTCCAATGGCGACCAAGCCCTACTTCCTCCTGGCCCAGCAGGCGTCGTCCGACGCGGCCTCCGACTCCTACATCGCCGGCTTCGGCGCTCGGGAAAAGGAGACGGCGCTGGTCTCGCCGGAGATCGCGGCGCCGCCGCGGCTGCGTCGGCAGTCGTCAGGATCCGGGAAGCAGCAGGCGGCCGGGAACAAGAAGCCCCCGCAGCGCGGGCTCGGCGTGGCGGAGCTCGAGCGCCTCCGCTGCGGCGGGGACCCGCTGCGGGACCTCAACGCCGCTGTGGCCGGTGCCGCGGCCGCCATGGGGGACGCCGCCAACGTCCAGGGCTACTCTGTACTCCACCACCACCACCACATGCCCGCCTCCGCCTTCGACGCCACCACCGGCATGCGCTACATCTCCCCGCTGCTGGTCCAGCCGTCCCCTGCCCCTCCGGCGCCGCCGGCTCCCGTCTGCTGCGTCCATTCAGCCTCGGCCGGCGGCCAGAGCGTGGCGCCGGAGAAGCAGTACTTTATGGATCGCTGGGGCCGCATGGGGGTCTTTGGTCCGGCGGGCAATGCCGGCGCCGGCCACCAGCCCCAGCTGCCGCCGTTTGCGCCAGAGCACCCTTCAAGCCAAAGCACCATCTGGCGTCCGGTGCCCTCCTCCTCCTCCTGCCTCCACACAGGCAACCGCTGCGACCTCTGCTCCAGGGTAGGACACTAAACTTCTAGAACCTTCTAGGATTCTCTCTGACCCCTTAATTTTTTTGAGCTACGATTGTGCTCATCTTGTCTTCCTTCTTGCGCGCGCGCCCGTATGCACTTCTTGACGTACGCCTCCAAAGACGAGAGGAGCACGGGCCCCTGTCGCCGCCGCCGCCACAATGCCAGACTACTCCATCTACGATCTCGCCGCCGCCATGGCCACCGCTCGTAAGGTACATACAATGCATATGTACGTACAACATTGGCGCTTGCAATCATCTTCTTGTTAACGTAACTCACCAAATTTGCAATGGATGCAGGAGAAGGGCGAAGGGTTCTTGGCACGGGAGAGCAAGAAGGGGGCCGCGGAGGAGGAGGAGGTGAAGGAGATTGAGTTCTTCCCGACGAGCACAAACCACGCCGGTGGCGTCGGCCCGGACGAGTCCGAGTTCGCCACGATGGGCTCGAAGCCCATCTGCTCGTCGTCCGGCGGTGGCTGCACCGCGCCGCTGGACCTGTCACTGAGGCTGTAGGGATCGATCGAGTTTGATCGCGCGCACAGGGTTATAATTTCTGCTCTTAGATCGATGAATCATGAAAGGGTTCTTGGGGGTCTTGATCGCTGTTCTTTTGCCGCTGATTTGCGAGAGTTCGTGGAGATGCGATCAGTATGCTGGTATATATGCTGCCGCTCTATATATGTTTAAGTGGCTTTAATTCGTCCGGTTAATTTCCATTTCTGTCGAGTTGCTACTGGTAGTTTTGTCTGTAAGACGATATGCTAAACCTTTTTTTAACAATGTGCTGTTTATGTTAACGTCATGATTTAAAACTTCTCTCTTGCAATTTCGAATTGTCCCGCAACAAAATGTGCCACCCGCTACAGTTTATGACCTGATCAACGTACATTTTAAGGGAAATTTTTATCAAGAGTGGAAGAAATTTAGAGGGAAATTGATTTGCCCGGGCACTAGGAGCATGTCGCAGGCTTTTTTATTACGGAAAAAGTTAGGTGTGCACTCTTGCGATTTGGGCTCACGCATACTTAATTATGAATGCAACAAGAAATGCTTGTGCAAATTAAGAAATGCAATTAGTCAAGGAGCAAGAGAATCCCGGCATGAGCTCTGAGCTAGAGAGGAGATCAAGGGAGAAGGCTGCGTAGAAACATTTTTGCTCAAAAATCAATCCCTTCTCTCTCTCTCTCTCTCTCTCTCTCTCTCTCTCTCTCTCTCTCGGTGGCAGTGCACGGCATGCAAATCTACAGTAGTTCGTCAAGAGGAGACAAGAGAATTGGTTAAAGGTGGATCGGCACGCATGCGTCCTAGAATCTGTGCAGTTTGCTGGCAAACTTTACCCTACGTACGTACATGCTTGACTCGATCGATCGGCTTAAGTTGATGATAAGTTTGATTGTACGTAGCTGCGGCTAGCTTGCGTTTTTACGGCACATATTTTACTTGCGGTTCTGCTGATTCTCACTCACGCTTGAATGCATATGGAGCGTAAGTGGGGACGCAATCTAAATTCACTTGCGCTTGCATGCATGGATCGAATGCGAGAAGAGAGAGGAGAGACGATCGAACAAGAGAGCTGCGCTTAGATTCCGCCATGCAATGCATGAGAAAGTTGGGCCGGGCCCACGATCTCGAGTTCTCGATGCCAGCGACAGAGCCGACGGGTGGCTGTGGGACCAAAGCTTATGGGTACAGGTATCGATCGCCCAGGTGGGGACCCCAAAAAAAGCAGCTTTGCTTTTTCTCCCTTTGCAACCGGTTGTTTTGTCTGTTCTTTGCGACTTAAAACTGAGTTTTGATTTTCACTATAATATCTAACTTTTAAATAAAGTATTTTTTTAAAAAATAGGATCTATAAGTTAGTGGCCAACACGAGGTGGGCGCGAGCTATCCATAGCCTGCCCCACTCGCACATAGGGTTGCTAATGGGCCCAAATCTAGTCCAAATTCAATCCAAATCTAAATAAAAACTGAGAATGATCTGTTCCAAGTCTAGCCCAAATTATGTAAACCTAAGCCTGTTCCAAGTCCAAAAATAGATCTAGGCCTTAGTTTGGACCAAACACCTCTATCTTCTTACCTTCTTAGTTATCTAATTAGGATAAACTCTTATCTATCTTTAGTAATTAGTACAAAAATATGAGGTCCAAGATCTGGTCCAATCCAACCCAATTCTTGCCTAATAAAAAAGGGTCCAAATTTGATCTAATCCATTTATAATTTTGGACTAGCCTAGTCCAAAAGACTAGACTGGCCCAAGCCCATTAGCAACCCTACTTGCATCCCTACTCTGGTATTCGTGCTCGTGCAAACTTCAGTCTCATGCTCACAACAACACAAATAGCCTAGCAAATCTCCCATGGAGCTAAGTAGAAACATCCATAAAAACATCTACTATAATTTCCCCAAATTTTGTAGTATTTGTACTAGTTTTAAATGAATTTTATGGGTTTCATTTGCCTTCTCCCGATTTATTTCTCTCTAGAAAATCCTATTTCTAAAATCACGGAAATAAAATAGTAGAATCAAATACCCAAGCCCCTAGATCGGCCCATTTCCCTTTTCTCCGTTCGCCAGGCAGCCAGTCCATCTCCAGGGCCCGATTCGGTGATTCCTACTCCCTCCACCCACCAACCGACTTGACCATATCCCGGCCCACTCCGCCTCAGCCTGCTTGTGCCGGCGTCCTAAGCCACCTCCCTCCTTACTAGAGTGAGCTCCCACCGTGTTCTTTTGGCTTGTAAAAGCGGCTTTTAGCTTCTGCTAAAGTACCTAACTTTTAAACGGAGTATTTTCTCAAGACGGGGTCTACAAGTTAAACGATCTACACGTTAAAAACCCAACATCTGTACCAGCCAAAATCGTAAATGAGTATCTGTCTCTCCGTAATCTGTACCGTAAACAGCCAAAATTCAAAAATTTCAACCATAAACCATAAGCCGTAGCCGAAAAGAACAGGCACCTGCCTTCCTGCACCCCAGAGCATAGCACCTCACCATCGCGTCACCAAGAACTGCATTGTGCGCCGTGGATGTGCACCAACCTTGACCATAGTTTGCGCCTTCGTGACCATGGCGACATCTTGATGAGTCATTGGTCTTGGTTAATATGATGTCTGTGTCGAGCTAATGCCTGGAATATGACTAATCACCAAGCACACTTTGAGCCCTCAGGTGATCTCTAGACACCATGAGACAGATGTGGACTTAATAGTCACTTACTGAGCGTCACAAATAGTAACTCCGTTGCAGCTTTGGATAGCAAGATTCACTATGTGGGTTCCTGAGTGTTGCTATGGACGGCAAAGTTAACTAGGCTGACATGAGCAAAACATGGCAAAAATATTACCTTGCTATCCCAACTCTAATCAAGTTATGGGTATTGTGTGGATAAAGCTGGGCATTCTCTGCAGAGTTATATAAAGTATCAAACTATCAATATGCCATGCTCCTAGTATTTGGAGTTATGTTTCTGGGTGATTCCAACTTCAAAGCATAATTAGATATTTTAAATTAATGAATTGGTATTAGTGAAGAGTGTTGACATCTGATGATAACACTTTATTAATTACAACCTTTTAAAAAAAATTTCTTTATAAGCAAAAACTTACTCTTTGGTTCAATAAAATAGCTATATAATAGGTATCAACCTAGAACCCTAATTCCTTTGAAATCCCTGTATTATGTGTGTGTGTGTATGCTTTTTCTATATAGCTTGTTGAGTACCAAAAGCACTCACTCTTGCTCAACCCTCAGTAGACGGATTGGAAGAAAAGTTCCTCAACGGAGAGGACTACGAGTTTTAGGGTCACATCTACGTTCAAGTAATACCTACGGAGTTTATGTCGGATCTTTTATAATATATTGTAAACTCGGCTAGAGACCTGTCCCTCGCTAGACCATATTTATGTAATAAAATATAAATTTTATTTACTGTTTAATTATAAGCTTGTGCAATGTACTATTATGTGGACAATTGAAATACTAGCTAGATAGCTACGGAATTTATTTCGAGGAAGCTGAGCACCCCCACACCTATGCCTAACCAGTGGCCACAATTGCAAACCTCAGGTTAGTGAGTTTGCTTCATATACCTATTAGATCTTCTCACAGTTCCCATCGTCTGTCGCCAAGTCCTTTGTGCCATTGATTGCGATAATCAAGTAAATGTACTCAATGAAAAAACCATGTAAATTGCTCTTAGATCACTGCATTGCCGGCTAACCAAATAATTTCAACGGATCTAATAACAAATTATCTCAAAATTAACATTCTATAGCATCCACAATTCATCTCACAACCGCAAAAATCATCTGGATGTGATTGGCCGAACTGAAGGAGTTACTTAATCAGCAAGACAGCAACCAACCTCGGGCTACCGCCACTCCTCGTCGCCTCCCTATCTAGCCATCCCAGACCACTTCCACCTTGGCTAGTTGGGCACAGGCACAGTGTGTGTTGCCCTCGGCTGCACGGCTGAAATATGCAGGCTGCCCTAGGGATGGACATATGGCTCGAGGCTCGCGGCTCGGTTCGGCTCGATACAGGCTCGGCTCGGCTCGGCTCTTGGCATTTACGAGCCGAGCCGAGCCAGAGGTTGAGCTCGGTTGCTTAACGAGCCGAGCCCGAGCTGGCTCACGAGCCGCTTGTATGGCTCGTTTGGCCGGTCACACGACACTATCTCGGGCGGTCGGACTCGGGCGGCCCATCTCAGCCATCTGCGCGGCCGACCCATCTCATCCATCTGTGCGGCCGACCCATCTCATCCATCTGAGCGAGTCAAGACTCAAAACCCGACGCACGCACCGACACCGCAGCACAGATCCCCGATCCCCTTCCGATCAACCCTAGATCCACCGCCACGGTGCCGCACCTCCCCTCGGCCCTCGCCGTCCACCGGCGCCAGCCCCTCCCCTCCTCCTCGCCTCAGTCTCCACCGCCCTAGATCCGGCGCCCTCCCGATCCCCTCTCAACCCTAGATCCGCCGCCACGGCGCCGCACCTCCCCTCGCCGTCGGCCTCTCGTAGGCGTCTGGCGCATGGAGCGGCATGCGCAGGCCAGCATGGAGTCGAAGAACTACGGGCGCGGAGAGAGGAGGTCCTCCGGTTCCAGCTTCGGCTCCGCCTCAGCATCGACCCCAGTGGTGAACCGCGTCCCCAACCCCTGTCCACGACCACCTTCCTGTGGCAAAGCAGCTCCGACCCCGGCACCGGCAGCCTCGGTAAAGTAGCTAACCCATGTTCTTGTGAATTTATCCATGCTTCTGCTGTCACCATTGTTATGTGCCGTGTCCCGTGTGACTGTGTGAGGCTATAAAGATGTATTACTGGTTCTTGAGAATTTATCCATGCTCCTCCTTTTAGGCTTGGTTTTCATCCATAATGGCCTAATGTATTACTGGTTCTATAGTTGTAGCATTGTTGGTAAATTGTAATTGCTGTCGAGTTTCTAAGGGCTATTTCCTGTGTTCTGGAAGTTTTTGTTGCTCTGAAGTCTGAAGTGGTAATGGCTTGTAAGTTGTATGTTCTGACTTCTGAGTTGGGGCAATTAGATTATTAGAGGATCTTTACAGATGGATTGCACACCTACAAAGCTGCAAAGACAGCAAAAAAACAATAATGTTGTAGTTAGTTAAGATGAACTTTTCATATCACAAAGTGGAAGCATAAGATAGGGACCTCTCAACAGACTAATAATATTGTAGTTACAGATGTATTTTTCTTTTAATGGAAGCTTAGGTAAAATTATGTGAGAGCAGAATGAGTAGAATTTTTTAGATAGTGCCTTATATTTAGATGGTTTGATATAATGATATGTTTGTTCATACTCATGGGTCGTCTCATTTGTTATAAAGATGTGCCTTATTTAGCATGTGTGTGTGCATACTGTGTGTAGTGCGAGCAGTCTGTCTCGTCGGACACGCTTGATTTGTCAAATAACAGTGAAGGTTCGCATGTATCCCTAGATTCTACAAGCGATGATGCGCATGCGGTAGCAGTCGTGGTGGAAGATGACGATACCAACAAAAGAGTGAAAAGGAAGAAGGGAATTGAAGTGTCTCCCACCAAAAAGGGTAGAGGAAAGTGTTCAGATTGTTGGAAGCTATTCAAGGCAGCCTCAGTTTCAAGTGAGTTTCAGACATTTCTGCGATCTACTTCTACGGAACCATCTAAATCAGACTTACTCATCTATCTGGATGGACCAAATCATCCTTTAGCAGGCACAAGTTTCAAATTGCTAGATTGGTGGAGGTTGAATGCTCATAGGTTCCCGGTAGTGTCCAATATGGCAAAGAAATTCTTAACTGTACCTGCTAGCACCGTATCTTCGGAATCAACCTTTAGTGGTGGCGGTAGAGTACTTGATGATTATCGTAGTGCATTGCGCCCAGCTATGGTTGAGGCACTAATATGTGCTTCTAGCTGGATACGAGGTTTGCACAATGACATGACACCTCCAATGTTTGTGGTATGTTGTTCCACACTAACTCATTTAACTATCATCTTTGTTACTATTGAGTCTAACTCGATTTTCTATTGCAGGAAGAAGATGATGAGGATGATGTTGAATCTATACCATTTCCTGAGGGTGTGGTGGCTAGCAGCTAGGACAATAACGACTGGATTGTAAGTCTCTCTACCAAAATCCTTCATTTGCTCCTGTATACTATGTTCATTAATATTTGTCTATTTTCCTTTTGAATATATTCATTGGTACTTCTGCTGCTGGTGGCTGGTTCTGCAAAATCCTTCATTTGTGCACTGTCTGCTGCTGGTGGCTGGTTCTGCAAATCCTTCATTTGTGCACTGTCTGCTGCTGGTGGCTGGTTCTGCAAATCCTTCATTAGTGCAGACAGTAAATCCTTCATTAGTGCACTGTCTGCTGCTGGTTCTACAAAATGGCAATGCAGTGAACTTCTGCTGCTGCTGTCTGCTGGTTCTGCACTTCTGCTGTCTGCTGACTTCTGGTTCTGCACTTCTGCAAAATGGCAATGCAGTGAACTTTTGATTTTGTGTTCTGCTGCTTCTGCACTTCTGCTGTGAACTGTCTGCTGCTGCTGTTGGTTCAGTTATTTTGTGTTCTGCAGCAGTGAACTGTCTGCTGCTGGCTCAGTCATTTTGTATTCTGCAGCAGTGAACTGTGCTGCTGTTTATAGTATGTAGTCTGTATTGCTGCTGTCTGTTGTCTGCTGCTATACTGTCTCTGTTGATAATTCCTGTACTGCTGATGCTATACTGTATTGCTGCTGTAATTTCACTGTATTGCTGTATTGCTGCTGTAATTTTGTTGTCTGTCTGCTGTTGTAAATATTTCGCTGCTATACTGTATTGCTGCTGTAATTTCATTTCGCTGTCTGTGCTGTCTGTCTGCTGCTGTAATTTGGCCTAACGAGCCGAGTCCGAGCTTTTTACCGAGCCGAGCCAAGCCTGTTTTTTAGCTCGTTAGTCTAACGAGCCGAGCCGAGCCGCTCTTTTACCGAGCCGAGCCGAGCCAGCTCGATATTCACCCCTAGGCTGCCCCATGTGTGTCCGTGCTTCTCCCTCTTCTTGCCCAGTCGCTGCCCATACAAAAGAATGTTTCAATTTGCAAATTATAATCACAAGAGTTTGCACGATTAGAGGGACATGTGGTTTTACCAGCTTACCCTTCTCATTCTGATTTGATAAGGATACAAAATTACTTAACTAACATTCAACACAATCTTTAAATTAATACCTGGCCCATAGTCTTAAGTATTTTAGGATAGATACCTTTAATCGTGGATCATCGGATTGAAACTAATAAACGGAGCACAAAGCTTGCAAGCACCAGAGAAGATCTCCCAAGATATAAGCCAACCAAAATTTCGGTTTCGATGGCTTAGAAGTTTTCAACATCTGACCTAAACTTGTGAAAGATAACATTCTGGGACGTTAACCGCTTCACTTTTGTGAGGATGCACACTATATGCATATTGCTTTGATCGATCAATTAGTTCATTATACATTTGGTAGCCAGTGAAGTGAAAATAGTACAAGACATTACTCAGGATGACGAAGCTATATGACAACTTTATGTATCTGGAAGCCTCTGATAGTTTCGTATTGTAGGTATATTTTGGTCGTAGAAATGGTGTTGATAGAGGCACAAGAATACACAAATGGCCAGTATGACAAACAGAAGATGGACCCAAATATATGATATCACAAGGACAATCTACTTAGGAATACTACAAAGGTCACACGACTTGAAAATATAACATCTATGTGCCACTAACACGTGGCTCCAAGTCCCACATGTAAATCTAATATTGGATGGATCCTATTTTCGGATTTATACTTTGTTACAGTGTTACGGAGCAGATGGACTGGAAAGCGACGAGTGGAGGAGCTGTCGAGCTGATACAGCATACAACAGTGTGTGGCGGCGTGGTGAGAGCTCCTTGCCACCTTGTGTCCCTCCGCTCCCAGGCCGTGCGGACGGCTCTGATGCAGGGCCTGATTTTTTCGGCTGTGATTTATGATTTTTAGTTAAAATTTTTAGATTTTAACTGTTTACGGTACAGATTACGGAGAGATAGATACTCACTTGCGATTTTGGCTGGTACAGATGTTGAGCTTTTAACGTGTAGATCGTTTAACTTGTAGACTCCGTCTTGAGAAAATATTTCGTTTAAAAGTTAGGTATGTAACAAAAGCCAAAAGCCGTCAGCTTTTGACTTAAGATGCCCGCAAACACAGCAGGGGATTCATATAAGTTCGTATTTATGTTCCGGCAGTAGGAATGTATTCGAAAACTGAAAAGACAAAACATGGCAGATAATTTCCTTTTGGCCTGTGCCTGTATTAAAAAGACGTCTGTTTGGTTGCCACCTTCAAGATCTTATTCCTATTCAATAATATTGGCGTGTTAGGACACGATACTTGTATCTAAAAAAAACTGTCTGGTTGCCACTCTCAAGATCTGATTCCTATTCAATAATATTGGCATCCACATTTGAAATATTTTTTATGGGACACGTGTTAGGGCTCGAGAATAACGATATTCGCTCTGTATTCAGTATGTGGATTAAATAAAAATATTCGATAAACGGCGAAATATATATGAGAGTAACAAAACGCAAACTATTTGACTTTCAAGATCTACTTTTTTCCTAGCACTTTATATTTCTATGTTTTTATTATCTTAAAAGATTCAGTTGGTGGTGATGGTCTGTCAGCCATCACTACCCTGCACTGATAGGTGGGCCCCATTGTTAGTCACCAACTCGGCAGCGACTACCACATCCGTATTGTTGCTGTGTCAACCCGAGCTGTAATTGCGCCTATCACTACCACAACAACCAGCCATGTTTACACCACTTGGATGACCTCCTCACCATATAGGTGTCGTACGGTTCTACATTTTTGCCCTAGGGCCGTTGTAATTCATAACTTCATTGCGAAGTGCTATATCAGGTCACACACGGTTCATTCTTGCAATTTTTTAATAATGTATCTGCACTACTTGAAAGATGAACCTGGTGGTGTTGGTTCATCGGCCCGTCCAACCCCTTGTCCGTGTCTCTCTAAAAAAGTTCTAACAAAATCAGATATTTAGTGAGTCCATGGTTTGTGCGGATTAATCGAGCAAATGGCCACCAGGGCTGTGTACCAGAGCCCTGGCAGCAGAGCTGCCAAGCCAGGAGAGCTCGGCAGCCTTGCGTGCCGCGCTATGCGCCAGCTTGCTACGTATGCCTACCATCCTGTCGCACCATGAGCGCGGCAAGTGACAGATGTTGTCTACCACGTCTTTCGAGCTCAGAGAGATAATTATTTTTACAAAAATAGGTGCCTAGTGCAAATTTTCAAAAAAAAAAATCGCTACAGTGCTACATTTGTGCACAGTTTGGGTTCGGTGGATGGGATGCTCGGTGGAAGCGGTAACGACAAGTCGAGCAAGAAAAATAGTGCGACGGCGACAGGCTTGAGGACATGGTTGCGGCGCGCGCGCTGCTCTCTGTGGTTAGCTTGTACAATTGCTTGCTTCTGCATGCAGCAGCCCGCTCCCGGCGATGCGGCGGTGGCGTCGCCGACGGTGCAATCGAGAACCTGCCGCTCCGAGACGAAGATGAGGTCTGCGGCTGTATGGCTTAGGAGCGCACGTCCTAGCCACAATTCTGGAGGTTCAAGCGACGGCCGGAATCGGATAGCTCCTGTGCAGACTAATCTCAGCAACACAAGCTCCTGGTCGAGCATCAATTCACATGCATGCTTGGGCTTCCAAGAAGTCACCCTTCCGACTCCCGATTAAGTATCTGAGATACAGCAGACTGGACGAACAAGCGACCCCAAGAAACATCCATGGCCAATTGAAGATAACTAGAGCCAAGCAGAAACATCCACACAGAATCCCCTATATGCAGTAATCGTTCAACAGCATAAACGTCTCAGGAAGCAAAGCAATTAAGCAACAAAGGCTCGTCCATGATCTACGATTCTGATGCAAACAGAAAGACGCAATGCAGAGTGGAGAGAGAAGCAACCACTCAGTTCCAGAGGCATCGAAATCGTGAAAGCCTCGCTTTCTCCTCTTAGCCTATATGCTTGATGCTGCCTCACTTTTCTGTACCAGAGGGGGGAAAATCTAATCGTGCACAAGGCATAAGCAAGTGAACAACTCGCCAATCAAAGAGGCAATAGACTATTAGCAGTTTAACAGAGGAAAGGTAAGCTAGATTACGAGCTTTCTCTGTTGCCCCAAGTATGATGAAGAATCTAAGATACAGCAGCAGACTGAAACAAGCGGTGTCAATAGTCAAAAGGCAACTAAGGAAGAAACACAAGACACATCACATTGGCTAAGCCTGGCAATGGAGACAACTGGGAAATCAAGTCCCAGGGAGCCAAACAGAATCATCCATACAACAGCTACTATCTGTAGGAATAGATTATTCTCCTTTCGACAACATAAATATCTCGGGAAGCAAAACAAGGACTCGTCCATGATCTACAGGTCTGACACATACTCAGAATGCAAAGCAGAGCAGAAGAGAAGCGACCACCCAGTTACACAGGGACCGGCATCAAGCAAGTCTCGCTTTTTCCTTGTGATCTGGATGCTTGTTATTGCCTCAATTCTCTGCAACAGAGGGAAAAATCAAATCCTATTCAACATATAAGCAAGTAAACAACTCATCAAACAAGGTGCAGAATAGGTAAAAGAACCCATAAATAATGTTCAAGAAGGCGTTAGGCACTAGGCGGGCAGCAAGGTAGGGCCTAACGCCTACAGGGCCTAGGTGGTCGAATTAAAAATAAGAACAACAGGCGAAAGTAAACAATCATGTATATATATATTTGATGTTTAGGTGAAGAAAATTATTATCTTAAGCAACAATGATAGCTTTCCATCCATTTATATAGCTTTAAATTTAGGGTGTCATATGTCCTAGATTTTAATAGCAAATCAAGCAAATCAAATATAAAAAATTTTGGCCCATCCCACCGGCGCAAAACTCATAACCCTACTCATTCTCAACCGCTGCTGCTTCTCCCTCTTCTCTCTCTCCATTTCTTCCTCAACCCATCACCGCCGCCGCTACTCCCTCTCCTCCATTTCTTCGTCAACCCGTCAACCGCCGCCGGCTGATCTCCCCTCTCGTCAGTCGCCCCTGCCCACTTCCCAGTCGCGCTGGCCAATCGATCTCTTCTCTACGTCGCGCTGATCTCCCCTCCCCTCGGTCGCGCCGGCCAAGAAAGCAAGCAGATCGACCGTCCGCGAAGGGGATGGGAGGCGGAGGAAGAAGCTTACCTGGATCGAATCCGGCGAGGCGGAGGAAGAAGCTCGGCCAAATCCGACGAGGTGGACGGTGGACGACGGTTCGGCGGCGGGTGGGAATCACTGGAGGCGGAGGCTACCTAGATCTGTAAATAACTCTACCTCTTTATCTTGCATTCCCCTTCTTTATCTCGCCGAATACACGCGCCTAGGCGCCGTGCCCCCGCCGCGAACGCATGCCTGGCCGCCACGCCGAGCTCACCTTTGACCATCTTTGCCTGCCTTTGACCGCTGTGCCACCTAGCCGCCTAACCTCCCGCCGAGGGGCCAAGGCGTGGCGGCCGGCTGTTGCCCAACGCCTAAGCGCCGCCTAGGCGGCCGACCAGGCCGCTTTTTAGAACAGTGCCCATAATCCAAGGTGCAGAATAAGCAAGCAAAACAACTCATCAAACAAGGTGCGGAATAGGTAAAACAACCCATAAACCAAGGTGCAGAATAAGCAAGCAAAACAACCCATCAACCAAGGTGCACAATTAACAGAGGTAAAGTAAAAGACTAAGTGCTAAAAATAGTTGATCTTAAAGAGACACAAAATAGCTAGCATGTCAATGGTACCCTAATCCCCCAAAATGGAATGTTATAGTGAGGTGATGGTAGCAAATAAATGGTATGTTGAGGGCCTCTCGTTTTATTCTCTTTATGTTCAACAAAAGATTAGCAAGAAGACAGTCTCTCTCTCTGTGTGTATGGCTAGTTTGGTACTATATGTAGCAGGCTGTTAGTGCTCATCTATTCTGGTAGAGGCCAACTGAATTTACACTGGCCCCTGTTTCAAAGGGGTATGCAGTTTGACTATCTGGGTATGCAGTTTGACTATCTGCCATAAACTTGCAAAAGATAACACACTGTAAGGTCAATAGTTTCACTTTCTTGATGGAATTATAGATGTTAACTATATATGTTCAATTGTCCATGTATCTTGCATTGATCGATCAATAGCGGCTTGGTAACCACAGAAGTGCAATACTGTAAATAGTACTAGCCCATAGGATAATGAAGAAGCTACCACTATATGACAAGCTTGTATAAGATATTGCAGATATTTGTTGGTTGCAGATATTGTGGTGATAAGATCACAAAAAAAAATGGTGGTGATAGAGCCAAAAGAATGCATAATGGCCAATATGAAAGAACAAAATATGGGCTGAGCTACATGTTGTCTAAATGCCATATAAAGCTAATTGTGTGGCATAGTGCAGCCATTTTTTCAATAGTTCAAAATAAGCCTTTTGAGTAAATAGCTAGTAAAAATTGAAGCCATGACTTGTAGACATATTCATCTGGTCAGGTAAAAGAGTGCACAAACATATCACTTACAATCCGTTCTGTTTTAGCATGAACACAACGGTTGTGAATTTGGGCAGGTAGCAAAGCCTACCAAATCAATACTCCTGCATGGCTTTTCATTATGCGTGTCAGGTATTTTGTACTTAGCGTAGATTAGACTTACCTTATAAGCCAACCTTTTAGGTTTATAGCGTACAAGCCAAATAAGCTAGCCAAATATATAAGCCTAAAAACTTTTTCCAGTGGATTATAAACCCTTGCACACTTATAAAAGCACAATTAGTCAGCCCTCACAAACTTTAGCTTCTTGATAGCAAGGTGGCTTAAACTTAAAACTTATACCTCAAATAAGCTGCCCATCCAGCCCTGATAAGTCCAAATGAAGGTCAGCTGAAACAAGACCCCATTTCATTCCTCCTCCACATGTTATCGCAAAACTGGTTTCTATCATGATTTTCTTTTTTTTGGGGGGGGGGGGGGGGGGGGGGGGGATGGGTGATGAACAGTACCACAGAATAGTTGTTGTGCCTCTGGACATACAAAACAGGGTGCGAAACTCCTTCATGCAACAATCGCACTACTCTGTCCTATAACATAAATGGACCTGCTTATCCATCCTACTATCCTACTCACAAAGAAGTGTCAAATGCAAGTAAACAGTGTACGCATAAAAAAAGTTCGACTCGATACAGAATGGCACAATAAATGTCAAATGTAGTTTCACATACCGTTGTTACTTGTTAGTACAAGTGTTTAGTGTTTTACTGGTTCATAGTTCTAGAAGCAACCTCTTTCAAGCTCTGGCATTTCTACCGGGCTATGTGTTTGCCCCACTATACACATTCTGATGTTTATAGGACAGATGTCACTTCATTAATTTGCTTGAATTATATTGTCCAGTCAAAATGAGAAAGTTAGACCGTTACAGGACAGCTATCGGACAATGCCAGATCTTTGGGCTGGTAAAATGGTTTGCAAGATCACGACAAAAACAAACCTTTATTGAACAGAATTTCTGACTGAATTAGTTCTAGTGCAATGCATCAGTTTATTAGCAATACTCTTCCTCTCATGTCTCCTTGCCATCAATACCCAACGCATTCTAATTGATAAATGCAATAAGAAGTACAAGATAGAGCAAAACGACAGACCTTTCTGCCCCTCAGGTGCTTCATGATACACAGGCTCATCCTCAGGCACCGTGCGCAGCTCATCCCCCACGGCCTCCCAAAAACCCGCCGCCCCGGCGTCATCAGGGTAGCGCACAACCACCACGGGGCAGACGCAGTGGTGCACGCAGTAGTCGCTGACGCTCCCGAGCCTCCCTTTGCCGGCCCTGCGGGAGGCGCCGAAACCGCGGCTGCCCATGATCATGGCGGACAAGCCGAGGCGCTCTGCCTCGAGGCAGAGGCGCTCCTTCATGTCGTGGTCCTTGACGATGTGGATCTTGAAGGGGATCTGCGCGGCGACGAGCGGCTGCGCCAGGTCCTGCGCCTTGGTGGAGGTGAAGGTGTCGAAGTCCTCCTCCCGCTTCTTCTGCGCGTCCTCCGGCTCCTCGGCCACGTCGTTGGACGGCGCGCCCCCAGCGTCGGGGTCGTCGTCGACGGAGAGGGGGATGGAGCCCCAGTCGGCGCCGTAGAGGACAGAGGTGGGGCGGACGTGGAGGAGGACGACGGCGTCGCCGGGGCGGAGGTAGTTCTGGACGGCCCACTTGACCGCGAAGGCGGACTCGTCGGAGAGGTCGACGGCGATGGCGATGCGGCGGTGCGGGGAGGAGGCCGCGGCGGAGGCCGCGGCGAGTGAGGAGAAGAAGAAGCGCGGCGAGTTGGGCTGGATCGCCGCCACCGCCTGCGCCCCTGACAGGCGCACCGGCGGCGGCGTGGAGGGGGACCTGTCGCCGCCGGCAGTCGGGGAGGCCGGGTGGGTCGCCATCGCCTAGGGTTTCCGGCACCTCTTTGCTTGTCGCGGCGATTCGAATCGATCGAGCACTCGATCTGATCAGGGCAGGGGGAGAGACGAGGAGAGGAGGGTTTTGGGTTGGGACAAATGGCACGGACTGCAGGGACAAACTGGACGCGGACTCGCGGAGTGTGTTTTGGTAAGGGCACGTTTGGTTGGCTTGCTTCTCAGCCTGGCTTCAGTTATTTTTTTTATCCGTTTGTACAGGCTCTCTCCTCTTCACACCCAACCAAACACCATCTCCCTGCATGCGCGGATGCGAGCCACCCTGCATGCAGGTAACCAAACGTGTCCTAAATTGCTGGTGTTTTGCGAAAGAACAATGGTGGCACACGGCGTTCCCGATGCATGGTGTGAATAGGTTATAGACTTATGTTGATTAAAAATTAGTCAGATTTTAGACCATCAATAGAAATTTTGATTATTTTTTTATTAAAAATTAGTCAGATTTTAGACCATCTGATAAAAATCCAATGTCCAGATCAAGCCATCAAAATAGCTTAAACCTAGCTTATGCTCGTACTGTCTACAGTAACTAGCTTTTAAACATATGTTTTTCAAGGCAGGGTTAACACAAATATTATAGTAAAAAGTATATTGAATTCAACTGTACCGCCCAAAATCACATGCGACTATTTTCTTGTGCGTACTATCTCTCGCGAACAGCCATAATTCAAATATTTGAGTCATAAGACATCAGTCTAAAAGAACACACCCTATAAATCTAACCCTAACCTAAGTCCTCCACCTCCCTCTCTCCTCCCTAGCTAATGCCGCCATCTCCACCCCTCCGCGGGACACCACCCTCCTCTTCGCCAGTGTTGCTCCTAGCACCGGTGAGGGCTGCCGGCAACACATCTTATCGTTGCTTCTGTCTCTCACATGGCCATCAGTGTCAGCGTGGCCCGCCCCCTCCACCACCCTACCTTCTCCGTGGTCGTATGCCTCCTTTCTCAGCTACAGAGACGATGGCACCATAAGATATCCGTTAAAAGGAGGCTTGGTGTAACGAGGAATGGTTCCAAGTACAATCCTACAAACCTATTCTACAAATATCAAAGCCAATAAAATATACGCGCTGCTGTTATGTGAAAAACCAATGTAAAGTAATCCCATATCGATCTTCCTTTCCTTAGCTCATTTCATATTTTCCTTGTACAGCCTTATTGTACACATAAATCAACATAGGTTCAAAGAAAAAACTCAAGCTAGCTTGAGCTTAGCAGGGCCTCTCGCTCTTTTGAAATGAATTTCGGAGGACCGAAGCTTTGTTTTTACCTCAGCTTGTTATGCTTAGTCATGACAACTCTAGTGCCATGTAAGAACCTCTGAAACAAAGCTATATTTTTCAATAGCTATGCGCAAAACAACAAATGTCAAATGGTCTTAATCGTTTTGTTATCGCATAATCATATTTTACATGCATGGTTCTCATCTAATGAAATATCTTGTGTCATTTTTCCTTTTTCTTAGTATATTCATTTTAGAACCAGTCGTATGTAGACTTTGCGGATAAGTTGATTTGAGCTCGTCTGTTGTAACCAAATCGTCATAAACTTTGTTCGAGAGATTGCTTGACGTAGAAAAATGTTGTCACAGGCTATGCCCGCTTTTAGGAATTCGAATAGTTTAACGGAAATGCACATGACATGACAACGTCCTGTCTTACATAGATCTTGAGCTGGTCTAGGTCGCATACAATAACTGTTAGTTTTTAGGGCGTATCTGTAGTAAGCTAAAAGTAGTTGATTTTTTAATCATGTATATAATATTTTTATCCATATTTATAATATTTTTTAATCTATATATACAATATTTTTTAATAACTGCAACATTTTTTTGTTAAGAAATGTTACATATATGTTAAAATGTTGTATATATAGATAATAAATATTATAAATATAGCAAAAAAACCGATTAATTTGGGCTAAAAACATTCGAACGTGCCTTGGCACTACCGTAGTTTTTATATTCGAGGCGATCTTTGCGTTGACCTCTCAAAACAAAAGGCGACGTGTAGAAATCCATTTAGCTCACGAACTCGCGCGCACAATTAGCGACGCGTACACAAAAAAAAAAGCCGTGCTATGTGACGTGCGCAAACTCAGGCATGTGTCGAGCGAATAATTTCTCGAGATTGTAACCCAGTTCTCGAGCGATTAATAGTTTTGTTTTTCACCTAAAAAAAGGGCTCAACGGACGGAGATGAATCGGAGGGGATGGGCCACGCTTCGGGGAAGCGAAGGAGATGGGCGTCCAGTGACCACCGAACTAGGCAGTGCCTTGCACATCTTTTCATGGGCCGCGCGCAGCATATGCACCTGGAGGTCTGGCCCAAAATAATGCGAGAGTTTCGGTGGTTTCATGGTGATCTGACGCGTTCTTTTGGGCCTTTTCTGTTCTCTTCTTTTCGGCTGCGACTTATAACTTTTGGTTAAAATTTTTGAATTTTGGCTATTTACAGTACAGATTATGGAGAGACAGATACTCACTTGCGATTTTAGCTGGTACAGATGTTAGGCTTTTAACGTGTAGATCGTTTAACTTGTAGACCCTGTCTTAAGAAAATATTCCATTTGAAAGCTAGATACTATAGCAGAAATCAAAAACTAATTTTAAAAACCTAAAAGAACAGAACCTCCGCCCGCCGTCGCCGGCGGCCGCCGGGGAAAGGTTTTGATCGGCTTTCAACTTTGAGCAGCTTTCGCATTTGGAATCTGCGGCTGCTCGTGGTCTGGAATTTTTTTTTAGCATTTGGGTGAATTTCATTCACGATTCAGTGCTCGAACTAAGCAATCACAAAGCTACGTGCGATTCTACTGTTCTACAGCCTGCAAACACAACAAGATCACGAACCAAGCGAAAACGCCATGAATTGTAGTACTCTACGGTCGCACTCCGATCGATTGGAGAGGCTTAGCCTGCTAACCGACCCTCGATCATGATGATGGTCATGCTGTCCACGACGCTGCAGTCCGGCTTGCTGGACGACGTGTCTTCTGTCGCAGCTCTTCTCGCAGCGAAGCCGGGCTGCTTGGGAGTTTACAACGAGGCGATGCTACTCTAATGTTGAATTGAGTTTGGGTTATTGAGGGGATGTGTTTGTCGCCTTGAGTAGAGTAAGTAGGATTGAATCTGGGGCGTTGAAAAGATGTGTTCAGTGTTATGAGTTCAATAAGTAGAGTTGAGTTCTGAATATTGATGAGATGTGTTTATCATTTTGAGTCGAGTCTGAGACATTAAGGAGATATGTTCATCGTCCTGTGTCGAGTATAAGTTGGTTAAGTTGTAGTTGGGGCCGACTACCTCAACGAGTTAGAGCCATTGCATGAAGATAGACGTGCACCAGTTGAGTTCCTTCATGCAGTTATGTGTTTAGTTTGCATGTAGATTGCTTCATGTGGAGGTGTAGTTGGTAGTTCAGATAATACGTTGAGACTAATCTAGGAGTATGTCAAGTCAAGATTAAGGGGCGATGTTGGAAATAACCTCGGTTTAGAGTTTGAATCGAGTCTGAGACATAGTAGAGTCTGTCTCCATGTGTTACTCAAGTTGAAATCGTGATCAACTTGAAGTTTGAGTACGTATGTTAATCGAAGAGTATTAGCTTATATAATGAGGAGAATTGTAACCAATTTTATAAGAGGGGCAAGAGAATAAAGAAAATCATAAAACTCGGCTACGTAGTTGTGACCAGAGCAATTCTCTTGTGTTTTTCTCTGTTTATTTTATTACACTGTGAATTCGTACTATGTATATTAGTTTTCTTCTGGAGATAGGCCAATAGCAGCCGCACGCGTTAGTGACGACTAGATTGCCGTTGTCCAGTATCCGTGCCATGCACGGGGCCAGCCAGCACCGTGGCCAGGGCCAGACAACGGTGGAGTTGGCGTCAGCGATGGTGAGCGTGCCATTGGGTGAGATGGAGAAGGTGGCGTCGGAGTTGTCCTCCACCTTGCTTGGCACCGGGTCAGCGTGATTGGCGACCTAGACGACGGTGCAGAAGGAGACTCGGGCGTATGACACCCCTACGTAGGTGTTGTTGGAGCCCGGAGGGGTGAAGAAGCCGAGCGCGAAGCTGCCAGTGCCGGCTGAGACCAGTATGTTGCTGCCCCTAAGTGGCTGGCCCGACGAGATGGTGTCCCGGGCATGGGTAGCTGACGAGAGCAACAATATCAGCAGGAGGAGGCAGAGCTGATGGTTTTTGGCCGTTACTGTGAGTGCAGTGTTGTACCACAATTACAACTAGTAAGCTCGCAGCACGAGAGCATCGTTGTGAACAACTACGGTGCGGCCAGTGCCTCATTTTCGGTTCATTATTTTTCTTTACTATTATAAAAGTGTGAGTTGGTGGTTGGTCCATTCTCCCTCCTCTCTTCTCAGCCATCCGATTTGATCTGGACCATTCGTCTTTCTCCTTCTCTCTCAGGATACAACCGCCCACCCCTTCCACTTTCTCCATCTCCTCGCGTATTCTGGCCACCCTTCTATCTCTGTCGCTTGCTCTTTAATGTTTAATGTGTGAAATTGGTTAGGCAATAAGTTTCGTCTCACTATTTTTATGAACTAGTTTTAGATTAATTTTCAGTACATTAGTCGAACTGATCTGATTTGGCCCGCGCAATGTGTCTGGTCACGGCCCGATTGGCCCAATTGCTTGGCACTGGAAGTCTCTGCTGGGCTGGGCTGGGTTGGGCTAGTTTTTGTTGGAATTGGTTTTTCCCCCTTGTCCAGTTGGCCCATGGACAATCGGCCTGAAGAATTTGCCAATGCAGCATGATGATGCCATGTATAGGCCCTGACACGGATCAGCTCAATGAAAACCATGGATGCATGTATTCCAAGTTTAGAACTGTGGATACATATACAATTGGGCGTTTGCCTGTGTAGTGGGGACGATGATGATGCGTCCCTAAAGACGTAAAAGCCATGAGTGCATGCAGTTGCAGTTGGCGATCACAGGCTACCTATAGATCGATCCTTTCATTTCTTTGCACAGGTCGATGTGCCGAAAGATGTGCAGAGATCTCGCGCATGCATGATTGTGAGACAACCTTGAAGGCGAAGCCACACACGAACACATAGGTTACATACACATCACTGATACACACGAGCACGCATGCGCACATCAGCTCACGCTCAACCGACGCATGCATATATCCAGGCCCTATATATTTTCAGTGTCAAGTTTTCTTTTTAAGAGATCAGCAGAGCCAAGGGATTGACAAGCGATATGTACAGAGTAGTGCACCAATCCATCCATCATCAAGCTTCTGCTTTACAGCAAAGGAACGTTTGATGAGTGAAACCTTAACCCACAGGGCAAGTGAACACTCGGCCTGCACGCCTGGCCCCCGTCATACAAAGCCTTGCAGGTAAAAACTCTCTAGCAATCTGTTGATCAAAAGGTGATGAGTCTATTTCAGAGCTTAATTCCTTGTCTACAGTGGCAATTACCATGCATCATAACGCACGTGATGCTGATCTGTACTACATATGGTACCGACTCCGCAGACTGCAGTTCTTGGCAGAATTAACCAATAATAATCTGAAGGGTGGTCTGATCATGAATTCCTGACGACATTTTCATCAAGATATCGACATCGATCGGCCAGTTGCTATTGCTTGGTAGTTGGAACTGCAGCTAGCTAGCCCCTTGAAATCCCTGCCTTCCTTGGACCACACCTGCCATGGCAGGTTCCAAAAGGCCACTGTCCGTGGGAGTTGGTGGCGATAATGAGAGGGAAGCATCTTGATTTGACAGAAACCAAATATAGCTTGGAGGTTTAGTTCAAGACTTCAAGCCAACCCCGAAGAGCCAACTTATGATTAGTGCCCGATCGAGCTATCTAGCTTAATTAGTACACCTAATGCGGCATCAAGTACCATTGGTACTTTGATTTGTGATTCCGCATTGCAATCTGAAAATGCTTTGCTAATTAGTGCTGTTTTGTGTGAAAAAAAAGGAAAAACATGCTTTGGCTAAGAGAGAGGAGAGGGAGGCCCAAGGGAGAGGGACACGACCACTTGAGGGTGTGAGACCCGAATGGGTGTGGGCTGCATAAGGGCCATGTGCTTGTGCCGCATTGGGAGCGCATGGTGAGAGCTACGCATGAGGACCGAACCAAGTGGCGATTGTGCAGAGAGGAGAAAAGGAAGGTGTCGGACCTGGATTTTTCAATCCAAATTCACTGTGTTAAACTGCACTACTCCCTGGATCAGTAGGTAGTGCACACAGGAACATTGCTGAATCATTTACATACATCGCAAAAGTTTATTAAATGACAAACCATAATTGTCTTACATCCCGACGGGGAAATGGTTCACATAAGGGCCACACCGGCCATAAGTTATATTACCATAAAAGCAGCGGAAATCCCAACAGCGTCCCCTGATGGGAAGTCCAAGTATCATCGCCACGTCCTGCAGCGTGACGGTCATCTCCCCACAGGGAAGGTGGAACGTGTGTGTCTCTGGCCTCTACCTGTTAGTAGTACAAGGAGAAAAGAATTAGTTACGTACGTAAGAATATAGAAGCGAAAACAAATAGACCCGATAGAGAAAATGCACCTGTCGACAAGTGCGGTCAAAGCTGCAGGGTTGAAGACCGGCATGCCCCGCCGTAATAGGTTAGCGACCGTGTGAAGCCCAACACGGCGCAACAGTGGGGTATAGCGGTCGTCGTAGCGCATCAACTGGAACCCATCATGGGTTCGAGGACGAAGTATGGGTATCTCCTGAAAATTGCTATAAAAGTTAGCTGCGTGACCATCAAGTTGAACACATGTACATTTCGACCACACACGTACCTGGCCGTCCTCCGTGAGCCTGCCGCGGTGCTCCCTCTCGTAGGACTCGTCTAGCAGCCGGTATCTCGCCATCCTGTGATAAATTTTAGAATTCAATGGTTAAGAAATATTCAAATAAGAAATTTATAAAACATGATTTATAAATAAAAATAATAATCAAATTGAATTATGAAATTGGAATCAACATGAATAATAATTGGAATCAAATTGATTTACCCTTGGTTAAATACATGTCAACACAGATTAGTAAGTTAATTATGGTATAAGAATAATTAGTGTAAGAATAAACCTTATGATAATAATAAATATTATTTACATATCTCAAAATCCATGGGGCCCCTTTTCAAATAGTGATTATATGATTAAGGTAAATAATTTAAGTATTAGGTCACTAATATTAACTGTAAATACCGAGATATATTTATCAAAGACATTATTGATATGTTGACTAAGGGTTAGGTGGACATACAATCTTGCCCATGTTGACATGAAATCATCCTATTTGGTATATGAAACCCTAAAAACCTAAAACCGAACACAACCATGTATAAATAATAATCAAACCCTAAAACCAATCCAAATACACAGTACTTCTCTTACATTACGCATATCCATTGCAAACGTAACCTAAAATCACTCATAATTGAACTAATTTCATCTAGGGATTGAAATCTTGCCCTACGAAATTTACCTCAAATAATCCATATCTATTGCAAAAAATCAAGGGAGGGGAGAGAGTTTACCTTGCTTGCCCGATTTGGAAGCAAAATCGCGAGATTAATCGGTGGATTTGAAAGGATTTGGAGGGGGAATAGAGGGGGGCGGCGGCAGTTTACTGTTAGAACAGAGGAGCAGTGAGGGGGAGCTGGGGGCCGGGGGACGCGCTCGGGCTTAAGTCCCGACGCACGGCGCCACGGCCTTTAGCGCCGTATGTGCATATCACGGCGCCGTGGGCCTTGGCGTCGTGCTATGCCACCCTGGCTCCGACGTGTCAATACACGGCGCTAAAGCATATGGCGCCGTGACATGTACCCTGGGCGCCATATGCTTTGGCGCCGAGAGAAGGGTCCATTTTTGCAAATCTTTTCTCCAGGGGTCCATATGTAAAAAACTTTCAAATTTTGGGCTAAAAAGCAAAAATTTTCTACATTTTGCCAGCTTGTGGTTATACTGTTATAACCTGGGAGGTCATCACATGATTCGGTCCTTAGGTGTTATCTGGGCGGTTCCACCACTAATCCCAATTATGCATTCACTGCACCACATTCCCACGAACCATCCGCCCAGATAGTAAGCATGTTTTGAGAGTTTTTGGTAACATACATTTATTCCTGTAAATTCACCATATTCCCAACATATTCCCCCAAAACAGTTCTTTCTGGTTCAAGGTAGAGTAGTTGGGGTATCGATGATACCCCGAGCATCTAATATTTCTAAGCAGAGCATATCAATAGGGACTTAGTTTGTAAATTCTTAATGATATAGTTTCACTATGGTGGCAAGGCTCACATTACCAATGTATGGTAAAAAGAATAGTGTACACAGATTTATATAGCATGGTGTAACTAACGTTCTGAAATTGAACATAGCATATCACATGAAATAATAGCATGCATGATGGTAATTTGAAAGAAAGTAATTTTGCAATACTGGGTTCAATATGATCAAAGTGTCAACTCGCCTAGATCGCTGGTGTCCTGGTCTTGGTTGTCCGGGTTGGCGTTAGCTTCTGCGTCCTCTTCTTGGTCCTCGTAAGCTATATTACGTTGCGCGGAAATTTTTGGATAAAAATTAGCAAATCATACAAATCACAATCAAAAATTCAAATGAACTAAAAAAATCATGGTTTCAGTCCCATTAGACAGATCTTGAATTTAGATGAATTTACAAATTTGTTTCATTCTATTTGGAGTTAAAATGAAGAAGTTATGATTGGTCAAAGTTCACTGTTTCGGTCAAATCCTAAAATTACCAAATCCTGACATGTGGGGCCCACTGTCAGCCTCACTCCCGATTTTGATTTTCCATTTTATTTCCTTTTTACTTTCTGTGCTACTGACATGTGGGTCCGGTTACTGTTCTGTGGGGTCCACATGTCAGTACGGGTTCGGTGTGAATGTATCACTGACCAGTGGGGCCCAGCGGTCAGTGGGCTGCTCCGGCTACAGTGACCGACAAGGGGGGCCCACCTGTCAGCCCGAGGGAAAATAAAGAAAACTCAACCTGGCCTGCGGAGCCGGAGGCTCGAACGCACGACCGGGGAGCTGGGGGAGAAGAGACGAGCGCTGGTAACCAAGCGAGCGGGGAGGCTTTGCCTACCTATATAGGGCAATCAATCCCTTTGAGGTGGGTCTGCAGCGGGGTTGGGCAGAGGAGTCGGGGACGACGGTGAGGGCGCGGTGCCGGCGGCGAGGTACTGTCGGGGAGGTCCGGGGAAGGAGCAAAACGCATTCCTCAAGCTTCGGGGGTGCCGGTGGTGAGCTCTGCAGGGGCCGAGGGGGCACGGTGGCGGCCAGTGTCGTGCGGTGGCGGCGGTTCGGGGAGGTCCTCGGTGCCGGCGGCGTACGGCCAACGGAAAGCTCAGGCGAGGCAGGGGATCGCTTCGCGATGCTTCGGAGATGGCCCTGGAGAGAGGAATCGGTGGTTAGGGGCTTGGTTGGGCGGTTCGGTGGTCGCCGGAGCTGGGGAAGAAGCTAAGCTCGTCGGTGGCTACAGGGCTTGGTTGGGCAATTACCTGTGAGGGAGCGAAGAGGGAGGCGTGGGGAACCCAGTGGAGCCCTCGGTGCTTCTTATAGAGGCGCGGAGGGAGCGGGCAACGGGCGAGCGGCAACAGCCGAGCCGTGAGGTCTTGTCCGAGCGGCGGAGCAGGCGGCGGCAGCGGGATTCCGGGGCCTGTCGCGCGCGTGCGACCGCTCGGGCAGCCTTCGCGCCGCGCACGCGATGGGAGGTGTCGGGCAGCGGCGCAGAGGCGGAGACGGGCGCATGGTGGCCATGGGGGCGAAAAGCTTTGCGCGCGCGAGAGAGAGAAGAAAGGGGAGAGGGGAAGAGAGAGCCGGGCGAGCGGGAGGGCCCGCTGGCCAGAGGGAAAGCGCGGACGGGGCAGGGCCCGCCTGTCGGAGAGCGCGGGCGCGCTGCGCACGCTGGGCTGGGCCGCGCGGTGGAGTGGCTTCGGCCGGCCTAACTCCACCCATTTTATTATTTTTATTATTATTTATTTATTTTTGCTTTATTTTTCTTGCTATATCTTTGGTTTAACTTTGATACAAATTTAGGTACAAATTTCCAGATTTTCTTTTAGGTTCTTCCCTCCTAATTTTTGGATCATCTTTTCAGATTCTTAATTAAAATTTGTAATTATCTCCTAATTGTACATATATATTTTTCCTTTTCATTTCAAATTTTGGGAACCTTAACCAAAATCTTGAAGAACCACCATAAAATTCAAATCCAAAAATAAAATCATATTGCAAGGTGTCTCAAGGCTCCATAATTTACCAAACCAAATTATTCGGGATGTTACAGAAGGAGCGCTGGCTTGGAATGAAAGAAAGAGGAGGTCGTGCGTGGAATCTGCGTGAAGAGCGCAATGATTAGATGGGGCTGCTTGCCTTGTGTGTAAAGGAAGAAGAAGACAAGAGGAGCCAGGATGGCTGAGCTAGGGATTGATGCCGAGCTAGGAAATAAACAAGCTAGGGACTTAGGAAGCCGAATCAAGCCAGGAAGCGAAGAGATCAAGCTAGGAAGAAGGTTTCCAAGTTGGACCAATTTTTATCCGAATATAAGATGTCTCCTTTCGCTAGGATTAGAGTCCAAGTCGGTTTCTTTTCTTTTGAGTTCGTGTCTGTTATCCAAGGCTTGTGTGCCTTTATTTTGGCTGAACTCTATGAGTCAGTTTGTATCTATTTTATGTTGTGATCTCTTTGAGTCCGAACTAACAGGGAAGTCGAGTCTAGTTCAGTTTCTTAACTGAACTCATGTAGAGTCCTTTGGCCATAGCATGTACATGTATGTGTTGGTCGTGCCATGGGCACCAATATAAGGCTAAGGGGAATACCCCATGCAATCTTATATCAAATATGCTTTGAGTTGAGAAAATATAGAAAAGTCACGATGGTTTTGTGGCGCAATACTGTGCGTGATTGTTGAGGGTTTCCCATTTAGGGTTTGCTGAAGTTTGCGCAAGGCAAGAATAGATTATTCTTGAGATTGCCCATGAAATCTATATGATTCAATTCTCTAATTCATTCTCCTCTCTTGGGTCATGGTTTGGAGAGATTGGTTGATTGCTTCTACTCAGCATTGTTGCTGTTTAGTGCGTTGCAACCTTATTATCCATCTACACGAGGCGCAAGAAGGAGAGTTGGGTTGCTATTCAGTTGTTCCTCCATAGCTGAAACCCTAAACCTTAGCGCCGCCGTAAGGAGAAAGAAGGGGGTTGAAGCCCTAGCCTCAAGAAGGAAGACAAGGGTTGTAGTTTTGATTGAGTTCCCACCATACATTACTACAAAATAAGTTATACTAGATGTCTCATCGTGGACGATTAATCAAAACCGTCAGTATTAAGTACAATCACATGTTGTGAAGAGAAATATCATAGACGGTTCATGGTAAAAACCGTCTGTGATATTACCTCATTACAAACGGTTTGTATTAAAAATCGTTTGTGATATTTTGCCACCCCTCTATTCAAACTTTCAAACTGAAGCGTCGCAACCTCTCGGTTCCGCTACCTAAATGCCCTTATATATGCCTCCCCACATGCCTCCCAAAACACACCCCAAACCAATCCGCATGCTGGCTCCCTAAGCTGTCGATCGAAGCACCGGTCGCCTCCCGCGAGTTCCTCCACATCCGGTTGTGACGCCACGGTTCACTGCAGAAGGCACTCTTGTCATAAGAGTGCCTACTGCAGTATCATCGTCATGACACAATGGTGACGCTGCCACCTCCTCTCTTTTATCAGCACTACTGCTTTATTCATACCCCAATCCGATCCCCTCCCCTCTTCCTTGATTCTTGGATAGATATGATGCATGTGAAAATTATTTATTGATGCCTTAGTTCTTGCATGTGATGCTTGGATGGATATGGCTAGGATGATCTTGTTCTCATAAATAGGCCTACTTTGGTTTATTTGCATTCTCTGATTGCGCTGTTTTATAGCACAATTAGTGCAAACAACACAATCAGAGAATATTAATAAACTGAAGGAGGCTTATTTTTTAGTTCGGTCGAAACTTATCATAAACGGTTCTATTTAGGAACCGTCTGTGATAATATACTATCACAGACAGTTCGTAGTAAGAACTATCTATGATAATATACTATCATAAACGATTTGCAATAAGAACCGTCTGTAATAATTGTTATCACAGTCTGCTCTATTTAGGAACTGTCTGTGATAATTGTATAACAGAAGGTTCAAAAACCGTATGTAATACACTTAGGGTATTACAGACCCATAAGCACAGTTGGTTCAAAAACCGTCTGTGATGATATTTCTGAACCATTTGTGATGAGCTTTTCTATAGTAATGATAGCCAAAACCCTAATCCATCTTCTACTGCAAGAAGGAAGGAAGATTTAATCGTTGTTCGTACCATGAAGATCGGTCCACCCCTATGCATCAGTTAGCCTAGTAGTTGGTTCGTATCATCATGGTATCAGGCGTGGTTGATCGCAGTATGCAAGACTTTTCTTTCCTGATTTCAGGAGGATGACATGATGTTAGGAGCAAGCAAACTTGGATCAAATGATGATCACAGTGAGGATTTGGTGGAACCAGCCTATGAAGATGCCTTACTACCCACTAATTCAATGCTACCATTGGCTATATCTATCATCAAGAGAACGTACTACGTGCTAATCTTGGCTGGAGCGTCGATAGAGTGAACGCGTGAATCATGGAAGTGCAAGACATGTTGAATGCTTGTTTCACTAAGGGCTTCAACAATATGAACTTGGCCCATCGTAGTTTGGAAGAGAGATTACCGCCGTCAGGAGGAGCTGATGCACGGGGGCAGCAAGCATCCAATTTGAGGTGACATGCTTTTTCGCGTGACGGCGATCACTACTGCGGAGCTGAAGATGACAGTATTGGTCAAATCAAAATCACCTTATTGAAGTTTAAGGGCAGAGCTGAACCAGAGGTCTATTTGGAGTGGAAAATGTGTGTCAATCAAAATTTTGACAACAACAACTACACCAAAGAAAACAAGGTTCGTGTTACTTTGATTGAGTTCACTGAATATGTTATTATTTGGTAGAATCAATTGAATCATGTAGGGGATCGTTCACACACTTGGGAGGAGATGAAGTAAGTTATGAGAATGAAGTTTGTACCAGCATACTACTCAAGAACACTACATGCAAAGCTACAACGGCTATATCAAGGTTCCAAGTCCGTGAATAAATACTATCAAGAGATGCAAGTATTTATGATCTATACCAGTGTCTGTGAGTCCATGAAAGCTACTATAACTTGATTCTTTGAAGGGCTGAATGATGATGTGAGGAATCATGTTGATTTGATGAAATACAATGCCATACAAGAGCTACTACAACAAGAGAAGCGTGCTGAACAATGGTTGAAAGGCACACACAACAAAGGTGGCCGCACCAATACCACAAGTTGCAGACATCCAAATTTGCAAGAGGGTGAAGGTGGCTTAAGTTCTAAACCGGTTGCATCCACTAAGCCGGATGAAACATTATATAAGGAAGCATCAAAGGTGATGAGTATAATACACAAGGAGGCATCCAAAGCTAATTCTAGTGCCTTCTCTATGTATAGAACTTGGGATATTGAGTGCTTCAAGTGCAAGGGTAGGAGCCATATGATAAAGGATTGCCCAAATATAAGTAATGTGTTACTCACACATGAAGGTTATGCATCAGAAAGTGACAATAATGAAGCTACACATGAAGAAGAGCAATTCGACGGTTCTAAGCAAGAAGTTGTATATTATGATCCAGAACTGAATCGTCAAAGTTCGATGGAAGATGGATCATGACAACACACTGATTGTGGAAAGGGGCAGCGTCATGGAGTGTTCCACACTAAATGCATGATCAAAATAAAATGGTATAAGTTGGTGATTAATGGAGGAAGCTACAACAATGTGATAAGCAAGGATGTGATTGGTGCACTCTCATTGACCACATGATGGCATCCTAAGCCATAATACATGTAATGGCTTTACAATGTTGGTAAGCTGAAAGTTATACATAAGGTAACCGTGCTATTTTCTATTGATGGCTATGAAGATAGGGTAGAGTGTGGTGTCATGACCATATATGTGTATCATCTACTGTTGGGACATCCACAACAATTCGACCGCAATGTAACACATTAAAGGAGAGCTAATCAGTTCACATAGATACATAAAGGTGTTTTCCATGCATTGCTGCCGAAACAAGATGAGAAGATCAAATCTGAAATTGTTGTGAAAAACAAGGAGTTGTGAAAATAGATGGTGGTTTTGCTTGACTAGGGAGGGAATGATACAACATCAAGTTCCATTGCTACTTTGATTTGTTATTCCGCATTGCAACTTGAAAATGCTTTGCCAATTGGTGTTGTTTTATGTGAAGAAAAAGAGAAACATGCTTTGGCCAAGAGCAAGGAAAAGGAGGTCATCCAAGGGAGAGGGACACGACTGCATGTGGGTGTGAGACTTGCATGGGCACATGGGCCACGTGAGGGCCATGTGCTTGTGCTTCATTGGGAGCCCATGGTTCAAACCAATTGGCGATCGTACTAAGAGGAGAAAAGGAAGGAGTGCTGGCTTGGAAGGAAAGGAGGAGGTCATGCGTGGAATCTGCGCAAGGAGTGAAATGATCGGGTAGGGGCTGCTTGCCTTGGGTGTAAAGAAAGAAGAAGCCGAGAGGATCTAGGAGGGTCAAGCCAAGGATTGATGATGAGCTAGGAAAGAAACAAACTAGGGACTTGGGAAGCCGAATCAAGCTAGGAAGCAGAGAGATCAAGCCAGGAAGAAGGTCTCCAAGAAGGTCTCATTTTGCTAGGATTAGAGTCCAAGTTGGTTTCTTTTCATTTCTTTTGAGTTTGAGTCCGTTATCCAAGGCTTGTGTGCCTTTATTGTGGTTGAACTCTATGAGTCAGTTTGTATCTGTTTTATGTAGTGTTCTCTTGAAGTTCAAACTAATAGGGAAGTTGAGTCTAGTTTGGTTTCTTAGCCAAACTCATGTGGAGGCCTTCAACCATAGCATGTACATATGTGTGTTGGCCATGCTATGGGCACCAATATAAGGCCAAGGGGCATACCCCATGTAATCTTAGATCAGATATGCTATGAGTTGAGAAAATATAGAAAAGTCATGATGGTTTTGTTGCACAATACCGTGCGTGATTGTTGAGGGTTTCCCATCTAGGGTTTGCTGAAGTTTGTGCAAGGCAAGAGTAGATTTTTCTTTGATAAACTCAATTGCTGGGGCCGATTGCACCCAACTCAACTGACTGCCCGGTTGGTAAGGGTGGGAATAAGAGTTGATCACTGAACGAATAACGATCGAGGGTTTTATCACCAACGTTCTAGTCTCATCTAGATGACATTTACTTCTCTAGTGTATGTCATTGCATTGCGTAGCTAGATTTTATAAGAGTAAAACATATGGCAGGTTATTGAACTTGTTCAGGTTGGCAGCCGAGTGCATGTGCCTCCTCTGCACAAGATGTGTTCAGTCGGAGGCGGGCAAGGAGCAACAACAGTGGCTGACAATATAATAGTTGCTTTAAATTCAAACCATATAACCTGTTAACAATATAATAGTTACCTGGCCTGGGGTTACCATATACAGGGGAGATTTCTACCCACTTGGTAACGTATGAGGGGCCGCACACTCTTGGTACTCAAGATATCACACCCCACCTGGCGCAGTTTACTACAGTCTTGAGCTCACTCAAAGCTTTCTCACTCGATGGTCTTGAGCTTCTGGTCTTCATCTTCATCTGGATCTTGGTCTCGCTTGATCTATTTAATCTTCAGAACTCTAATTTCTAATTACGCGCTAAACAACTGAATCCAAATAAAGGCAAATAACTCAGAAGATCCAAGTAAATCCAATTGAACTTGATTAATTTTTATTATGATTAAATGGGTGATTTGAGGTAGGGTTGATTGGGTGCGGAGTATTGTCGGAGTCAAAGTGGTTGGAGTGAAGTGATAAATGGCTAAAGGAAATAAGTCGAGACGGATGCCAAGGAAGGTTTATGATAAAGAAATATTCACGAGAATATTCCGCTTAGAACTCGGAGATGGCTTGGCATAGCCAATCATAGAATGCCATATCTCGATCTTTTAATTCAACAACTTCTTTTGAGTATTTTTATATTTATTAAGGAAGTTCTATGAATTAGGTTAGACTTATGGATAGACATATGAGTTTAGTTTATTAAATTAATCTTTAGAGTCTGTATTCCTCGCAACTTAAGCTGTGATATTTTATGGGATTCTATTTACCAATTATTCAAATTATTCACCGAATGATTAGTTCAATAATTCATGGAAGCAAGGGAGTATGTTACTATCTAATTAGTATTTAATAGTTAATTTTAGCATATTTATTTACTACTCATTTGCGACTATTGGTCATAATATTATATTGTCCTTCAGATTATTCATTGGCGAGATTATTCTAATGTCCGATGATCCAAGCTATTATATTTTAACACCTAATTATGATCTTTCAACTGAAGGTACTCTGAGAGTTAGCAGACATTTATATTTTATTCTTTTACATAGCATCTGGCGTAATTTAGTCTTTAATTAATTTTTTACATAGGGTCAATCTTGCTATACACAACTATATTTCACTATTATTATTGAGTAAATCTACTGTTGAGATTTATTTATTGACGACGCACTAATGGCGGGGATTATATTTTAAATTATGACTTTCTAATTTAAATGTGTATTTCATTTTAAATGGTTATGGTATATTGTTTAATTAATTTTACGAAGCGGCTTGATTTGTCATTCATCTTGTTACCTTCGGGTTGGGATTATTAAATTTGGACATTTCACCAAAGCCATATTTTACTAATGCCCCTTTATTAATAATTAGACTTTAAATAAATATTCAAGCCACATTAATTACTCATATATGATAATTAATCCAATATTAAATCTTAAATAATCTTATTTACATGCTAATCAAATTTATTAGCTTCTATGGATTAATTTCTAATTTTCCTTAGTTTTCCTTAATTGAAATGGATTAAAAAAATAAAAAGAATGTGTGTGTGTGTGGGGGGGGGGGGACGAGATTTGAACGTGGGAGCTGGCATTAACGAACGGCTCGATCTACCAACTGGGCAGCTGCCCTGAGGTGACAAGGTAAACACAAGTAAATAGAAGAGAGGAGGGGTGGTTGGGGCCAAAATAGAGGAGTTATGGGCACTTGGTGCTGGGCTCGCCAGTGGCAGGCGGCGGCTGGGGAGGGAGCGACAACCACCAAAATGGGTTGTGGGAGGTGAGGGAGCTCTGGGAGGTGGCGCATTGGTTGGGGCGACGGCGAGGTGGGCGAGCGGCAGCTCGGAGCGGCCAGATGCAGGGGTGGAATGGAACGCCGACGGCCGGGAGGAGGAAGGGGAGAAGTCGAGTGTGCACAAGCATTTAGGGGGTAGAGAGATGCCCACCAGGCTGTTGGTCGAATTGGAGGGGGTCCGAGGCTGACCGGCACCGTGAGCCTGCGGCGGCGCAGGGAGGCTCACGTCGCCGGCTGGCTGTAGCGAAGGGGAGAGCGGTGCAGTACTTGGGGAAGCTCTGTGGCGGCTTGGTAATGCCCCCGGCGAAGGGAATTGAGCTGGAGAGCAATGAGCTAGGAATAGTGGTGGTGGCGGCTGTTTTGGTCGGATTTTGGGGAGGTAGGGGCTCCGGCGATCTTGGTGCATGAAAATTCAATTAACTTGGAGAGGGAGCAAATGGGAAGTGGAGACACGATGTGACGCTATCACATTTGCGATGGCATCACTGGAGGGCCGGAAATGGTGAGGAGGCGGGTCGGTCGGCACACGGGCTGGCATTGCCCCGCTCGGGGGGGGGAGAAGAAGCAAGAGGGGGCTTCGTAGGGGAAGCATTGGGGGTGATAGGGCTACTTATAGCAGTGGAGGAAGGACATTAGAGGCACTTGGAGATGGGGGAACAGTGGCCGGGATGGGACGGTGGCGTCTGTAGTCGACGCGAGCAGCACACGGCCAGGCGACGTGCGTGCGCAAGGCGCGGCGTGCGGCTGGCAGGGAATGACGCAGGGGACAACGGTGAGACGAGAGCAGGGCGTGGGCACAGACGTGAGGGTGACGGGAGCAGGCGTGGTGACGCGATAAAGGCAGGTGCGGACTGGGCAGCGACATGGGCGCAGGCGCTGAGACGCCGGTGGCCAGGTGGGGACGCGACGGAGGCGACACGGGAGACATGATGGTGACGCGCGCATAGTGGAGGCGAGGCTGGCTGGTCGGGGCGACGCGAGCAGAGAGGAGACGGGGGGAAAGAAAGAAGAATGAGGGGAGGAAGAAGAGACAGTGCAACAGCGAAGGAGGTCGGGGAAACCGGGCTCGCTGCCAAAGAGAGAAAGAGGAAAAGAGAGAAGGAGAGAGGGAGAGTGAGAGGAGGGGAAAAAAGGAATTTCTGAAATTTGGAGTTTTAATTTTAAATTTTAATTTACATTAGGATTTACTGATTTTGAGTTTTGCATGATATTCAAAATTTGTATTCTCAGTTCAACTATTTAGATGTGAGTTTTTAATATTCCTTTAGCCATTACTTTTCTTTACATAGTTAAATTGAATCTCAAACTTTTATTTTCATTATCTAATACTTGAATTTTAATTTGTGTGTGGATCCTCGGATTTTCCATTTCTTTTATTAATACCATTTTTGTTTTTACTGGGATATTATTTCTCAATATGTTTATTTGCATGTCACAAAACTCAAAAGATTTCAAATAAATATTCAGAAGAAATTTGAATGCCAGCAAAATCAAGAAATTTTTTTAAAAATTCCATATTTTTGAACACCTGAATTTTGGGATGTTATACTAACCTACCTCTAATTAGCTCTTTTCCTCCTCTTTGTTTTTCCTTGATCCTCGTCCACCACCCCTCACTGAAGTGCCACTGCCTCGCCACCCTTTGTCGCCGAAAATAGCCCACCGTTGCTGGGCTCATCATGAGCGTCCTCTCACCCAAGACCATATTGTTGTGCTCCCCTTCTCCTCCTGTTGGTCGCACAACCCTCTGTTGTGCAGTTTGTCGCTATCTCGCTGGAACCACCGCGACTCTCTCCTTCCCCTGGCCAACTTTTGCCGCCTTCTCTGTTGCTTCCCTATCGACAAGACCATCACAAATGGACTCGTGTTGCACGGGTTCAGTTGTGCCCCTCGCCGGAGCCTGCCATCGCCTCCCTTGCCGCTGGTGATCGTCGTTCGAATGTCTGTTGCCTCTTTTATTTTCGTCGCAACCAATAGGAAGGAGACGAAGACCCATCTGTCTTTCTCATCCTCTCTCCCTCTCTATGACACACGAGCTCCATTTCTTAGTCCTTGACATATGGGCCAGTTCAGATCTAACGTGGACATACGGTGGGTCCAAGCCATGTTCAAAGGGGCGGAGGGGTATATTTTAACTAATATTGCTAGTTGGAGGACGAGTTTTATCCGGTTTTATATTTCAACGATAGAAATTAGACGAATTGAAGAGTTGATTGACTGCGAATGGACCTTTTCCTGTTTCATGAGCCACAAGTTTCACCGCTCAATCTGAGCCCTTAATTCTCTGATCGGAGAAATCAATGAGAACTAGATGAGCCGCACGTGACGGATGCGCTTGAACCAGTACTGCCAGGCCGGCCTATAAATACTATCAGCTCCCCCTCTCCTCCCGCACACCACACTGCCCCTCCCGAACTACTCATTAAACAAACGAAGACTAACAACTCCCTCCGATCCTCCCCCTCGTTCCAGATCTCAGATCCGCAGAGCTCCAGCTCGTCATCTCCAATGGCGGTCAAGGTCTACGTTGTGTAAGCACCCACACCACCCGCTTCTTGGAACCGATCTATCAACCCATTACCCTATTGTTCTGCTCGTGTTTGTGCATCCTGAAACTGACTTCTTGATATGATTACCTGTTAGTATTACACATGGCTTTGTATTGAGTTCCTTTGAGCTGAAGTAGTCCGGGAATCGCAATTCAGAAGCCACTCCTGTGCTATTTTTGCTGGAATCTAGAACGGTTTCTGGTTTTGATCATCGCGTCTATGTCTAGGATCAATGAACTCGAACAAGTGGGGGAGAGTTTAGACCTGTAAATAGTTTGTGTTTGAATTTTAGCTGTCAAGGTATCACCAATCACCGTGATGTGTTTGGTCGTTGAGGGAATTAATATTGGCTGACTTCTTTTTTCCTTATAGGTTCTCTCAAATAAACAAATAGGATAGTTTCTTCGCTGGCGTTTTGAAGTGGTTTATTGGGATAGTTTTTTAAAATCAATTAATCGGTATTCAGTTCGTTCATATAAACGCTCGTGTTAGAAATAAAAACCATAAGCTGCAGCCATAATATGCAGCAAAAAAGAACCCACTCATCGGCGTGATGGGGCCAACCCAAACGGTGGTGGGAACTGATCCTGCACTAATTGTGCTGTTCCCTTTACCTGAAATCTTTTCCTTTTGTGGTGGGAAATGCACACCTGTGTTGTTTGTGCCCCGGCAGACATTGGCGACTCTGCAAATGTTTGCGATGATCTGCAGTACTTCGTACTCCTTTAAAAAGATAAACGCACAAGCCGCAAAAGCATTTATGCTTACTAGTGGATGCAAATCATCGCCTTGATCGCTGCTTGTTGCAGTTGCTTTGATATCCAGAATAATTGAACTTATCAAGGGCTTATATAGCAATCAAGGGCTTATATAGTGGATATCAAAGTACAAGAGATATTCTCTCTCAATATGCATAAGAGCTTATATAGTGGAAGGCCTATAAAAATTGAAAACTAAATACTGAAAAGCTTTCAAACCAAACTCAAACTTCGATAAAAATTTGCGTATCAAAGTTAAATACTCATCACAGACCATAGAGTGATCTCCACGTAGTCTCACATAACTCCCCTGTTCCCACCTGCTATTAAGGATAACTAGTTATGATTAGGCTTGGTGATCTGATTGCTGTGAAAAAGAGCAATCTGGCAATGCAATTTGTAAGGTTTTTTAGGATTAATGCAATTCGTATGCATATCATACTTCAGGTTAGAGCATGACATATTGCTTTTTTTAAAAAAATAAATTGGAATTCTTATGCACATTAAATCAAATGAAACCCATATTTACATTACTGTGATGCAAAGCAAATCTGTTTTGTTCAATATGAAACTTGTATATGAGGTGAAATATGTAGTGAAAACTGGCCTAAAGTTAAATGTAAAATGCAGTATTTCCATTCTCTTCTAAAATGAGTATCTAGGGTCTTTTTTTAAAAAAAACCGGATTCCTAGTATTTCATTTTCAGTTTATTAAACTTTTGGGTGCCATTCTTGCAGTCTACATATCCTAACTTGTCAAATGCGGCACCTAAATGAAAATAGTATTCCCTTTTCTCTTGTGGGCAACTATGATTTCTACTGGTGCCCTCTTCTGTTGATGTGGATTCTCCACTACAACCCCACTGCGTCCTCTGTTGAACATGCATGTTTTCTTGTTCTCGTTGCTTCCCAGTGTCACACAAATGACATCGACTTTTACTTCTACACAATTATGCCTGTCTTAGCAAGCTTATTTGCAGCACAAAACCAACCAATACATAATTAATATCCAAACAGGATGACCAGGTAGTCCACCGGGCTTCTGAATATTTGAATGTAAACACAATGATCCTGAAAGAGCGAGAATTTCCATGAGCATTTGGAGGATGTCACTCTTGAACAGCAGAAATTGGCTAGTGTTCTCAAGCATATTTGAGTGTTCAGTATTCGGTGCATGCATCCTGCTATTGGCAAACACAGCAATTTATCTGTCAATGCACGTCACATCTCTTTTGTTGAAGTCACATCTATCGGAAAAGCTAAAGCAGATAAATAAACACCCTATTATTGTCTAATATAATTGGACCATGTTTTTAGTTTTGCTGGCTGAATGGGATCGCCCAACTACCGGAAGGTGAGCGTCTAGAAGCCTTTGAACAAAATATGGAAAACACTTGGCTATTTTTAAGACAACTTTACACCTACTTGTAATCAAATTATTATCAACATTTTAAAACTTATAGTTTTTGCTGCACATGGTTAATTGTTTAATTGGTGGATTGGAACAAACTCTTTCATCATGTACAGATGAACTTACAGCCATAAGAGAAGTTTTCTGAAGTTGTTAAAGTATGCATTGGTGTGAAGTGGACAGAGTTTTTTTGGTGGGGGGTGGGTGGGTGGGGGGGGGGGGGGGCTTGGGTTCACTTCTGCATAATGTGCAGTTTAGGCCATATGTCCTTATTGTTTCTCTGTAAGCTTCATTCTATTCCTAGAGTTTCCTGAAATGCCCATGTACTCTCGAGGTACTAATGGAAACATAAAGAATTCATGATTGATAGTGTTTCAGAAAAGATCATTGTGTTTTGTTTTTGCACATTGACCAAAAAAGAAGTAAAACCACTACCAATTTTTCAATAGGTATTACTCCATGTACGGTCATGTTGCTAAACTAGCTGAGGAGATCAAGAAAGGCGCCTCGTCTGTCGAAGGCGTGGAAGTTGAACTGTGGCAGGTCAGTCTCAGCAACCTTGCAACTTAGTCCAAGAACTAATTTGTTTGAACGCCTATTAGTCCAAGAACTATTGCGTTAAGGACACTGAAATAATCACCGATTTACAATATCGAAATCTACTGCACATAAATTGTGCCATGGATACATGCTTTTCGTTCTGTTTCTCGTACAGCTTGTAAAATTTACGCATCTCTACTTACCGTCCGGAAGGTCCCTGAAACCCTCTCGGAAGAAGTGCTGGGCAAGATGGGCGCACCTCCAAAGACCGAGGCGCCGATCATCACGCCGCAAGAACTCGCCGAGGCCGATGGCGTCCTCTTTGGGTTCCCCACAAGGTTCGGCATGATGGCCGCGCAGATGAAGGCGTTCTTCGACGCCACCGGCGGCCTATGGCGGGAGCAGAGCCTGGCCGGCAAGCCCGCCGGCATCTTCTTCAGCACCGGCACCCAGGGCGGCGGGCAGGAGACCACAGCGTGAGTGAATTTTGTGGCATTGCATCCATTGTGCAGATTCACTATATTTTTTCGCCGTGACGACGATGTGACGGCTGGATCGATGGTCAGGTTGACGGCGGTGACGCAGCTGACGCACCACGGGATGGTGTTCGTGCCGGTGGGGTACACGTTCGGCGCCAAGATGTTCGGCATGGAGAATGTGCAGGGCGGCAGCCCGTACGGCGCGGGCACGTTCGCCGGGGACGGGTCGAGGTGGCCGACGGAGGTGGAGCTGGAGCACGCCTTCCACCAGGGCAAGCACTTCGCCGGCATCGCCAAGAAGCTCAAGAGCTCCTCCTCCGCCTGATCTGATCATCTTCCAGCGACATATAGCCATGCCATCCATGAAAATCACGCACGTACAGTTGTGAAGCATGCATCTGCTGCATCTACGGTTCCGATCCTTCGCCATTTGGTTGCCTGCTCGTACTAGATTTGATCCGCGTTCACGTGGACTTAATTTACACTGTGTGACAGATCATACGATCCATGCATGTTATGGTTTTGATTGAACTGGTTGTAAAATTTATAGCTTGTAAGTGGATTGTGTTTAATATCATATCATTAATCCAGTGTTTAATTCCTATACCCATATGTTGGTCAATGAACTGATAGCATGTTCATATTAGCTATGACCGATAACTTTTAATTAAAAATAAATAGTAGTGATAGAAAAAAATAGTTTTTAAAAGGAGGGGGCAAGAAAATAGAGGAAATGCGTCCACGAGAGGCGCTTCGAGAAACGGAAAGTCAGGATAAACAGGCCCGTAATAAACCCACTTGGTGCTGGCTTCGACGCCGTTATACCAGGCCCATCTTAGCCCAAACTGCAGCGTCGCTACTTCTGGGCCCAAATTGTAGATACCATTTGCGTGCAATCAGTTGCCATGCTCGATTGGGCTGAGCCGTGCAAGGTTATTGTCAGCCCAGTCTGATAGCCACTGCTCCCGCATGCCAGCCCAAGCCAGTGACTACGATTGGCAAGATCAACGTAGATTCTGCCTCTCTCTCTGGCATTGGCAGCACAAGTGTAACATCCTGGGAAATATGAATAATAAGTTATGGAGTTTTGGATTATTTTATTTGCCTTTTATTTAAACTTGGAGTTTATTGGCTTTTTGTAAATATAAATGAATTGCAAAAATAAAAAGAGAGGGAAGAAACCACGCATAAAATGATAAAACATACACATCAAATAAGAATCTGAAAAGATGATCCAGAAAAGAAACGGGAGAGAAATAGGCCTAAAATATAAGAGTTGATTTTTAACAATGACATGAGTAACAAGGGAAATAAATAAATTAAATACCAAAAATAGTTGAAAATATTTTTGTTGAGTCCAGAAGGTCCTCAGGAGATTCTGTGAATTTTCCTGAAATTTTTGGAAGTAATTTCATACTTTTCTGAGATTTATTCAATTAACTACACATTTCTGAAAATCCTTAAAAAGAAATAAAATAGAAATTCCCCTCCCCTTATTCTCGGGCCGACACCTGGCCAGCCCCGATGCTCGACGCGTCGCCCGCGCCTCCATCGCGCGGCCCAGCGCGCGACCATGCGGCTCAGCGCGTCCGCGCCACTGCACGGTGGACCGACCACGCCCCGCGCCTCGCTGCCGCCTGGGCCCGTCCCCTCGCGCGCGTGACGTCTCTGGCCGGTGGACCCCGCCCGCTCTCTTTCTTCCTCCTCCCTCTTCTTCTCCACGCGGCCGCGCACGCAGCCTCTCTCTCGCGCTCACTCCTTCTGCGCAGCAAATCCCCGCTCCCTCTCTCACCTCGCGGACAGATTTAAAAAGTACGGCTACAGGAAGGGGGAAGCACCTCTCCCGCCACCTCTCTCCTACAAAATCCCGGCGGGATTTGGTTCATCCCCCCCGCCGGCGTGAGCAGGGCGGAGCCATGTGTCGAGCTCGCCGTGCGCGCCTCTTCCGGCTATAAAAGCCGCGCCTGGGAGCCCCAAACGCGCCGCACTACTTTCCTCCACCCGCCCTAGTAAGCAATCGAACCAAGAGCCTTCAATCGCTGTCGGCTCCCCTCGTCTTCCCGAACTCCGGCGAACGCCCACCCACCACACCGAGCCACCAGAGCTCAATCCCTTGCTCATGAACCATCTCCAGAGCCAGGCGAAGCTAACCCCCTCCTCCACTGGGTCTCCCGTCGCCTGAGCTTCGCCGGCGACGACAGCCCTCCCGAACCTCCGCTGCCGCACGCCGCCGGCCCGCCACCGTGCCTCCTCACCCTCGCCCACTTCACCAGAAGCATCACCGCAACCGGGAGGTTGTATATCACGAGCGTCCCGAGCCTCTCCGGCCACCACTCGCCGCCGGCGCCGCCGTCTTCTTCTTCTTCTGCCCAGCCCCTCCCGGAGCTACTTCAAGGGGATTACTTACCCCTATAGGGTAAGCATCGCTCGGCTCGGCCGAGTGGCTTCCAGCGCTAACTCCTTCTCCCCCTCGCTCCCGCGGCGCGCGTTCGAGCCCCCAGCTCCGCGCCTGCGGTCAAGCATTTCTTTTAAAATGCATCTCTGACAGCTGGGTCCCACCTGCCAGTGACTCAGCACCGCCATGACCACTGACAAGGGGGTCCCACATGTCAGTGACCGGACACGCTGGCATATGGGCCCCACTGGTCATAAAGACAGGGAAAAATGATAAAAGAAAAGGATAAAAATTAAAAAGATAACATGTGGGTCCCACTGTCAGATATTTTACATTTTATGGAATTAATTCAACCTGAGAATTTTAAATGAATATAACTTATTCATTTTAACTCCAATTAAGTGAGACAAATTTCTAAATTCATCTAAATTCAAGATCTGTCCAATGGAACTGAAATCATAATTTTTGGAGTTCATTTGAATTTCTGGTGATGTTTTGTTGATTTGGTGTTTTCTTTTTATCCAAATTTTCGCGCACGATTACAATAGCTTACGAAGCTCAGGAGGAAGAATTCGAGCCAGCAGCATTAGGAGATCCAGATAATCCAGCACCCGGCCATTGTGACCAAGGCGAGTCAATACTTTGATCATGTTGAACCTACATTTCTGCAAATTACTTTGTTTTAAATTAACAAATTGCATGCTGTTATTTTTATGTAAATACATGCTAAATTTGATATTCTAGCTATATGCCATTGTTTACCTTGAGTAGTATTACCCCCTCCTTTGAGTATTTGAATGTGTGAACCTTGTCGCCCTAGCAAAAATATATTAGTAACATTTCGAAAATAAGTCCGTAACCGTATGCCATGCTTAGCATTGATTAGGAACTCGGGGCAAGAAATTGTCCCAAGCATCACTTTTATTCATGAGAAACTGGTTTGGGCAGTCATGGTGGAAATGACTGGTATATTTGGTTATGGATATTTTATGCTCCCAAAATCTCCGACTTGCTTAATTATCTGGGCGGATTGGTTCGAGGGTGTGTATGTGAGGTGCAGTGGAAGCACAAAGTTTTGAGTTAGTGATGGATCAACAGTGGGTTAGTGGTAGACCGCCCAGATAACCCTAAGGACTGAATCTTGTCATGTCACCCCGTGTATGACAAGCACAACCGCAAGCTGGCAAAATGTAGGCAGGGTTTACTAATTTGTGTGGCTCTAAGGTGGTTACGTGAAGGTATGACCACGAGCAAAGGGATGGATGGTCGCATCCCCGCCTTTGCCCGTGATGGCTCACGAGGGACCCTTCCCGAGGGATGGTCGTATCCTACGGAAGATAGACCTTAGCGGGCGTAACCACAGTAGGACTATGCATTGTAACAATCCTGTGATAGTCTACTCAACCGCATGGCTAAGGAATCATGTGGGGCAACGGGTGGATTTATCTCTTGTGGGTAAAGTGTGCAAAACTCTGCAGAGTCAAAACTATTCGAATAGCCGTGCCCACGGTCAAGGGCAGACATGGGAACTTAACTAGATATAGTTCTATTTAAAAATGTTTGAAAAATGGGAATGGAAAAGTGGAAGGGCAGAGGAAAGCCCTGATTTGAGTTGTCCTGGGTGTCGTCCCAGTGGTAAGTTAAGCGGCTATAACGCTGAAAAATGTCATACAGTGTGATGCCGTAGGTATGAAGAAATTATGGTGATATTAGGCATATGGTGTGATGCCATATGTATGGAAATTCATATTAATATTCCTTGAACATTATGTTTTTGCTCAAAACTGCTAGGTCTCAGGAAATTTTATGTATTATATTTCAAATAGTGGCATTCCTATTCTTACAAAATAAAATATGGGTGGAATAAACAGGGTCGCGAGTCAAAGAGAGGAATGTTTGTAGAGTACCTATAAAGGCATTGGTGGATTCATATCGATCTTGAATAGGAAATGATAGTGTGGGTTCTGGAGGAAATAAATTGGTGAAGTCTAGCTAAATGATAGGCTAGATAGAGGATTTAAATGATTTCTGGAGATTTAGGAATTGCACAGATAGATATTGGATTATGACACTGATAAATAAGTTCTTGGGAGATGTCAATATTAGAATTAATAGATTCAGTTACTAGATAAATCAAATGAATTTTTGAGGATTTGGTGGAATAATACAAGTATTGGATTATAATTCTTGATTAATGATATTCTTGGTGGATATATAATAGTGATTGTTAATCCTTGGAAGATGTTGTCAATATAGGGAATTAATAGGAGTTGATAAATTACTAGAGGGACGAATTAAATTTCTGAGAAGATTAGAGGAGTCATGATAATTAGTGGATTATAATCTTGGTAAATTGAAATTTTGGTGGAGGTATATCTAAGGATTAGCTAGTGATAGATAATGGAAAAATGAGATGGATTATTGGATTATGGGTTGAAATCAATGACAAAAAGGATTGAATACAAATGACATCGGTGGATTTGAAAGTAATTATGTTAGAAAATCATTAGAGTTCAGAGGTAAGGGGCTGATGAATAATAAGGACAGGATTGGATTATTAATAATTCAAAGTACAAAGTATGATCGGTGGATTAAATAAATGATGATACTTGCTGTTTGGAGTTTTAGACAGCAATCAATAAATAGAGTACATTCTCGGTGGATTAAGTCGATTTTGGTAATTGTAGTGTGGAGTTAGTTAGTAATAATAAAACTTTGATTAATTAAGAATAATAATGCCGCTAAAAGCAAATTTTAGGCAAATAAAATAACCCGAGCCTTTCCTTTGTTATGCCATGCATACTATTTATTTGCATTCTGTGTGTTGGCTCGCGGAGCACGGGGTCGGAGTGCTCACGCTCGCTTTTGCGACAAAAATTCAGAATCAAGGATCAAGTCACCTCGCCTCGGCAACAAGATTGGACAAACTGGCAGAAAAGATGAAGATGTCAGGAATTAGGTCGCGAACCTCCAGTTGGCTGCCTGTGGGCATGTCCTGAAGGTCCCACCTGTGTGCTTCGTTCTTCCGCTGCTGCAATTTAATGATTTCGGCCTCATCGGCCCATGTGTAAGTTTGCTATTATATTTACGTTTCCACATGATATGTACTTTGATAATCAGAACTGTAACTGTGTGCACTATCTATTGATCTAGGGAATAGTGCAGCTAAACACAGTAGATTCCAGATTATAAAATCTGGGTCTGACAACAAGCGCCTTGGCACATTAGCTTGTGGTGCAGACAGTGAGCACGTTTATAAACGTACGAGGTTATTTGTACCATAATTGCATGCTTTGTTCTTAATTAACAGGATTCTTAATATAGTAGCTCAAAATCAACTCGAGGAATGGGCTATATCCCATGAGGACAAAGCAAATGAGTTATCCACCCACTTCAACAAAATCATAGAACAGGCACCGTATCTAACCACCTTCTTCAATTGAGATGCCTTACAGCTGCCACACTTAGACTTACACATCTTAGGCCTTCTTTTCTCTGAACAGGAAGTGCATGAGGCCATTCTAGACCTGCCTCGCAACAAAGCTCCAGAGCTTGATGGGTTCAACGGAAAATTCTACCATGCCTGCTAGGACATCATAAAGAGCGATTTCATGGCTGCCATACATGCCTTCTATAACATGAGAACAAACAACTTCAGCTGAGCAAGCTCTGCATATTTGATTTTGGTGCCCAAAAAGGAGGAGGGGCAATCTGCAGGGGACTTCAGACCCATTAGTCTCATTCACAGTGTATCCAAAATTATTACCAAAATCATGGTGTTACGACTAGTGCCTTTCTTGAACCAACCTGTTTCTCCAAGTCAGAGTGCCCTCGTCAAAGGGAGATACATTCAGGACAATTTCCTTTATGTGCGGAATCTCACGTGTAGATACCATCGGAGTAAGACCCCAACACTTCTCCTAAAACTGGACATTGCAAAAGACTTCGACTCAGTTCGGTGGGAATACCTCCTGGACCTTTTGGACAAAAGAGGTTTTCCCTCCCGATGGAGAAATTGGGTCTCATGCCTACTCTCCACTACTATTTCTATGGTCCTCCTTAATGGCACCCCAAGGGACACAATAAAACATCGCAGAGGACTACGACAGGGTGATCCTTTATCTCCCTTCCTCTTCATCTTAGCAATAGACCCACTACAAAGGGTCCTCAACATTGCAACCGACCTAAGCATCTTGCACCCTCTAGGAGGCCATGCATGTGCCCTTAGAACTGCTCTCTGCGTGGACACTGTCATCTTCCTACATCCAAACCAAGAAGATGTCTGTACTCTAGTCCAAATACTACATGGCTTTGGCGAAACCACGAGGCTGCACACCAACCTACAAAAAGTTAGGTAGCTCCAATTAGCTATGATAACATTGACCTAAACGACCTGCTACACGACATGTCGGCTTGACTTGCTTCCTTCCCCCTGAACTATCTTGGTTTGCCGCTTGCAATCAAAAAGCTGCACCAAGTAGACTTTCCGAAAAATCGATGACAAGTATGTCAACCGTTTGGTAGGATGGAGAGGTAGACTATTCACACTCATAGAAAGAAAGACTCTGGTGAAGTCCGTGTTGACAGCCCAGTCAACCTACCTCCTTATGGCCATCAAGCCCCCAAAAAGTGTCCTCAAAGCATTAACACGGGCAGACAAGATGCTTCATTTGGTTAATTAGGACAGAGTTTGCAGACCAACTCATTTGGGACTTGGGAGGACTTGGCATCTTGGACCTCGGCTGATTCACCAAAGCCCTAAGGCTCAGATGGCTTTGGCTTGAATGGGAGCACCAACCAAGACACTGACAAGAAATGGAAACACCTTGCGATGATATAGATCGAGAGCTCTCTGTTGCGGCCACCTTCATGACAATTGGAGATGGATCAATGGCGGAGTTCTGGACAACCACTTGGGCGTTAGGAAATAGGCTATGAAATATTGCACCTACAGTCTTCAAAACCTATACTAGGAAAAACCTCACTGCTCTCACAGGGGCACCTAAATGAACGACTTAAATTGGGAAACTGGGCCAACAACTCAGTACATTCAAGAGCTGATCGTGATTAGGGGCCACATCATGGCGTTGAACCTGTAGTACAGATGGGAGGACAGGGTCACATGGAAGCTTACCCCCAATGGAGTCTATAGTGTGGCCTCGGCCTACCAGGCGCAATTCTTGGGGGTAACAGTAACCTCCATAAACCGCCTAGTTTGGAAAGCTTAGGCACCTAATAAATGCAAGTTTTTTTGCCTGGCTCGCCATCTAGAATAAGACTTTGGACAACTGATCATCTTTGCATTAGAGGATGGCCAAACCATCTCACTCGTCCCCTATGTTCACGAGCCCCAGAGTCTGCCATCCACTTTCTTGTCGAATGCCACTACACGAAAAGGATCTAGAGCGATGTGGTGACATGGTCTGCCTGTGATTCTCTTAATCCAACTTCCTGGCGCTCCTACTCTTCAGTTCGAGACTAGTGGGAATCGGTCCTACTCACGCCTAGCATACCTTGTAAAGCAATAGCAATGCTTGTGATGCTAGTCACACGGCAAGTCTGGAAGGAGTGGAATGCCAGAATCTTTTGATCCACCCACTTGACCTCAGTGCTTCTTTCACCGCCATTATTGAGGAGGTCGATGCCTGGATCCTAGCGGGTAGGGGGGTATTACCCTGTAGCTTTAGCATATATTGAGCGTGTCATTGGCCTCGACCCCCTGTTCGTAAGTCTAAACCTTGTTTCAACTCCTTCCTCATGAATTAAGTTCGAGAACTCTCATGTCGGTTTTAAAAAAACAACTCGAGGATGAAATTTTTTTACATGAATAATGTGGTAGGGTTGTCTAATTGATTGCTCGGGATCGGCAACCGTGTAGCTTGAGTTAGCACACCACATGCAGCAAAAGGAAAGGGAAGCCTGCTCCAATAACATCGATTGTGTCTGTCTTTGGGTAACCATGTAATAAATCCTACTATCACAGGAAGGGTCATCACAGGTTCAAAACCGTCATCACAAATGGGTTTTGAATCGTTTGAATTTATGTATTTGCGATAATAAGTGGTTATCACAGACAACTTTCAAACCGTCTGTAATAAGTTACAATACAGACGGTTTTTCAAAACAACCATATGTGAGTTAGCCGTTTATAATATCTGATATATCACAGCCGGCTAATATCATAGAGAGTTCTTAAATATAGTCATCTACCAACAACGGTGCATTGCATGAGATCGATGTTTGTCACCTTTGACTTGTTGCAGGCAAAAAGACAATTGGAAAAAAAATCTGGTGACACATCAATTAACAAGCCAATCAGAAGACAACAGCGTACCTTAATTTGTGGAAGACGACCTAGCTAGTTTCATAGTTTGCTAGAGAGAGGATGCTAGCTATGATATTACATTCAAGGACACAATCTTTGAGTAAAAGAAACGACGGCCCTAGACACGATATATATAAAGACAGTGACTTAGTGATATGGCCATGCAAGATCACGATCAATGGTAGTATATGTGTTTACTTAAAAATTTATATTTTGGAGACTAGCTGATTAGAGTGAATTCCAATAGATCTGCATTATTGTAGAAATTAATGGTAAGACCTGATTCCTTTTGAAAGGAGACTCATGATATTTCTCAAATACTATCGAAGTGTTTGTGTTTATATTAGTGCTTGTTTAGCTTCCCCTAAATTAGGTCACAGTGTGCAGGTGAGGCTCCTGTAGTGATTCAAGGGTATTCAGCCGAATACCTAAATTTTTTGATAAAAAGCAGTATATACAAGGTATAATGCGCGCGCGCACACACACATTTAGTTAGGTCAAATTTATTATTTTTAGACCAATCAGCCCATCGCTGGATGCCCTCTCCCTGCACGCAAACGGGTTGATCGCCTCCGCCTGGCCCATTCGGCCATTCCCCCTACTGGTCCGCTCCCTCCACTTGAATCAATTAGTAAGCCTCTCCGGCTCTGAGCCTCTTGAGGGTAGACCGGCAGCAGAGGACTCTACACCTCTAGTATCCCCTTTGGAAACCCTAGCATCTAGCCCTAGCAGAGATTGAGGCGGCGCCGCTGGCCCATCATGTGGGATGAGCTCATCGACATCGAGGTAGAGTCGGAGCACCGGAGCCGCGGAGGTCGCCAACCTCCTCCGTGAGATCGCGACGCCCCTAGCCCCCTACGTTGTGCAGGACCTACTGCGCCTGCGTGCTGGTGCCGCGCGGCTGTGAGCATCGCACTTCGCCAGTGTGGGGCTAAAGCCGAAGATTGAGGTGACATCGTCGGCCCAAGATGCGGGACGAGCTCGTTGAGGCGGGTTATTATGGTATTATTTCTCCGTTGAATGAGCTCTGTATTATTGATTCCCCATTCGCGGATTCACTAAAGCAAGCTCCCAAGCAGTGGCACAAGAAATTCGATAGCACTATGACCTCGGTCGGCTTTTGTGTAAACAAAACCGATAAATGTGTCTACTATCGATTTAGTGGGAGTGAAGGTGTCACTCTCTGTCTATACATAGATGACACATTGCTTTTTAGCACCAATATGGATTAATCAATAGACCAAAGTTTTTTCTCTCCCAGAATTTTGATATGAAAGATTAGGGTGAAGCTAATGTTATTTTAAACATCAAGCATATAAAGGATGAGAATGGGATTATTCTGTTACAATCCCATTATGTGGACAAGGTCCTAACCAGATTTGGGTTCATGGACTGTAAGTTAGTAGCCACACCCTATAATCCAAATGTTAAGCTGCATAAAAACACTAGACATGGAATAGACCAGCTTAAATATTCTCAAATAATTGGATCCCTAATATATTTAACTAGTGCAACAAGACTTGACATCTCATATGCTATAAGCAGATTGAGTCGTTATACGTCCAATCCAGGAGATGATCATTGGATAGCACTGGAAAGGGTACTTAGGTACCTAAAGGGGACTACAAATTTGGAAATACACTATTCTGGCCATCCAGCAGTCTTAGAAGGATTAAGTGATTCTAATTAGATCAACGACTCGAATGACATGAAGGCTACGAGTGGCTATTTATTCACTCTAGCAGGTGGAGCTATTTCATGAAAGTCTTCTAAACAGACTATCTTTTACACGGACCACCATGGAGGCTGAGTTAGTAGCACTTGATTCAGCAGTTATAGAGGCATGATGGATTAGAGAACTTCTTTCTGATCTACCTATTCTAGAAAAGCCAATTCTAGGAATATTGACCTACTTCAATAACTAAACCGTTCTGGTTAAGCTGAATAGTAGGAAGGACAATATGAAATCCTCAAAACATATAAAGAGACAACTTAAATCAATAAGGCATGCCAAAGAGACGGGTGCTATTTCTATAGAATATATCCAGTCTGAAAGGAACTTGACAAATCCTTTTACTAAAGGATTTGCGTAAAGGGCCATCCTTGCGACGTCTTAGGGAATGGGGCTCATACTCATGTAAAGGCTCACATTGGTAGTAACCTATCCTAGAATATTGGAGATCCTGTGAACTAGGCTTTAGGACAACAAACTGTGTGGGATTAGAGAGCACATTTAACCAGTCCCATTAGCTACAGTGCTCTTTTGCTATATGGAAGGTTAAGCAACAACACTTAATGAATTCAATACCTATTTGTGTTCGGGTATCGTCCTACAAGATTACCTAAAGAATTCATCTACTTGAGTATGATCGTGAGGTCGCGATCAAAGGAAGATAAGTGTATACTTTCTTAAGTATTCATAATCTAGATATGGGGACATGATCGTAATGTCCCAACCCGAGAGGGAAAGGGAAGCTGCCTAGTACAGAATGTGTCTTGGGCAAAAGCTCTCACACCAAGGCATTGGATCAAGACGAAGTCCACCTTTCTCTATGCAGAGTCGTAGTCCTTGTTGCTAGACTTTAGGTTCAAACCTGTAAGGTACCTATCGTCGAACAGCTATATATTAAATAAGACTTATGAACATGTTTTATCAAATTAATAAATTGGTGTGGATTATTGGACTCCTGAGGGCAATGGGTAATTTGCCAATTTGAAAAAGAAAAGAGAGAGAGATGGTCCCACCTGTTGGTGGGATAGAGGAATAGATAAGGCCGATGGCCCTATCTCTTTCATGTGCTTGTGGGGAGGCTCTTGGCTGACCGCTTTGCCCAGGCAACTGGGTCACGCAGACATAGCGGTGGCACTGGAGGCGCCACTAGCCCGAGCGCCTCGGCACTAGCCGTTGGCAGTAGCCTACCGGCCGCCTCTTCGCTCCCCTATTTAAGGTGACCTCCTTCTCTTTTGGGCACTGAATGCAGTGAGTCCTCTTCTCCTTCTCGATCTCCTATTCCTCTCGATCGGGTCTCGATTTGAGCTTTGGAGGTAGCAACTCCGCCATGCTCATCACTGGCACCGGCGACTGTGCAGTTCGAATTGTCTCCTCTCAGTTCTTCCCGTGTGGTTTCCTTGTGCCATTTCTTTTGAGATTTGACATGGGGGAACTTTGGGGATTTTCCATTGAGGGCTCGATTCAGTTTGTGCCAAGATGAAAAGGAGAAACCGAGGCTTGATTTTTGGGTTCCCGGGTGCTCTTAGGCGGAGCGCTCATTGGTCTTGTGCGGTATCTTTCCGACCCTTGACTTCAAGCTTTGGTGATCCGAAGCTTGGAGAACGGCATTGTTTCTCCATCTACCTCGCTCTTTGCATGGCATAGCAAGGTGTTTGGTTTTCTGGGATAGCGCCGAGTGCGTGCCTTGCCTCGTCTGTTTTCTTCTTTGTGATTTCGAGTATTATCAGTGTTGTGAGTATCTCAGCTATTTACTCTTTACACTTTGCCTGATCTACTTTAGATATCTATGAGTTATCACTATCTGTCACTAATTGGAAATTGCAAAGAGATTCTGTGGGTTAATTGCTCGGTGATGAAATGACATGATACTGAAATTATATATGAACTTGAGTATAGATTGGTCTTGAGCATTTGGCTAGTTTGCTATTAGTGATACTCTGATCTTGAAATTGTTGTGTTTTACTTGTTGGCTCAGATCTATGCTCTGTGATCCATTTCCAGTCACTTTAGTTGATATTCGAACACTGTCATAATGTTATAATCATTATTGTTTATGTTAATTGAATGTTAGATTGATTATTGTGATCATTTGTGATGTCCAGCAAGCCATATTCATGATCTGTTAGTTTCTTTTAAATAGCAAAGTTTGATTTAAGCTCAAGATCTAATCTATAAGCTGTCATATATAATCAAGATTGGATTTTTGTCATGGCTGTGAGGGCCAAGATCAAATCTTGTGCAACTAGCCTTTGAGAGCAACGAAGAACATACAAAGTCTTAGTACTATGCTAATTTTAGGTATTCACATGATATATATGTTGGGCATAAGGTTCTACTTGAATGACTTAAAAAGTTTATATGTGTACATGTTGATTAAGTCATTTTTATGTCTTTGGTATCATACTTTTGTCTTTGTTAATTGTGCTGGAATTAATTCTAAAATTATGCTAAAACCGTATTATTTACAACAGAATAAACTAGCTGGATTGCTTAGGTTTTGCCTTTGCTTCAACACTGTTTTACTGACATGAGTACACATTGCTTAACTAGCACACATCTGCCAAGCTAGCTACATGCTACTACATCTCTGTCTCTATCGAAATGTGCCTCCAAAGGTAGGGTGCCAGAACTCCGGCGACGTCTCGCTCGCCACCGTGTAAGTGCTCCCGACCGGGACGAGGCACAGGCCTCGGCTGCGCAGGTCCTGCTTCACCTCGCCACCGTCCTTCGCCTTATGGGAACCCTAGTTCATGAGAAAATTTCAATTTGTCGCAACAAAAAAGGAAAGGAAAAAATGCAATTGATATGTGCCAAAAAAAAACAAATACTACTGCGCAATACAAACTACATATACATACCTGTTGGTATTGTAGCTGCACGGGGCGCCCACACCTCAAGTACGGAGAGCTCAGAGACTGCAGATATCAGTTCAGTAGCATTTGTACGAGTCAGACAACTCATGCTATTTGGGAATAAATAGGCAGGCATTTCTTCAGTGATTTAATTAGGTGTTGCTTAGAGACTTTGATGCTTACGGCAACTTGATCGTGAAGGAACTTGATGTATTCGATGGCCTCGTGAAGAACCGATGCGGTATCCGTCTAAAGAGCGGTTGCGATCGAAAATGATAATACAATATTCATCAACTAACAGATGAATGAATGAATGAATTACAGAGCAACAAGCAGAAGTGAAAAGGAAGAGAAATAAGAGAGAATTGAAACGACTAATGCAGAAAAGAAAAGAAAGGCCGGATGGGTACCTTTCCAAAAGGCGAGACCAGTTGCTGGAGCGCAGTGATTCTGTCCCCGAGCTTCTCTTTCCTCACCTGCGGAGGAGAATCAAAAGCAATCCAAAAGCCATCATAATTCAATCGATGATAGCTTACAAGAATATCTAACTGAGCTGGCCGGAATAGATGGAAGAACAAATTAAGGGGGTGGGGGGGTGATAGCTAATCGATCGATTAGTTGGATCACCGGCCGGCCGGCCGGCGCGCACCTTGAAAGTCGGCAACGGAGACGGCGTCACTATTCGGGGCTTCTTCACTGCCGCAGGCAAGTCAGGAACGCTTCTTCTCGTCACCGACGAGCAGGCGTCCTGAACAGGTTCCGTATTGGACTGCACCTGCAGAAACCGAGTCAGAAGAAACCCTAGCTAACTAGTAGGTAGCAATAGCATCTAGTCATGAAGCCAGTCCATATAACATATACCTTGAGGTCCTTGACGGGTTTGGGCTCTAGGGCTTGCAAGAGAAGCTGCGGTGGCTCTGGAGCCGGCCCGAAAAGCCCCGACGAGCTGAAGAAGCCTGGGAACTGCTGGTGCTGATGCTGCGCAGGCAGCTGGGAGAACGCATAACTACTGGCCGAGCCGGAGTACTGGTTGTCCGCGTACAAGGGCACGCCTTGAGACGACGCCGCCACTGCCGTGCCGTCGGTGTACGGTACCGGCACGAGAGGCGCATCGCCGTCGAGCAGGAAGTGCTGGCCCGCGTGGCCTTGGAGCTGGAGCAGCGCGTTGAAGCTAGTGGCCTCACCTGCAGCTGCTTTCCCGCCCCTACTAGCCATGCATGGAACCAAGATTATACAGAAGCTAGGCGGCTAGCTTGGTGTAGTGTAATAGATCATAGCTAAGATTGATTTCTACTTACATGAAGGCTTGCGTCCAATCCACGTGTGGATCAGCGAGGAAGGACGAGGAGGAGGCAGAAGCGGCGTCAGGCAAACCAGGCTGGAAATTCATCGAAGTACTACTAGCTGCTGACTCCGTGGCCGGCGCCGTCGAACACGCCGATGTGTCGTCGCCGACGGTGCGTGAAGAATTCCACCACTCGTCTGCCATGGGGAGTTAGATAGATCGACTAGACGCCAAGGCCTTGGTGTAGTTGAATAATCTGAGATGTATATATGCCGAGAAGCGAGGAGTTCAGTCGGTATTGTCCGGACGGTGGACTTGTGGGCTTGTGAAGGGCGCAAGGGGGTTCTGACTTGTGAGTTCTGACCTTTGGATGGGGGTGCCTAACTAGTTTACGGTTCGTCAGGGCCTCACTTTTTGTTGAGTAGATTAGAATGTCTAGATGGTCCTGTACGCCACGCGGCTCGTAGCAGTCAAGCACACGAGCACGAGCACGAGCACCGCGTCCTTGAACAGTGCCGCTATAGAAATCTTTGGACCGCCATTGCTGAGTTGAGAGTTGAAGCACAAACGAGTTGCTGCGCGTGTGGTCGACCAACCAATCCCACATGTAAGGGCTGAGCTTTAGCGAATTTAATTTGTGCCCTAGGGTGTTACAACCAAGCTCCATTTGATATAGGCTATTATGAGAGTTTTGGAGGGAATAAAATCCGTCGTAAAATAATAACAATTTGTTGAAAAACAGAGTTGATCCTTGCATGTCGCGAAAATTATACTGATTTAGCTTTACCGATAACTTTTCTTCTAATGTTTAAGCTGGAGGAAATATGCGAAAACACACAATTTTAGGCCCTTGTCTTTAGGGTAGTGCTGGTACACCATAAAGTGAGATTTAGGCCACGAAGGGTTCCATTTGCCCCCTTTCCATTTTCTTTCAGCATCACATAATTAAACGCGACAATACAACAAAAGGGATATGTACTACCCTATCTAGCTAAGCTGCCTCAAAGTTTCTTCTGGTTTATGAACAGTACTCCTTTCCTTTTTGTAGCGCCTTGATTTCTTTTGGAAGCTCCCACAAAAGAAAAAAAGGCAAACCCTAACTAGTCCTTAAAACCCTATTAATTACTTTCTCTTTCCCGTATGCATATTTCCTTCTCCCTCAACAAGCAAAAAACCAATTTACTCTCTCTCTCTTCTCTCTCTCTTTCGTTATGGTCAACATAGGGCTCCATACATCTTACTTCCTTGAGGTAATCGATTCGAGGCCAAATCTGTTCTAAGTGAGGGAGAGCGGTAGTGCCCTGATTTCTTTTTGAAGGGTCCCACAAAAGAGAAAAGGCAAATCCTAATTAGTCCTTAAACCCAATTAATTACCTTCTCTTTCCCCGTATGAATATTTCCTTCTCCCTCAAAAAGCAAAAAACCAATCTACTCTCTCCCCTCCATTTCTCTCTCTCTCTCTCTTTCGTCATGGTTGGCATAGGTCCTGAGGCCGCTAGTGGCGGGCGGCACAGCCAAGGCTGGCAGTGGTGGCAACGCGAGCGCTGGTGGTAGGCGATGCTGGGGCGGGCAGCAGAGGCGGCAGTGTCGCGGAGGCGCGGGGCGGCACGGCCGAGCATGGCGCAACACGGCTATTGGTGGCAGCGTAGAGCGACACGCATGGCCGAAGGAGGCGTTGGCTGGGACGACGGTAGGCCGGGTAGCGGTGGGCCGGCGGAGCGCAGGCCAAGGTGGCGCCGCGGCCGTGGGGGCGCAAGCCAAGGTGGCGTGGGCCAGACAACGGTGTTCGGCGGCAGTGGTCAGAGAGGCCGGTAACCGATTTCCACTACCGTGGGATTCGGATGGCTGGGTGCTGCAGTCGAATCATGTTTCGCACGATCTTTTGTGGGATCGTGAGGTGGGGCGTGGTTCGTATGGCCGAACGGCAAATCGCATGGCTGAACGGCGATTCGCACGATGAAGGCTTAGTGAACGCAAATTCTTCCGGCTGATTGCACGCGGTCTTTGAGGGAACGTTCAAGTAGTTGCACACCTCTAATCCTTCGTGTAGCAAGTCCGCAGAACGTGCTCAAGGCAAATACCTCACGGCCGTAACCTCTCCGGTCCACATTCCACATCTTCCATGATCATTTGTTATCATTGTCATTGAGTATAATTATCAGGCAAGTATCTCACGGCTGTAACCTCTCCGTTCCACATTCCACATCTTCTATGATCATTTGTTACCATTGCCATTGAGTACAATTATCATATCACTTGTGCTTGCCTAATTATTATCATATCACTAAAGCTTACTTGGTTATCATCATATCACTCATGCTTACCTGGTTACTATCATATCACTAAATCTTACATGGTTACTATCATATCACTAAAACTTGCCTGATTATTATCATATCATCCACATGCTTATCTAGTTACTATTATCTCACTAAAACTTGCCTACTTATTATCATATTACTAATGTTTGTCTAGTTATAGATTTTTAATATTGTATTCATACCATGATGTTCTACGTTGTCTTGTTTCACATACTTTTAGGTTATTAGAATACTCAATTAATAGTATTTTAGAATTCATACTTTTAATTAGTGTTTTAGAATTCATGCTTAAATCATTAATGGTGGTAGCATATGAACATGTTCCAAATTTAGGTTTAAACCTCTAGCAATCTTTAATATTAGGGCTGCTATGTTTATTTTATTTCCAATATCATGATCTATTACTTGTATAATTTTATATGTGGGTCATGACTGATGTATATAATACATGTTAATCTGACTAATAATCACTCATCACGTAATAAAACTTGGTTGGTTGCTAACCCTTGTGTGAGCTATGTTATAATACCTCTTTAGAATAATTCCTATATTGCTATCACCATATTATCATTCCACACCGCCCTCATATCGGGAGTTATGTTTTTCCATTTTCAACCTTAGCAAATCCTTTTACTTCTCATAAACTTATCTTAGCCTTTCCTTAGTTTCCTTAAATTCATACCATATGACATGTTAACAATATAACAGTTACCTAGCCCCAGGTTACCCACATATAGGGGAGATTTTCACCCCACCTGGTAACGTACGGGGGCTGTACACTTTCGTTACTTAGGATATTACACCCCATCTGCGGTTATATAGTTAAGGATAGTGTTATACCTGACTATTCTCGTATAATCGGGTATGTGGAAAGTAATCATCGGTGTCATTGTCATAACTTGCTAAATAATGATTATTCTTAATTTTACTGTTCCTGTTACCTCTATCCCTGACTTTTATCAGTGTTTCCGATAACCTAGTCACCTTGCACTAACTTGTGTCAATTGCTTGTTTGAGTTGCTTGTCTTTTACTCACCTTGTTGCGATCATTGTTGTGTACTTGCTGAGATTTGCAAATCTCACGCTTGCTTTTTGCATTCTCAGGTAAAAGACAAGTGGAATGGTAGCAATATCATGGGTGGGAGCACTCAAGTTTTCAGTATCGTGGCTTACCATTATTGTTGTTATCTTATTTGTCCTTCATTTGGTTAGATGTGGACCAGCCCTATGTTTCAAATATTTATTTCAGTTTTCACTGATTCTCTAATAAAGTACTCTTAAAGTTTTAAATTTTTTATAATTTCTATTGTTGCTTTTATTATTTATTATTTATCTTGATGATGATATTCTATAGTAGTATTTTTATTTTGCTATGTGAGATGCTACACTTTTCTTATGAACCATTGCTGGGTTCCAAGCAACTGTCAAGGAGTTGATCGTTAGAGTGTGTAATTTGCCTTCGGATGAGACATTATTGTATTGTTTGCGAACAAGTAGGATGTGCTGGTTTTTGTAAGTGTAAAGCAACGGCGATTAGTTATGGACAGGTAGTAGCCTTACTTCTTTTTTTTTTGAACGCCAGTAGCCTCATGATTCGGTCAATCTGCAGATAAACGTGTTATATATTATCTTCTGCTTCATTTCTTATTTGCAACATTCAGATTCAGTGGTTCACACACTCAAAATATCGATATATGGCAACATAATAGAGAAATTCATAAATCTCAGCTCCATAGTTACGACCAGAGCAATTCTCCTATGTTTTCTCTATTTATTTATACTACGTGTAAGTTTTCTCTTAGGGTAAAACCATCAATTGATATTAGAGCTAAGGACGGCTACGTTCAGTGTTGCAACGACTTCCAGCCGGCGCAAGCGCGGCTAGGCTATGCAAGGTCATCAAGGAAATGCTCGGTGATAAGGTCGAGAAGGACATGCTTCTCCTTCCCGATGGCCTCTCGTTTGCGAATACACAGCAGCCACTATGGAACTTGTTCAGGCGGCTGGTGCAGCCACTCGCAAGCACTCGTCCATGGATGATGACGATCAGGCCAAGCATCATAGAGAGCACCTAGTGGGACCCCTTCCCAGGTTGGATGTAAGGCAACAGGATGATGGATCATGTTGTCTTGTACTATGGCAAGGGTCAGCTGAGCGGGTTCCTTGCCGATACAGAAGGTGTTCTGATGTGGTTCTAGTGGACGCATCGGCCATGGAGAGCGCGATGGAGGAGGACGTGGCTTTCGCCGCTGTGGAGTTGAGTTTAGGATGTTGAGGAGATGTGTTCATCATCTTGAGTCAAGTTCATGAAGTTAAGTTCAAGATATTGAGAAGATGTGTTCGCCATCATGAGTACAGTTTGGGTCATTGAGGAGATATGTTCACCGCCCTAACTCGAGTACGTAGATAGTATGAGTTGGATAAATCATAGTTAAGACCGAGTGCCTCAACGAGTTAGAGTCTTTGCATTTGGATGGACCCGTATTAGTTGCGTTGAGTTTCTACGTGTAACTATAGATTTAGTTCTCATGTAGAACGCTTCATATGTAGGCGTAGCTAGTAGTTCATAATGCATTGAGACTAAACTAGGAATGTGTCGAGTCAAAATTAGGATAGAAAATTTTAGAAATAATCTTGACCTAGAGTTTAAATCACGTCCAAGACGCAGTACGGTTTGTCTCAATATGTTACTCAAGTTAAAGTTTTGATACCTTGAAGTCCGAATACATATATTGGTATGATAATATTAGTTTATATAATGAAAAGGCTTACAATAATTTTATAAGAAGATATATAGCAACAGAATTAGAAAATTCAAAGATCTTAGCTACGTAGTTGCGATCGAGTTAATTCTCTCGTATTTTCGTTGTTTATTTATGCTGTAGGGTAAAGCCATCACATACGGCCGTCTACTCTCTACGGTGACGTCACGCTGGAGTGGACGATGCCGTGGGGCCAGAGGGTGGGCCCGGAGCCTCGCACGCGTGCCTCCCGGCGCCTACCTTCGGCCCGGTTGGCCGGGGCCGACCAATTTCCGGTTGAAGTCAGAGCCCCAAAAGCGACCGTCGCCGCCGCCTGCACCACCCGTCCATTCTCGACCTGTGCTCTGCATGCTGCAGCTCCAGTGCTCCTAGCTAGTCCAGTAGTATTGCCTACACATCTGACCTTGGCGAGCCTCACCTTTAGCTGCTGTGTGGAATGTGCTCGTATCATGACCGGTTTGAACAGCTCTGGAGCCTGAGCAAAAGGTGGTGGTCGCACCAACCCATCCATAGAGAGCCGGGCAGTGAAACTGGGGAGAAGTGCGTGGCATGATGTGAAAGTGAAATAACGAGGCAGCAGCTAGCTCGTTGATCAACCAAAGAGACAAAAGCCATTGGTTCAGTTCAGTAACCTGTAGCCTGGAAGACGGAAAATAACGAGGAGAGGAGGCAGGCAACTGCACAAGGAAATTCAACTGCTTGATCGATGAGCATAGGTGAGTTTTTTTTAGTCTATGGTTTATGAATTAAATTTTTGAATTCTTACTGTTCGTAAAAGAGAGTGCGACGAGATACTTACTTATGATTTTGGTTGAGATAAATAAAGTCAAGATAATATCTACTACAATTAATTTATAGATTTTATCTTAAAAAATAATACGTTTAAAAGCTAGTTACTATAAAATACCATATCATAAAAAAAAACCCACCCCATGCCACCAAATCTCCTTTTGGCGTCATGACGCGCCGCTCGGAAGATCGTTGTCGAAGAAGACTAACCTTCATTAAGGAATTTATTAAGGTAGTAGTATTCCGTTACAGCATGAAACGGACATTGTTAGTTAAGAGTAGGACGCAACTGCTGTGAGGAAAGCTTTGCTAGTTTATAATCGGAAAAAGTTTGTATCACACCTTAAACTTTACTCGAAAGTCCGTTTAGCACATCGAACTATGAAACTAGACATTTGACCATCTAAACTTTGTAATCTAATTCAAATAACACATGAGTGATATTGCTTACATGGCGTAATGAGTGAGCAGTTTTACATGTAGGATGACATACCGGTCACTTTTAGGTGAATAACAGGTAAAGTCTACAGAGCCTTCTCTCCCAAATTGAAATAGAGAGAGAGAAGCACAGAAAGCGGTAGCCATGTAAGCGCGACTGGGAGCTAAGTAGGGGAGAAGTCCTTTGTGGGCCCCACATGTTATTAACCTAACTTAGCCAGTGTGTCATCTTACGTGGCAAAATCACTCATTCACCACGTCACGCGGGCAATACTACCATGCGAAACTGGTCAGGATGTTATTTGAACTGGATTACAAAGTTGGGGAAGGGTTAAATGTCTGATTTCATAGTTCGAAATGTTGAACGGATATTTAAACAAAGTTCATGATGTTATATGGACTTATTCCTTTCTAATTTAAGTTTTATAAGTTTTAGCTAACACAAAAACGCATGCCTTCACATAGGAAACTAGTAATCAAACATGCTGTGAGACCATGTGGAGGCTATCCCATAGTTGTAACTTTGATTTGCAAGTTTTGTCGAAGTTTGAGTTTGGTTTTGAATTTTTTTCAATTTTCAAAGTTGCTGTCAGGATTTAACCGATCTGACTGACCTGGCAGCGGTGGTCTGACTAGCGGCTATGGAGCGATCAGATTGGCCAGTGGCCTTTTGGAAAATAGACACTAAATACTTATGTAGGTCTATTTGAAGATGTCTTCGCACTAGGTGTTACTCAATTTAAAGTTCTGAGCTAAAATTAGATAGAGATTAACCTCAATTTTAGATAGAGTGTTTTCTGGTGCTCTTAAGCGATTTGACCAACCTGTGGTCGATGGTTAGACTGCCAACGGTTTGATTGGCATTGGACCATCAGTCACACCGGTCCCCTATTATCGGGATGAGCGTGAGAGAGCTTGGGCGATTTGATCAGCCTGTAGTTGGCGGTCAGACCGGCCCTGTAGGATCAGCGCGAGATGTGAATTGAGTTGGCTTGAGTGTGTGCTTGATATGGGAGCCGTTGTGGTGTTGTATTGTATTATATGATGCATGATTTGTATAACGTGAGTTAAGTGCATGGAACTTGTGTTTGAAATCAAATTGCTTTTGTCTTTGGATATGCAAGTGGCTTGCATAGCGGTAGTTGTCAACGGCAATGGACCAGGACTAGGTGGAGAGCTGAGATCCGTGTGGTCGGTTAAATCTAGGTGATCCTACGTGGCTCAAGTGGAAAGCACAGAAGAGACGAGGATTATGATGAGACGAGTTAGTGCATGTAGTGTGCCAAGTGACTAGGCCGATGCATATAGAGATGGTTTGGAAGAGTTTGAATATGTGAAGATATGACGATTAGTCATTGGACACTATGAGTTGTGTGTTAAAGTATGCAGAGATGTTTTGATGGATTGGATTAGTTTTTCGGGCTATTGGAGCCCTTTGGAGGAGCCGCTTTGAAAAACGCCCGTGTATGGTGTTAGGTTAATATGTTAGTCCATGTAAATAGATGAAGTCCAATTAGAGGTGCTAGTTAGAGTTTCTTGTGAGCCTTTATATATGGGGAGAGAGATGTGTTGGCTTAGTTGTGAAGCTTTGGGAGTCTTAGTTAAGCCTTTGAGAGTTAGGGTTAAGGTTTCCAAGAGAAAAAAATTTGTGTGTGTGCTCTATGGAGAAGGAGCTCTGTCCCATCATTCTCGAAGTGAAATATAGATCAAAATTTCGTTCAAGTGAGTTTTACCATGAATTTCTCCTTGTATCTTTGATTTGCTTAGTTTTATTGTGTGTATTTTCTCTCTCCTTGATCTTTCTAGTTTCCAAGTATGTGTGGATGATGTAAGAACCTTCTAGATGCTAGATCCCATCTATTTAGGCAACACTTTAGCAAGTTCTTGGTGTTTCCTTAGTTTGCCCGGTTTTGATGTGAACTGCCTTATTTTAGGCAAAGGTGTAAACTTTGTTGAACAACTTGTCGATCCATTGATAGAATAGGCTTATAGGACCTTGAGGAAGCTATGTTTCAAGCTTCACTCATTTGGTTGAGTAGATTAGAAGTTAGACCATTTGAGTTCTTAGTGGTGGGTTGTTCTCTGTTCTGGAATAGCGAGCAATCAAACCACCCAGGCCACCCAGCTAATGCCTTGGTCTGTTTGTTGCATATTTTATTCTCTTAGCTTGTTGGCTTCTACTTTGTACTTTTTTTCAATGTGTGTCTGATCTTATTAGTTTCTTATAGCTAATTGAATGAAGAACTCAAAAAAGTTGATTATATAATAGTTAAAAAAAAGAGAAAAAGATCATTTACCCCTTTGATCTCCATCATCAGTCCTACACATCTTTATCTATGGACGTTATGTGCGCAATCCCGGCGATAGCACCGGACTTCTCGTTGTTAGGGTCTATTCATATTGGTTTTTGCTGATGGTTTTTGACTGTGGTTGATGAATAATAGTGATTGATAGAAGTTAGGGCGTTCGTATTAGCTTATGACTTTTGGCTTTTTGCTGAATGTATTATGTAAGAAAGACAGTGCAACAAAAGTAACTACAACATTCGGACTACTATATGACTTACAAAATTATGGCATAATAAAATACAAAGAGTGTTATAATATGTGAAAGCGTAAAGTAGTGACTAATAAATAATAGTAGCTGATAGGAGTGGTTTATAGAAGTTGGAGCATTCATATTAGTTTTGATTTATCTAAGCAGAAGCCAGAAACTAAAACTGATATGAATTAGCCCTTAGTAAAACATAGAAGGAGGTTACATGTCTCTAAAAAATAATGAGGGATTAGATGACAAGGAAAAGTACAAGAAAATATGCTCTGGAAAGTCTGTGAGTAGTAGCCTAGTGTTGTAGAAGAAAATCTGCTCTGGAAAGTGTTGTAGAATTTCAGAATCCCTCTTTCTGAAGTAAGACCTCACAACAAACCTTGTACCGTTGTGTACGCATCCTATCTTTGAAACTGCAATTATAAGGTCGGAAATTACCATTCTTAGTCTATGATGCAATCACTTAATTATTTATGACCGTTCCTGACGGTTTTATTTAATTGTGGCAGTTTAGTGTGTCTTACCGGAGCATTCTTCGATGGGATGGGGGGGGGGGGGGGGGTTAGGGACATGACAAGCCAATTGCTAGATTAATCTGATCCGTTTGACTCATGAAATACATTTTGGTTCCGGTGAACCACTCATCTCAACTCTGTAGTGCGTACAAGATATTTCCTAAACCAGTAGCAGGAAACAACAAAAAGTTCGTTGTCTCCATGGTAAAGTAGTAGTACAAAAATTTTGCTAGGTCAATGTGGCCAAAGCTTGTTGTCCTTTCGAGGATCCTCAAAGGTCGTTGAGCACGACTGGCGCTCCCAGAAAGAGATTTGACCTAATTATCCCCCATTTCTTTCTAATCAAGCTCTGATTCCAAGGATATGCAAGCGAATAGACCTGCTTGGTCAGCTAGTCAGCTATTGTCAACCATGCTTCACTTTAAACGAACACGTTCAATACTGACCAGATCTCATCCATGTGCTATGGAAATTCGGAAAACTACTTGCTCTAAGCGATTACCAGTTACCCTTTAACATTTGCTGCATCGAGAAATCCTTTCTATCCTTCTTCCTTTTTGCGATGAACATAATCTTTTTTTCATGAACATGTACGTACTGATCACAGATCAATGCGAAGAATGAGAAATCATTGCGAAAGTTGAGGCGCCCCCGGGGGGGGGGGGGTCTGCAGAGTTTACGGCCGCTTTTGTACCCTGTCCAGACTGTATTTGGAAACCGTCAGAGACGGAAAATTTCTATTGTATACCGATGATATAATCCATTTTGTGTAATGCGCGAATAAGAGAGTTACACGTGGTAAAAGTACTGTAACAGCTATTTTAAAAATATTTTTCCGTACGACTGGTACTGTAACAAGAAGTAGGAAAATTATTTTTTGCACAGGCTACAGTACTGCTACAGTGCATTGCTGCAGTGTTCTTGCCATGTGTCATCATCTCATTCAAGTGTTACACTAAGTAGATTGTGTCACTGGTATACAATAGAAATTTTCCATGGGACGACCCAAGCGCACGCACAAGAGCCATCGTCCAACCGGGGCCACCGCCCAGCCCAACCGGCAACGGGCGCGGCCGCCGAAGCGCGCGGTGCACCGCTCACACCGCCCTGGAGCGCCTCGGGCCCTCCGCCCAGCATGCGCGGCACGCGGCCGGCACGAAATCGGGCGGGGGCGGCGCGGCCGCCCGCGCTGGCCCGCTGCGCACGGTAGATTGCCTAAACAACAGCACAGCCCAGGCTGCAAGTCGCGCGCGGCGCAGCCCAGGCCGAGAGGTCCACCTCCAAGGCGAGTCGCCCGCGGTCGGCTGGGAAGGCCGAAGTACCCCGCCCAAACGTTTGTTAGCTCGGCACGACTCACGGGCCGAACGCGTGTGCGCGCGGTACAGTGTAAAGCCCAAGCCTCCCAGGATCCATCCACCGGCCGGGAGCCGGGAGCGGCCGGCCGAAGGCCCAATCCGGGCGTTAGGATTCCAATTTGTTTGGCAAATTAGTACGCGCAGACGAGATAGCTAGGGGTTTACTATCAGTTCGAACCAGCCTGCTGAGGCAACACCCATCGTCAATAAACGCATCCTCCTTTTCGATAGATCCCTAGTGCATGCCTGATGCCACACTGCCGCAAAGCCGGAGGAGCGCACACACATGACATGTGTGACCGTACATGCATGTTGTTGGGGGAGGGTCCCGCGCTATCTCGGGCCCACGACCATATGAGAGCAATGGCACACGTTAGAGGATCTATCCCGAGCTAAACCCCTAAGTTAACCCCAACGCGAGGTGCGCAAGGCTAACCTCACAAAGGTTTGGGGCCAACCCCGAGTGAGATACGAGAGGCCGACCCTGGAAGAGCCTAGGGCCAGCCTCGGGCGAGGTACCCAAGGCCGATCCTAGAAGGGTTCGGAACCAGCCCCAGGTGAGGTACACGAGAATGACCCCGGAAGGGTCCGGGGCCAGCCATGTGTGTGGTACACGAGGCCGACCCCGGAATGGTCCGAGGCTAACCCTTGGTGAGGTCTAGGGCCGACCCTGGACCGACCCGAAGTCTCGAACGTGGCGGAGCCCATGTAGGGCAAATGACATAAATACCCCTAGGAGTAAGCTAGGCCATGAGGGTAAACTTGTAAATTTACATACTCACCTCTCTTCGCCTATAAATAGTATCCCTTGTGATGGGAGAGAGGGGTATTTTGTAACCCTAGACCCTTATATTGAATAAACTTGGTGGTTGAGTGCTTCTCCTTGAGTCCCTTTACATCCTCAGCGATCTTCTTATTCGACCGGGGGTGCTTCTAAGTTTACTATCCATATTCGTAACGATGACAGTTGGCGCTGTCCGTGGGGATTGAGCGAGAAGCCACGTTGCTTAGGAAGATGAAGGCATGAAAGATCGTCGGGCGAGTTCGGGCTGTCCCGGACCTTCCAGGATCGAACGACCACAAGCACCCACCCTCACCCTAAGGTTGCCCCCCGTGCATGCCCAAGCCTTCCCAGGGTTTGCCCTCCACGCACGCTCCGGCCTCGCCACGGCCTTTCCCCAAGGTTCGCCCTCCGCGCGTGTCCCGAGCCTCCCCGGGGTTTGCCCTCCATGTGCGCCACCTCGGCCTCGCCCCAGGCCTCCCTGGGGTTCACCCTCCACGCACACCCTGGCCACGCCATGGGCTCGTCCCCACGCGAACCCCGACCTTGCCCCAACCTCTCCCTAGGGTTCGCCCTTCGTGCGCCCGAGCCTCCCTAGGGTTCGCCCTCCTAACTCTTCGTTGACCTGGGGACCCTACGCTTCGCCACCCTGGCCTTGGTCACCTCTTGACTGGGGCTTGCACCGACCAGCATCCGTCCTTGGCCACCTAGGGGTCAGGCCGCCTGCCCTCATCAACTACTCATCCGGGAGGCATGAAGGCCCGGCTTCAATTCCTGTTCACCTTGGGCACTACTCACACCAGGTGGGCACTGTTCACTGGGGGCGGCACTATTCACTCTGGGGGACACTGTTCACCTGGGGGGCAACACTGTTCATCTGGGGGCGACACTGTTCATATGGGGGCGCATTGTTCACCTGGGGGGCGACACTGTTCACCTGGGGGCGACACTGTTCATCTGGGGCGCATTGTTCATCCAGGGGCGGCGCTGTTCTCCCGAGAGGCGACATTGTTTGTTTGGGGGCGCATTGTTCACCCAGGAAGGCACTGTTCATTTGGGGGCGAACTGTTCACCTGGGGGCAGCACTGTTCACATGGTGGGCGACATTGTTCACCTGGGGAGGCACTGTTCATCCGAGGTGACACTGTTCACCCAGGGGTCGAGAGTCCCGCCCTTGGCCTTAGTTCCCTAGAAAGCTTGCGAAGACTTCGGCCTCAACGTTGTTTACCTCGAGAGCGGTACGGTTTACCCGGGGGTCACGAGTTTCACCATTGGCTTCAGTTCCTGTGGGGTGGCTTGGCCTCGGCGTGGTACACTTTGGCCTCGATGGCTTTTGCATCGGCTGAGCTTCACTTCGCATTGATGATGTCACTTCGACTAGCGGCTCCCACTAGCTTGATGGATTCACCTCAAAGACCTCCAACACGCCTCGATGGGCTGGCCTAAGTGTGGTACTCTTCGACCTTGATGGGCTTTTGCCTTAGTCGAGCTTCGCTTCGTCTCGATGATGTCTCCTCGACTAGGGGCTCCCCTAGCTCAATGGATTCATCTCGACGGCCTCCAACACACCTCGATGGTCTGTCCTTGACTTGGTTCACTTTGGCCTTGACAACTTTTGCCTCGGCTGAACTTCGCTTCGTCTCAACGGCGTCTCCTCGACTAAGGGCTTCCCCTAGTTTGACAGACTCACCTTGGTGAGCTCCAACATGACTCGATGACCTGTTCTTGATGTGGTTCACTTCGGCCTCGATAACTTTTGCCTCAGCCCAACTTTGCTTCACTTCGACGGCATCTCCTTGACTAGGGGCTCCCCCTAGTTCAACGGATTCACCTCGATCAGCCTCAACACGCCTCAACGGCCTAACCTCAGTGTGGTTCACTTCAGCCTTGACAGCTTTTGCCTCCCTAGTTCAACGGACTCACCTCGGTGAGCTCCAACACACCTCATCAGCCTAGCCTCAGCGTGGTTCGCTCTAGCCTCGATGGCTTTTGCCTCGATCAAACTTTGCTTCGCTTCAATGACATCTCCTTGATTAGGGGCTCCCCTTAGTCGAGGGATTCACCTCGGTGATCTCCAACATGTCTCGATAGCCTAGCCTCAGCATGGTTAACCTTGACCTCGATAGCTTTGCCGCAGCCAAGCTTCACTTTGCCTCAATGGTATCTCCTTGACTAGGCTTCTCCTAGTTCAACAGACTCACCTCGGCAAACTCCAACACGTCTCGATGGCTTGGCCTCGATGTGGTTCGACTTGGCCTCGATGGCTTTGCCTCGGTTGAACTTCATTTCACCTCAACAGTGTCTCCTTGACTAGGGGCTCCCCCTAGATTGACGGATTCACCTCGGTGAACCCAACACACCTCGATGGCTTGGTCTCAACGTGGTTCACTTTGGCCTTGATGGCTTTTGCCTCCTCTGAGCTTCACTTCGCCTCGATGATGTCTTCGTGACTAGGGCGGCCCTTAGCTCAAAGGATTCACCTCGACAATCTCTAACACACGTCGATGGCTTGGCCTCAATGTGGTCAATGACCAATCTCCCTTGATCTAGGGTCAAATTGGTGGTCTCCCCCAATCTGGGGTCGAGTTGGCAGTCTCCCCCAGTCTGGGGTTGAATTAGCGATATCCCCTAGTCTGGGGTCGAGTTGGTAGGTCTCCCTCGGTTTGGAGTCAAGTTGGGGAGACGTAGGTCTCCCTCGGTTTGGAGTTGAGTTGGGGAGACGTAGGTCTCTCCCGGTTTGGAGTCGAGTTGGAGGTCTCCCCTGGTCTAGGGTCAAGTTGGCAGTCTCCCCCGTTCTGGGGTCAAGTTGGCGGTCTCCCTGGTCTAGGGTCAAGTTGGCAGGTCTCCCCTGGTCTGGAGTTGAGTTGGCAGGTTTTCCCTAGTCTAGGGTTGAGTTGGCAGTCTCCCTTGGTATGGGGTCGAGTTGGCGGTCTCCCCCGGTCTAGAAGTGAGTTAGCGGTCTCCCTCGATCTGGGGTCGTGTTAATGGCATCCCCCTCTTTGGGGTCATGTTGATGATATCCCCCTCTCGGGGTCGAGTCGATGATATTTCCCCCTTTGCAGTTGAGTCTTCACCGCCTTACACCCACCCACTGGAATCGGGTCTCCAACAAGCACAAACTCTTTCTTTCAGATAGGGAGACTTTGATGTTTCCACTTCCTCGACCGACCGTAGGAGACTTTGATCTTCCCAACGAGAGACTGATATTCCTGCTCCCACGATGGTCGCGCTTACTCCCCCCTCTGGGAGAAAGGGTCGAGCTTAGTTCTCCTTTGGGTCAAGCTAATTCTTCTATCCTGTCGGGGTCAAGCTAATTCTTCTCCCCCTCAGGGATCGAACTACTTCTCCCTCGCTAGGGCCAAGCTAATTCTTCTTCCTCACCGAGGTCGAGCTAATTCTTCTCCCCTCAGGGGTCGAACTAATTCATATCCCCCTCAGGGGTTGAACTAATTCATATCCCCCTCAGGGGTTGAACTACTTCTTCCCCACCGGAGTCGAGCTAATTCTTCTCTCCCTCAGGGGTCAAGCTAATTCTTCTCCCTCTCTAGGGTCGAGCTTCTCCCCCCTAGGGTCAAGCTAATTCCTCCCTCTGGGGTCGAGGTTCTCTCCCCCTTAGGAGTCGAGCTAGTTCTCCCTCCCTAGAGTCAAGCTTGAGACGACAATGCTCTTGCCTCCCTAAGCAAAGTGCAGCTCGTGAGCTTTGTCCTGAGCACATCCCCAAAGTAAAGTACCACTCATGAGTTTTATCCCGAGCACCAAGTTTTTTTGGATGGGAGATGGCGATGCTCTCGCCTCCCTAAAGCAAAGTGCTACTTATGAGTTTCGCCCCAAGCACTAAGTTTTTTTATGAGAGACGGCGATGCTCTTGCATCCCCAAAGTAAAGTGCCGCTTATGAGCTTCGTCCCGAGTGCCAGGTTTTTTCGATGGGAGACAGTGATGCTCTCGCTTACCAAAGCAAATGGCTGCTCGTGAGCTTCATCCCGAGCACCAAATTTTTTCGATGGGAAGTAGCAAAGCTCTTGCCTCCCTAAGCAAAGCGTTGCTCACGAGCTTCGTCTCGAGCACCAAGTTTTTTGATGAAAGATGGCAACGTTCTCACCTCCGCAAGCAAAGTACCGCTCGTGAGCTTTGTCCCGAGCGCCAAGTTTTTTTCGATGGGAGACGGGGTAGCAAGATACCCCTAGTAAGAAGCTGTGGATGAACTTCGTTTGAACATTAGGCAGGCAACAATAGCACAAGCCTGGTAAATGACACAAGCAGTCACATTCCCTTAGCACCTTTGCCAAAGAGCATCATGCATCCACTAGATGAAGAAAAGGCATCCCGACGCTGCACCATGCCGGTTAGTGCCCAAGCCAACATCATTTCTTACACTAAAATGAGTGATGAGCACCAAATTTTTCCCAATAGGAGAGTACCTCAAGCCTCACAATCAATGCCTCGATGAGTCAGCCATGTAGGCTCCAACGAATCGACTACCTTGCATTCAGGTGCATATCTCCTCACGTTGAAGGCCGGTTCTCAGCGAGTCAAGAACTCCTTGTGAGGTCACACTTAAAGATGAATTGAACACCCGGCACTTTGGTCCACACCAGCTCGCACCACGGGCAACCCCTCTGGGATAATGGGCACTTTGTACATGCCTCCTCGTAGCTTGGCCTCCGTATAATATGACTCAACATACAGGGCATTCCCTCGACCAAGCTTGGATCGATTTATTGGCATCTCCTCCATTATGCATGTCCATTGAATTGTTCACTTTATATTGTCAAGCACCAGCATATAACCTCTGTGTAGTGTGATCAGTCTCGAGGCCATCCCTCGATAGAGTGTGGATTCGTAATGGGCACTCCTTGCTTCATGGGTCACACCTCCCTCCTAGCACCATGACTCGCTAGACTAAGCAGGCAACGACTTAGCACGTACCCCCTCACCTTGAAGTGCAAACCTCATCCGGCTAGTCTTGGGTGCGCTCACCGACCTCGAATATCTCGGTGCATTATCACGCATCAATTGATCACATCCCAATATATCATCCAACTCGACATCGCCAATCGAGCTTGCGCATAGGGATGCATACGCCCCAGCCGACTTCATGTGCCTTGAAGCTCTATCGCACCTCAAGCTAGCAGTATATCCACGCCCATCGCAACAATTTCACGAAATGACTCGATTATCCAAGGACTCTGTGTGTCTTGAACCGGCAAGTTAGGCGCTTGTTTCTAGCATGTTCACATGGGTCAACCTTTCGCACCCCTGCGTTCTGTTGCCCTTCGATGGCCATCCCTAAGCAAGTCGAGCATGGCAATCCCACGCATAACTTCGCCTCTCGGGTGCCATGGGTCGAGAACTGGCTTCACGAGGCACTTCTTTGGGCTAAGTCCTAACCTCGCGCCTTTGTGTAACTTCGACATCTCGGCAGTCGGCGCTTGACTCCATAACTATTCACAACCCCACATCCTTTAGTGCAATGATGAACTCCCCATTACGACTCAAAATCAGCTGAGCGGAGCAACGACCCTTTGGCGAACACCTGGGGAACTCAACTCGGAGCTGAGGGCATGACCCATCATCTGAGGTTTGCGCAAGGACTAAGGTATTTTAACATGTCGGAATGCATTGTAGGCTACCAGTAGGATCGTCGACTTGAGGTAGCGCGTTGACCCCTTTTGCAAGTCGGTGCGTCGGCTCGGGCGGGTAGTTAGCGACCACCCGGATCGACGAAGGGCTACTGTTGGCGGAGGGTCCCCATGCTACCTCAGGCCCATGACCACATGCGAGCAATGGTATCCGTTGGAAGATCTACCCCGAGCTAAGTCCCTAAGTCAACCCCAGCCGAGATGCACAAGGCCGACCCCGGAGAGGTTCGGGACCAACCCCGAGCGAGATATGCAAGACCGACTCTGGAAGGGTCCGGGGCTAGCCTCCGGTGAGATTCGCAAGGCCGACTCCGGAAGGGTCTAGGGCCAGCCCTGGGCGAGGTACGCGAGGCCAACCCTAGAAGGGTCTGTGCCAGCCTCGGGTGAGGTACAAAAGGCCGACCCCAGAAGGGTCCGGAGCCAACCCCGGATGAGGTCCGAGGCCAACCCTGGACCGACCCAAAGTCTCAGACATGGCGGAGCCTACGTAGGACACATGACGTAGATACCACTAAGAGTAAGCTAGGCTTTAAGGGCAAATTTGTAACTTCACATGCTCGCTTCTTTCTCCCTATAAATAGCATCCTTTGTGATGAGAGAGAGGGCTATTTTGTAACCCTACAAATAGGACCCTTTATGATGGGAGTAGGGGGTTATTTTGTAATCCTAGACTCTTATATTGAATAAACTTGGTGGTTGAATACTTCTCCTTGAGACCCTTTACATCCTCAACAGTTTTTGTATCCAATTGAAGGTACTTCTAAGTCTATTGTCTGGATTCGTACCGACGACACATATAATACCATTTCTCGACGTCGTTCGGCGCCGGCGTCGGTCAAGGCGCTGGAGCATGATATTGCGCTCACGAGTCATGATCGACCTTACCCATGGTTTTACTTAAGATATCCTATCTTCCACTTATGTATCTTATATGGCTACGTCCCGCTAGCTAACTGCTGGCGCCCGCACATTTATGTGGAGTCAAGTGTGAATGAACGGCAAATTTATCCGTAGATCGTGCCGTGTTTTTGTATCTGACTGAGCAAGGCCACGGGCATGCAGATTATACGTACGTTTGTCACAAGATTGAAGTCAAGGCAAGTGCACGTCGTGTGTCAGCACCGGAGTGGGCATGTACGTGGGTGCGATGTCTAGGTGGCGGTCGGCGTGGCCAATCATCTTCATCAGTATATGCTGAGGCCGGGGACATTTGCACGTATGCACTTGTCGCAAAGAGGGAGAAGCGAAAGCATACATTTACGAGGGGAACTAGCCGTTTATGCGCATGCATGCGAAAGAAGTTTTAGAGCGTGATGACATACCGTACATGTCGTCCATCTGTCCCGTTTGCTTGCCTGGTAAAATTTTTGCTTTTTAGTCCAAAATTTGAAAGTTTTTTACATATGGACCCCTGGAGAAAAGATTTACAAAAATGGACCCTTACCACGGCGCCAAAGCATATGGCGCCCAGGGTACATGTCACGGCGCCATATGATTTGGCGTCGTGAATTGACACGTCGGAGCCAGGGTGGCATAGCACGGCGCCAAGTCCCACGGCGCCGTGATATGTATATACGACGCTAATGGCCGTGGCGCCGTGCGTCGGGACTTAAGCCCGAGCGCGTCCCCCGGCCCCCAGCTCCCCTCACTGCTCCTCTGTTCTAACAGTAAACCGCCGCTGCCCCCTCTATTCCCCCTCTAAATCCTCTCAAATCCACCGTTTAATCTCGCGATTTTGCTTCCAAATCGGGCAAGCAAGGTAAACTCTCTCCCCTCCCTTCATTTTTTGCAATAGATATGGATTATTTGAGGTACATTTCGTAGGGCAAGATTTGAATCCCTAGATGAAATTAGTTCAATTATGAGCGATTTTAGGTTACGTTTGCAATGCATTTGCGTAATGTAAGAGAAGTACTGTGTATTTGGATAGGTTTTAGGGTTTGATTATTATTTATACATGGTTGTGTTCGGTTTTAGGTTTTTAGGGTTTCATATACCAAATAGGATGATTTCATGTCAACATGGGCAAGATTGTATGTCCACCTTACCCTTAGTAGCTTTGATTATTGTTTACAAAATTATATTTTTACCACCACCCCTAATTTAGATTTGCATTCTAATTCAAGTGGCAAAGACAACTTATTGTCAATGATATATATATATATATATATATATATATATATATATATATATATATATATATATATATATATATATATATATATATATATATATATATATATATAATGTCTTTGATAAATATATGTCGGTATTTACAGTTAATATTAGTGACCTAATATTTAAATTATTTACCATAATTAACTTACTAATCTTTGTTGACATGTATTTAACCAAGGGTAAATCAATTTGATTCCAATTATTATTCATGTTGATTCCAATTTCATAATTCAATTTGATTATTATTTTTATTTATAAATCATGTTTTATAAATTTCTTATTTGAATATTTCTTAACCATTGAATTCTAAAATTTATCACAGGATGGCGAGATACCGGCTGCTAGACGAGTACTACGAGCGGGAGCACCGCGGCAGGCTCACGGAGGACGGCCAGGTACGTGTGTGGTCGAAATGTACATGTGTTCAACTTGATGGTCACGCAGCTAACTTTTATAGCAATTTTCAGGAGATACCCATACTTCGTCCTCAAACCCATGATGGGTTCCAGTTGATGCGCTACGACGACCGCTATACCCCACTGCTGCGCCGTGCTGGGCTTCACACGGTCGCTAACCTATTACGGCGGGGCATGCCGGTCTTCAACCCCGCAGCTTTGACCGCACTTGTCGACAGGTGCATTTTCTCTATCGGGTCTATTTGTTTTCGCTTCTATATTCTTACGCACGTAACTAATTCTTTTCTCCTTGTACTACTAACAGGTGGAGGCCAGAGACACACACGTTCCACCTTCCCTGTGGGGAGATGACCGTCACGCTGCAGGACATGGCGATGATACTTGGACTTCCCATCAGGGGACAGCCGGTGATCGGCCCGGCGGTGTCTGAGGGCTGGAGGGCACGTGTGGAGGCCTTCCTGGGCACGCCATTGCCTCCTACCCCAGATAATGCCAGGCGAGGCCGCGTCTCGGGGGTCCACCTTAGATGGTTGCGGAATACCTTTGGCGAATGCCCTGCTGCCGCGGACGACGCCACGGTGACGTACCACTGCCGCGCCTGGGTCCTGCACATGTTCGGGGCAGTGCTGTTCCCGGACGCCACGGGGGATGCCGCTTCGTGGATGTACATCCACTGCCTCCAGGACTGGGGGGACGCTGGACAGTTCAGCTGGGGCTCGGCGGTCCTCGCATTCCTTTACCGCCAGCTTTGCGAGGCCTGCAGACGCAAGGCCCCCGCGTCAACGCTCGATGGCTGCGTCTTCCTCCTGCAGGTGTGGTAATGCATTTATTTTTCCTACAGTTCTTTGTTTTTGTGCGTGGCTAATCGTGTGTCTGCCCGTATGTTCGCTTGCTAGGTGTGGATGTGGACACGCATTCCAGTGGGGCGCCCTCGAGTGTTGCAGACGCAGCCTTGGCATCCACTGGGTGTCGATGACCTCGGCCCCACTGTTGCGTACCTGTGGGATACAGTGTCAGTCCCGTTCGCGACTACTCAGCGGGCGTACGTGGATTTCAGCAACGAGTTTGACACTTTGTCTCCCACGATGGTAAGAAATTGGTACTGCATTTATTTATTCTACAGTTCTTGGTTTTTGTACACGGCTAATCGTGTGTTCTCTTACTAGGTGTCCTGGGAGCCATACTCCGAGCCACAGGTTCTATGCCGTGGAGATTCACCTCCCCCACAGAGTTGCGCGGCAGTTCGGCCTCGTGCAGTTCTTCCCCCCAGAGGGGATGTCGACTTCTATTGAGTTGCACAAGTAAGTAACAATTTAAAATTCTTTTGGTTCGTACTAACAACTATTGTTGACATCTGCTATATGTACAGGTTCGACAGGGTCCGCCAACGAAAGGTGACGGACTTCGCTGATCACCACCGACAGTACGTGCAGTGGTGGAGGAAGATGGACGACAACTGCGAGCCGGACAGTACCCCCCACAGTAACGCCAGCTTCCGGGGTTACTTGTCCTGGTACCACACTGCCACGCGCTACAGGCTGAGGCAGCAGTGGACCGATGTCGACTACGCGGACCTCGCTTCGTCCGAGGACGAGGACACTGCGTACGACAGGCGTGCGAGGGAGGGCACAGTGGTCGAGGCCGCTCCGATTCTCGATCGAGTGGTACGGAAAGCATAATATTTGCAATACTTTGGTTCCATACGTTTATCTCGCACTTACTTGTGTTTCCTTATTTCTTTAGGGGACTTCTCTCCAAACCTCGGTGCGGGACATTGACGAGGCTCTCAGCCACCCAGTTGGTGACCTGGACAGCGAGAGCCGCCGCCTGAGGGACCTCCTGCAGGTACGAAGATGGTTTGTTAAGTTAGATCCATTCAGCATGTATACAATTGTGACATATCATTACTAGCAGAGACTTCGACGTCGCCTCAGTCGGGCGGCAGGTCGGTGTGGTTGCCGCGCACGCTCAGACGTGATCGTACCACCGGCCTCCCAGCGCTCAGCCGATGCAGCGTCGTCATCACACGTCGGCAGGCGCCAGTCCACGAGGAGCTCGTCACGCACTCCGACTTTTAGTCAGGGCGATGACGACGACGACGAGGCGGAGCAGGGTGACGACGTCGAGGAGGAGCAGGGTGACGACGTCGAGGAGGAGCACGAGGACGAGGAGGCATGTACCCACGACGAGATTGGGATGTCGCAGATGCCTGACGCACCGTCTACTTAGGCTTCGCAGCGGCCTCGTCGTTCGGCTCGTCCCCCGAGCACGTATACTCCAGGGAGTGATGCTCTAGCCAAGGGCAAGGGGAAGGCCAAGAGGCAGTGATGTTTTGAGACTTTTTTTTATAGACATGTGATATTTTCAGACTTATGTCATATTTTGAGACTTTTGTATAGTTATGTGGTATTTTGAGACTTATTGGAATTTTGAGACTTATGTCATACGATGTTGTTATTTAGGTTTTCAGATGTTTCATGTGTGAATGTATGTGTATGTTTGTATGTGCATATGTTTTACTGTTTGGTGTTTGAGACTTATTGGTATGGGATGTTTGCTGTTTTGCTGTTTTTTGTCAGTGTAGCTACCACGGCGCCATACCCTTTGGCGTCGAGATGTGTACATACGGCGCCAGACTGTTTGGCGCCAACAGAGGCGCCAAACACTATGCCGTCGTATGTACACATCTCGACGCCAAAGGGTATGGCGCCGAGGTAGCTACGTACGGCGCTCGCATGTTTGGCGTCGCGATAGGTGGACTTGCACAAGGCACGGCGACCACGTTGAGTGGCTAAGTCAGAACACGGCGGCACGGACTTTAGCGCCGTATGTTCATATCACGGCGCCGTGCTATGCCACCCTGGCTCCGACGTGTCAATTCGCGGCGCCAAAGCATATGGCGCCGTGCCATGTACTTTTCTCCATTTTTGTAAAACTTTTCTCCAGGGGTCCATATGTAAAAAACTTTCAAATTTTTGGCTAAAAAGCAAAAAATTTACGCTTGCCTGTGGCTGCGGCTTATGATTTTTGGCTGAAATTTTTGAATTTAGCTGTTTGCGACAGAGATTACAGAGAGAGATATTCGCTTGCGATTTTGGTTGATGCAGATGTTAGGCTTTTAACATGTACTACAATTAACTTGTAGACTTCGTCTTGAGAAAATACTCTATTTAAAAGTTAGCTGCTATAACAAAAATCAAAAGCTTTCAGAAGTCGAAAAGAACAGCGCCTTACTTTTCTGTGCCTCCAGCGGCTACCACTACATATCCATTCCTCCATGCGCGCATCGGTACCGCTAGCACCGCGACGCAGATCGAGGGGAAATAATCCAAGCTTGCGTAGCCAAAACATCAATCACGATAGACAGACCTAGGCTCGGTCGGTAAATCAGAATCCGATAAGCTAGATCACGCACACATCACCTTGCAAGTTGCGATGGTCGATCGCACCCGTAACTGGACCGAAGCGACCCACACACTGCTGGACGAGACCGGAAAAGCCCGAGAGACAGCATACAATGCGAGAGGCGACATTCCCTTGCAGGTCGTCACCTCCACACGGGGGTTTGCTAGGGGTGCCACAGGATAGAATATAGATAATTCAAATATGTATATAATTTTATTTATATTTATTTGAAGTAATATTACCTATATTAAAATGAAAAAGGGTATACCCGATGGGTTTAGGTAACCCAGTGGGTAAAGGAGAAGGAAAATGGAGGGTTAAGTCAAAGATACTTATGAAGAAAATTTTTATAAAACTTTAGTATTTAAAATTTTAACCTCATGTTCACACCATAAAAGTTTTCCAAAATTGACTGAAATTTATTAGAGATGATTCTATGTATAACAGAGCTACTCCATATAAATTGGCAGGGTTAGACACACATGTGGGTCCTACATGTTTTTATAGAAAGTTTTTGTAAAACTTTGGTATTTGAAATTTCAATCTCACGTCCACACCACAAAAGTTTTACGAAATCAACTAAAATTTGTTGGAAATGATTATATGTGTAGGGGAGCCACTCTGTGCAAATTGGCGGGCACAGGTGCACAGATAGTTTCTACATGCTTTTATAGGAAGATATAACTAAGTATGGGTAGTCCAAGTCCATGGAAAGTCGAAGTGCACTTTTAATATTATGTTTGAATTGGTATAGATAAAGATAGGTAAATAAATATTATCTTTACCATACCCAAATCTAAATATGTATTTTATTTCTTATCTATACCCTATCTAATAATGTGGATATGAATTTAGATAAGAAAAATAGGCACCTAGTGGTAGCCCTACGGCCTACGCCCACGATCGACAGGGCACATACACATACACGTGGTCAGTCCTGCTACGCGTTATCGCCATTCGCCACGCCCGAAAGAGCACTCGATGACACGAAAGTTTAAAGCCCCTCTCCTGATAGGGCGAGAGACAACATGCACCAAGGGCAGCAAGCAAAGCAGCGGTGGTGCGAAACCGCGAACGCTACGTAGACGAGACGGATGGATGGATGGACGGACACGGATGCGCGCGCACGTTGAGAGGCCACGGTCAGAGATACCCCTGCCCCTGCACCGCCAGCCGTGTCGGCCTTTTCGAAAGGCGGTGGCGCAGAAAGCGACCGCACGGGCGCGGGCACGCGCGTACCGCTGCTACTACTACACGATCGCTCGATCGGCCGGCCGGCCCGCCGAGACGGCGCTCGGCGCACATGCCGAGCAGCAACTCCGGCCGACCCGATCGCGGCACATTCTCGTCGCAGCCGTAGCGTTTGGAGCTAGCTAGGCCAGGCGAGCCCTCGGGCCGACCGGGTCGGGAATATTGGATCTATGTCGCGCGCGTTGGGGCCGGTCGATCGTGGGGAGTGGAAATAAATGGCTGGGGCTACCGGCGAGCGTGGCAGCCATGTGACGGGCCTGACGGCCGCGGCAGGGGAGGGCAGGCGTGGCCGCGGCCGAAAGGAATGCCCCGACATGTCGCCGGGCGCGGACAAGCGACGTGTGATCCGTCGTCGCCTTGTACTTTAGCGTGCCCGTCCCGCCTGTGTGGGCAGCTGTCAGCCTGTCACTTGCCAACAGAATCAATCCTACGTATAGTCTCGTAGGAATTTTTTTAAAAAAATCTGATACCATACATACAAAATTACAAATCTAATCTCTTCCATGCATAACCACAGCAGCAATGCATGTGACATGGGTCACCTACCGTGCTGCCTTACCGCAGCACGTTGTGGCACCACGATATCTTGATCTAACTCGATAGGCCTGCATCGCTGATGGGCTCGACGCCAACTCCTTCGGAGCTGGTATTATGTGGTAGGTTCCCGTTGAGCTCCACCAGCTCGGCAACCCGGTGCCACCCACCGCCTGCCACGCTCCTTCCTCTTATGCTAAGTGAGCACTTTCTGCTGCAATGGGGTAATGTGATAGGTGACACGTGTCGTTTATTGCTACCGCACGATCAAGAATGGGATTAGAATTACAATTTTGTAAAAAAAATACTACATTATGAGATAAGCGATGCCTTCTTGCCAACCATTATTGGCGCGCGTGCTAGCATAGCTGCAGGCTACAATGTAGGGTAGGGGTGGGCACTTTAAACCCGAGAACCGAACACCGAACCGAACCGAACCCGGATAGACCGAATTGTCGGTCTATTCGGGTTTCGGGTTCGGTCAATATTTTGATTTAGTTCGGTCTTCGGGTTCGGGTTCGGTCTTTGGCTTACAAAACCCGAATAGACCAAATAACCCGAATTGTTTGATATGTCTCTTGTCTCTTGAATTCATGAACTTAATATGTGATGTATGTACTTATTTGATATGTCTATCATCTATTTACTGGCTGGCTACTCATTGCTTTATGCATGAATATTATTTGTTATGTTTAGCTCATTACAATTTACAAAGATTTTGAGGGGTGACAAGGATCCCCATCTTATTTCGGTCAATTCGGTGGACCGAATAGACCGAACAAAAAATTCGGTCTATTTGGGTTCGGTCCTTGTTTTTTTTCTGAGAAATTTGGTCCTCATTTTTTAGAACCCGAATTTTTCAAAGACCGAATAGACCGAACCGAATAGACCGAAAAGACCGAATGCCCAGCCCTAATGTAGGGTGTCTTCGGTGCAATGTATGTACTGGCGTGTATGCATTATGGTCACGACAGACTTGACTCCCCTGACGTGTATGCAATCTACGTACTTACGTACACATGAAAACGTAGATAAATACAACTGGCTAAAATCGATCAAGAACCTTATCCGAGTTGGAAATGCAGAGGTACTGTATTGTTGACTGATCATATATTCTAGCAGATTTTTATATGACGCGACGCAACGAAAGAGGACGACATGTGTGTAGGCCACCATGCGCGCATTAGCTAAGCTAGCTATCGTTTCAGCGGAAAGCAGGTGATATGGAAATCGTGGCGCACAACGATGGGGAATTTTTTTTTTCCTTTCCTGATCCTTGTGCTATTTTTTTTTTAAATCCGGTCCTTTGGCAGACGCTCGACACCTAGCACATGTTGCAGCCCCGGAGCGCACAAGCTCGACGCAGAGCGCGGCTAGTCGCCGAGCTTGGAAGGGCAAGGCCAGGCATGGCGAGTGGCAGGGTCCACCGACCTACCACACTGTAACATCTAAAAAATTTGAGTTTTATTTAATTAAGTTTAATTAGTTTTTTTTCGAAATTTTTCTTGTCTTTTTCTTTAAGCCTAGAATTAAGAAAAGACATCGTGTGTTTATTTGCAGCTCTATAGCCTTTATTTTTTTAAGAGACCCCCTTGCTTTGTAGTATTTTTTAAGAATTTTCTTGGAATTTTTGGCTCTCTTTTGCTATTTTCTAGGCATTTATTGAATTCTTAGCTTTTCTAAAAATCAAAAACAGAATTAAAATCTTCTTTTTCCTCTTGGACCGAATTTCCTGCCGACCCAGTTATTCCGTGCGTGACACGTGGCCGAAGGCCCGCACGGCCCAGCGTCGGCCCGGCCTCTCCCTCCGTCGCCCCCTCCTTTCACCGCTGAGCGGGCCCCGTTGTCAGCCCTCCCCTTCCCTTCTCACCAACCCAAGGGCCCCACTTGTTATCCCTTCCCCTTTCTTCTTTTCTTTCCTCCTCCTCTCTCTTTCCTATTTGGCGTCGGCAATCGAGCTCACCCCGAATCCTACCTTTCCTTCCTCCTCTTCCCTGGTTTTGGAAGCCTTGAACTATGCAGGAATCAAATTCCCCAATCCCTGTGCTCACCTTCCTTCTATGCCCCTTCCGCCTACCCTTTTCTTCCCTCTCGAATTCATGCCGCCGTGGTCTCCGGTGAGGAATTGCAGAGCCATGCCCCCTTCGAGACCCTATAAAGTCCCCTCCTGAGCACCCCATACACTACACCATCCTCCCCATCGCCTCCTCCCAAGTCCCAAGGCCCCCCACACCTTGCTTCTCCTCCTTCAAGCATCGGCGCAACTCCGGCGAGTTTCTCCGGTCACATCACGCCACATCAAGCCTCAATATCGTCACTAGGAGCACCAGCTCATCGCTGCCGACCTCGGTCAATACTCCGTCAGGCTCAAAAGCCATTGGAGCCACATCCCCGCCGGAGCACCTCATCGGCGCCGCCTCCCTCACGTCGCCGACCATCGTTTAGACCTCTTCGGTAAACCCCATGCCTACCAAAGTAATTCCCATGTTTCCCTCTCCCTTATGCACATCCCGTCACTCGCCGTAGGTCACCGGAGCGTCGGTGCCACCGCTCCCGAGCCACCCTGTAGCAAGCCTGGTGTCCCATAGTAGCGGGATGTACCACTGGTCAGAGGCTAGTGCTTTCTGGGGCACGTGAGGACGAAGCTCGGAGGGCAGACACCGAACGTCCACACCTGGAATCGATATCACCCATCCTAGCATGAATCGAGCAGCTCATACATGACGTCAGGCTGCGCCATCTCCTGTGGAACATAAAGCAACAAGTTAGTCCATAGTAAAAATAGGCGGTACAAAAAGCAAAGTGAAAGTGAACCATACGACAGGAAGTCACAGTGTCCATAGCGTTGTCTACTTTAGTACAACAGAAATAAATTGAAGACATGAATAGCACCATGCAATAAAGAATACAGAGTTCGAAACTTACAAAACATTGTGCTATGCATCGCAACACATACAACACGAAAACAAATAACAAGAGTGCATATGAACACATTATAACAATCAGATAGCATGACAAAATGGCCAGTAGACGTTGGTCACTACGGTGCGTTGCTTGAATTAGGCCTGTTTGGGTAGTTGTCAATGGAGTGCCTAACCATCTTGTAGAGTCTACATCTCAAGCGCCTAACCTATTGGCCACACTAACTATCATCCATGTTGTTATGAATGCGGTGGGACTGTCGTCTTCCATGGCCTGCCTTCTTGAGTGCGTTGTTGGGCACCCACTTCACCTGCCCTGGCTTGAGGTTCCTGTAATGCATATTGAGCCCGTACGAATTGAACTCAGCACTCCAAGTGTCATACAGGTGGTGCATGTCGTAGTATTAAGAGATGTAATACGCTAACACCTGGCACCATGCTACGTACACCATGCATGCATAGGAGCATGGCTTGTGAAAATCTAAGGCTTGTTACAAGTGCAGGATGCTTCATCATCAATCGTGCAGACTTATTTGCAATCCCCTCTAGCCTGACCCATGACGTACTTCTCCCTGATACTGATCTTCAATTTCTTCTGATACCATCCATGGAACGAGCCTTCTTGATCTTCTTATCCATGCCCACTTGCATTACTTCTGAGAATTGTTTATCCTCCTCCAGATGCTTTTTCGCCATCATGGCTTTATTAATAAAGTACCCGATGGTACAGTTCTAGCTCTCCTTGATGATTGTAGTGATCGGTAGGGATTGGACACCTTTGACGATACTGTTGTACACCTCAGACAAATTGGTCATCATGATTTCATACCTTGCACCACTGGTGTCGTGGAGTAGACACTATTTCTCCAAGTTGGGTGTGTGCGAGTTCACCTACTCTATGAACTCTCCAACTCTCACGGACCCTTCCACCGCTCCCCCTTGTTTGGCGTCATCCGAATGCCTCATATTTGCCGGACTCCTCGTCGAGCTATCTCCATATGGCCTCAAACTTCCACCTTTGATTCTTCATGCATAGTTTCTTGAACATCTTCATCAAATCTTTGCTTTGAAATCTTGTGTGGAAGTTGGCCGTGAGATGCCTTATGCACCAACAGTTCCTCACGTCGTTCCACTGGAACAGCGGTTGCATCCTGTTCTGCAATGTTCTCAACACGAATAGCAACCTAGCATTATGGTTCGAGATGACACACACATCTGGCCAGTCTTGAACCACCGCTTGCTTCACATTTGCTAAGAACCATAGCCAACTATCCATGTTCTCATTCTTAACAATTGCGACGGCCACAGGGAGTAATTGGTCATTCATGTCGGCTACAACCACGGCAAGGATGGTATCCTTGTACTTGCCAGATAGGAAGGTGTCATCCACTATCAGCATAGGACGGTAGTATTTGAAGCCTTTGATCACCTGATAAAAGGCCTAGAAGACTTTGTTAACAACAAAGCAATTTGGCCCCTTCATGGGATGCATTTGCTCCAGCTTATTAATGTATGTACTAGGACTTGATTCTATAATTTGATAGAACATCCTTAGGCTATGTTATAAGCCTCTTTGTATGTTCCGTACAAATGCTCCATGACCTTCATTTCGTCCGCCATACCTAGCTGTAGCTAACCGGGAACCCTATCATATTGATAATATCTGTCAATAGAAGATTTGGCAAGGAAAAAACATCTACGATGACCAGATATCTTATCAGGCTAGCAACATATGAGAACATTACATTGCGGTGCCATGAAGTGGCTCAGCAAGCTCACTGTGTGATCCTTCAGCACCATTATCTTGAAGTTTGTGGCTGTGCCCCTTAACCGTTGTGCACAGACCTTGCTATGGCAATATTCGTCCACATACTAGATGATATAGATGTCAGGGGTCGACCTATGCACCCAATACATCCAGCTGATGTTGATGGCGCATCTGGCAATGGCTTGTCGGGCAACACTCTTGTTAGGGAAGCACTGCCCTAAGAGTAGAGTGACTTCATTGAACCCCCACTGTGCCTCCTCTGGCTGTGGTAGGACCAGAGATGTCTCTACGATGTCGTCCAATCTAGAGGAGACATATGCAACATCAGTGGTGGGTTAGTCTCTAGTGGTGATGTAGATGTTGGTGTTATCATAGATACGGCCACGGAAGTGGGCGATGAAGACCTGATGAGGCGTGCCAAGGATTTTGAGTCGAACAAAGGCGCAGACAGATAGTGGGCAGCCTGTATTGATTGCCTCGAGTACCTTGGTGACCAAGTGGGATAGGTGGAAAGTGAGGAGGAGGAGGATGTGCAAAAAATACATAGTTCTGGAGATAAGGAAGATGGACAAGCTACCACGGGAGGTGTACTAGGTGGTGTTGGTGGAATAGGTTTATAGGACCATAAGGAAGCTCAATTTCAAGTTTAAGTCATTTGGTCCAATAGATTAGAAGTTATGCCAATTTGAGTTCTTAGTAATGGCCTATTTTCCATTCTAGAAACATGAGCAGTCAGACCGCTGTGACTTGAGCGGTCAAACTACCCAAGCCCGGTCAGACCGGTGTGATGACTGCAGTTAGACCGGCCACTTGATGCTTTAGTCTATTTGTTATTTCTTTTGTTCCTTTGGCTTGTGGCTTCCATTTTATGCTTATTTTCATTGTGCATATCGATTTATTAGTTTGTCATAGCTAGTTGAGTGAATAAGTCAAAGGGAATTAATTTTTTAAAGTTGACAAAAAGACTAGCTAGGATCACACCCCTGTGATCTTCGCCATCGGTTCTACGTGAGTAGGTATACAACATTGCATTATTCAAAGCAGGCGAGCCCCTTTTGACCGCGCCACTTAGATCTTGCGATTCGCCGGTACGTACGGCAACTGATCTTGTTAAATGCAACAGTGCTCCCCGTTGTTGCGTTGCCACCCCCTGCATGCACCCCAGCTAGGCGGCCGACCGTAGAAAAGGCTAATTAACTAGATCATATTGGGGCCCTTAATTTGCTATGCTTGCCTGCAATAAGCCAAACAAGCCACGAGTTTTGCAGGGACAGAAGTCCATTAATTAGCTTTGTGATGGCCTGGCCTACGACGTGGTGCACTAGCTACTACTAGCTAGTATGCAGTGCCGGCGACTGCCGGCCACGGGTCGAGCAGCGGGCGGTACCGCTTCCGTGCGACGTCCCTCTCTGCCGGCAACTCGACCTCTCGGTCTCTTTCCGCGGCCATGTGCCGGAGTCAAGCGCACCATGCACGGACTTGACGCGCCCGCGCGTGCTAATATTTAGCGGCACTTGTGCGTACCTGAGTGGCATGGAGCTACTAGGCAGCTAAAGGATTACGTGGGAAGATACAGAAAATAGTGTGATGAGCCATTGCAAATTTTATAGACCAGATCAAGAAAGGATATTTTAGTAAGTTGACCAAAATACTGGAAACTATCTTAGAAGAAAATCGCGGCCCTTAAGTAGTGTTGGGGAGAGCGGTTTAGGTTAAGGAGAAATTAAGAAAATCAAATTTGATCAATGCTAAGAACTTAGCAGATTCGAGTTTATGTACTTTGAAATGCATGCATAAGTGTAGTGTGTGAGTAAAACTCGCATTATGTGGAGTTACCGGGTTTCTCTATATGTACTAAATGGATAATATCTACTAGGTTTAGATAGGTACGGGTTGGAATGGTGATTTACTAGTTAACCATCTAACCATTCTAGATTTACTCATTGAAGCCAAGTGTTTTAGGGTTAAGATTTGAGAAGTGTGAGTGATGTGTTGTGCTCTCTTGTCCTACAGGTGGAGTGGCTGTAAAACCTAATTCTCAAGTAGCAATATATCAACTGCATTCATCTCTCATAGATCCTTCTTGTTTTGATTGATTTGCTCTTGATTTGGTTAGTTTTGATCTTCTCTCCCCCTCTTGATCTTGCTGGATGTTAAGGACACGTAAGTGATGGATATGTCCTATGAAAATCAATCAATGAAAATCAATCATCATCCATCTAGGCATTAGGTTTGATAAATTTTTAAAGTTGCTCAGTTTTTACTTGATTTGGCCTCTCTAAGTAATTTCTTGACCTAGTTGTTTTTAGCTCGATTCATTTTGTATTCTAACTTGCTATGACATATTTGGTTTTTGCTCAATTTTGATGTAATCTTCCTTCAATTGAAAAAAGTCAGAACTTTGGCAAATATTTCTTTTGATTGTTGATTAGAATAGATTCCAAACATTCTATAGAAGGTACATGCCAAATTTAGATCTATAAATCAAAAGTTACATGTATTCTTGGTTTTGAAATAGTGCTGATTTTACTGTAACGGTACTACCGTTTTCACTATTCATTTCTTAGATTTTTAGCTTCCTAATTTTCTGACTTTTGTGTTGACTTTTCATTCCAAATCTTTATAGCTCTATAGCTATTAGAGTGAGAGATTGATAAATACTTAGAGAAGATTGAATGCACCATCCATCTCTCAGTTGCCGTACCGGTCATGCAGGACATGCACCGATCGAGAAAGGAAGAAAGCGATGCAAAACGGAAGAATCCTGATTAATTTTGTATTGCCATGACAAATGCATGCAGCACTAACTAAGGTTCAGCATCAAACGGCACCTGGTCCTGCCTGCCCCTTGCGTTGCTTCACCGAACAAGACAGGATCGTTAGAAAAGCTAGCCATCATATTGTCCCAGCAAAAGTAATAAGAACTTTGTTTACTAAAGCGGTCTTTGACCAGGCAAGACTAACTAATTAGCAGGCAAAAGGTAATCAGGATCTGAAGAACTTAAGCTACCTGGCCGGCCGAGAGGTAGCTCCACTTGCGACAGGCACACTGATGCTCCGAAAGGATAAGCCTGCACTTGCTTGATCGAATCAGTAAGGCATTGCTTTAGCAATGTTAATAGGCAATAGTAGTCCAAAAATTAAATGGCAAAAATGTGTAATAAATCACGGAATGCTAACCTGCAGGCGCTTTGTTTGTTTATAGAAAGTTGTTCGAAAATCTCAGGATATACAACACTTCGAAATATGTTCCAGATGAGAGTTTTTCATAATTTTCAGCCATTTTGCAACGAACGAATTTTTCTAGATCATTGTGGGAATTGGACTTTTTTTAAAAAAAAACATATTCATGCGCTCCAATTAGACCCTTCAAGTGACAAAAATTTATGTTTTAGAAAAAATATATTTGAGCACTGGAGCAGAATTCATCGGCAAAGTAAAACTTACAGCAACTGTATAACTACTTTCACGCCCATTTGGAATGCGAAATTTCTATTGATTCTTGCAAGAAAGGATCGAATTGTTTCTTATGAAAATCCAAACTTCTGCATTCTAAGTAAGACCACGTCTCAATTTAGTGCCCGCCACTTCTCAGCTGGAGGGCTTTCCCAGGTTAGCATTTTTGACGGATAGGAGTGTTTAGAACGGATAAGGAAGAATGCGGGCAGCTAATGGCCACCAAACCCAACTATAATCAACATAGGAGACACTCGAGGGTGCTTTGCCCAGGACCATGTCAGAGTCATTGGAGTGGTACGTGTACCGTGGACGTTCTTTCATCTAAAAGAGCATCCTTGACTAAACGACGATGTATATATTGGCAGCATATCGGGTGAACATGGACTATTTTGTGGATATACACACACATATACATGATCTTAGCCCTCCGATCTAAAATCTATGAACGAGATTCTAGCGGGCAGCCTCTTCACCACTTACGCACATTTGCATTTTAGCACTCTTCATCCTGAAATCCCTCCCCTTCTCGGTTTATTACACATCCAGCGCCTCCCCCTCCCCTCCGGCTCCTCCCCTTTGGCGCATCCCCCTCTCCTTACCCTCCGGCGGCCCCCCTCCTCCTCCAGCGCCTCACCCTCCCCGTCCCCTCTGGCATCTCCCCCTCCCCCTCCCCTCTGACAGCTAACCTCCCCTCCTTTCCGACGGCTCGCCCTCCTCCATCCGTGCCTCCCCTCTCCTCCGACAGCTAGCGCCTCCCCTCCCCCAGTGCCGCCATGGTCGAAGTAGTGTGTATAGAAGCCGTCGTGATTGAAACGCCGTGGTCAAAATCCCCGTGGTCGAAGCCGCCGTGATCGAGACGCTTTGATCAAAGCAGTGCGTGGTCGAAGCCACCGTGGTTGAAGCGTCATGATTGAAGCCTCTGTAGTCGAAGCAGTACGTGGTCGGGGAGGTGCCAACCGCCGAAAGGGAGGGGGAGATGCGGACGGAGGAGGGGGAGGTGCCGGGGGAGGTTGGAGGGGGTGGCGTCGGAGGAAGCTGGGGAGGTATCCGAGGGAGGCTCCAGGGAAGGCCGGGGTGGGGGCGGCACTGAGGGAGGCCGGAGGGGCGGCACTGTGGGAGGCCAGGGGTGGCGCCGAGGGAGGCCGGGGGGTGGCGTCGAGGGAGGCCAAAGGGGGCGGCACTAGGGGAGGCCAGGGGTGGCGCCGAGGGAGGCTGGAGGGGGCGACGCCGAGGAGGGCGCCGGTGGAGGCCGAGGTAGGGGCAACGCAATGCTAGTGGAGGGGGAGGGGAGGCACCGGTGGGGAGGGGAGGTGAGCCGCCAAAGGGGAAGGGAGACGCTGGATCAGGATGAGGAGGACTGAGGAGCAGAGGATGGACACTGGGGGCTAAAATGTAAATTTGCATAAGTGAGAAAGGGGGAGCGCCCACCAGCTTCTCATCCATAGATTTTGAATCGGATGACTGAGATTGGGTATGTCCATATGTGCACAAATAAAGGCTTATTCACCAGATATATTCTCATATATATTGAGCACCACAATTGGATGACTAGAGGCAGTAGTCGCCGCACGATTGGGCGACATGGACAAGTCGCCCAACCATTGGGCGACTTTGCCTAGTGTCGTCCAACGGTTGGGCGAGTTGCCCGTATCGTCTAATTGTTCGGAAACAGATGGCTAGTTTTGCAAAATAAAAAAAATACGGGTATAAAACTATAATTCGAAATTCAAAATTGATTATTTTAAAAAAATCAAGTTCTAACCCCAAGTGAGCAAATTGCGTTACCTTACGCAACAATGCACCGTAGTATATTTCTCAAGCAATGTGGGAGTGTGTGCTTGCTTGATCGAAGCGCGTATTTGTTTGTTTGGCATCGTGTGATCACACGAAAGTTAACGTGAACATCTAGTCGCAGTGAACTCATAAAGTAGCACTGCTGGCTAGCTAGGCTCTGGAAGACAAGGCAAGCTCAAGTTGGATTAGTGCTAGGGCTCTGGAAGACAGGAAAGCTCAAGTTGGATTAGCGACTACAAAATCTCGCATGGATCTTGCATAATGCAAGGTTAGGGGCGAGGTTATGGGAGACAGGAGCAGCTGCAAGGGTTGGGAGTAGTGGTGTTAGTCGTAAAGAACAGCATTGACTATTGAGTAAGCTGCATCAAAAGAAGATGCACTGCTTCTCGGGCTAGCTTGCCTGCCTGCCTGACTGCCTGCCCTCTCGCAATTCCTATAGCTGGCTACGTACACATCTGCAACATCTTGATCTTCTTCTTTTCATTATGATTTATATATTTCTTTGAATAAATAAATAGAATAGTTTCTCGTCGTTTCAAAATGGTTTATCTGAAAATAACTATTTTGAAACGATTTATCGATATTTAGTTCGTTCACATAAACACTCGTGGTACGATAAATCCATATTCGTATTGGCTTCTAAAAGCTGCTTTTCTACAGTAAATAACTTTTCTACAGTACCTAACTTTCAAACTTTAATATGGAGTCTACTATTCGATTGTAGTATATACTGTAGTGACTTTATTTATATTGGCAAAAATCGTACGTAAGTCTCTCTCTATAATCTTCTCTATAAGCTGATACTATTTATCAATCAAAGCTAATAGCCATTTGTAAAAGTCAATATGACCACTCTATAGGCTACAGTAAAAAACGCACATGTAAATATGAAATACTACACTGCACATGGATTAGTGAGGATCAACTCCTATATATGCTGTGAGAGATTAAGCAAGCGGTTTTCTGTTACATCCGACCGATCCGTGTGCAGACAGAACTCTACAAATGGACGCTCCAACACTCCAGCTTAGAATGGAAGTATACCTATCATGTTTTGCCTTTCTGTTTTCGGCTTAATTTGCTTTCTTCTCTGTTTGGGAAGAGCAGGATGTGCACAATTTGTTTTATTTATATATGAGTATAATGCGACAGCAATATCACTTGTGCTTTGCGAGAAGAAGAGATCGATTAGGGATGGCACACGGGCTGGCTCAACCAAAGTTGATAGGGAAAGCAGTGTCGCTTTTGAGCTTTGATATTGCGCATGGTTAACTCTCTCCCTTTGCTTCCATATAGAAATTAAAAGGACACGACCTGCCACTAGAGTAACTTGTTTAGCTACTTAGCTGGGCAATTTAGTCAAACTAGCGGGTGGTCCGTTCATTTGCGCAACTAGACTTAGTTCAAAATTTATAGTATCAAATGATATAACTTACATGATTAAAAATATATTTATGTATCTTATAGGGTAATTATATCTTAAGACATCGTAAAAATTGAGAATGATAATAGAACATTGAAGTAAAATGTAACTTGAGTAATATAATTAAAATATGAGCTTTGATGGAAGAAAATTGTTGAGCATAATAAGTTATTAGGGTTATTAGAAACGTAACAACTCTCCATCATGCATACCTCTATTCTTCCTCTATTAATTACTCTTTTTCAAAATGTATGCATGCACATACACTTCTATTTAATATTAAACAATATGTTGATTATGTGTGCGACAAATTATCTAATTAATTTATATGGTATTAAAATAACTTGCTTACGTATATATCGATACACTATAGGTGACCTACCTTAAACTTATATTCCCTCATACACACAGCTGCCCCAGTAAACCATGTATTTTCTATCTCTTGTCGCCGCCACAGCTGTTTTACTTCAATTTCCAATAGCAAGCCCAATTCTTAATTGATCTCTCCTAACTGCTACCCCCTTCCAATACAATATTGTATCACATAGTTATCTTCTACTTCTCTCTAATTATTACTAATTGTTGACTGTTGCGACATCAAACATCGTACATCTGAAATAATCGCCGATCCTTGCCAGGGACACCCGTCACATTCTCTAGTGGCCCCAAGCCTATTCCCTACAGCTGCGTCATCTCTACCTGAGCTCTTTACTCCTTTGCTTTTGTACGACTGTGCTCCTTTGCTTCTATATGAATGTGCTTCTATTCGTACGGATTTATGATACACATGTATTATATTTATGACTTCCTCACTAATTGCGGTGACCTGTCATCTTTATTGATGCCCATATGTATGCTTTAGTCATTGTCTAACGATATGAAGAATCTTCTCACCATCGGTGGTGACATCGTGGAGCTAGAGATGGCAATGGGTACCCGAATACCCGACGGGTTTTACCCGATAAAGAGACGGGTATGGAAAATTTTATGTACCCATGGGTACGTTATTGGGCGAAATCCTCTACCCGTCGGGTAGGCGGGTGCGGGTGTGGGTATATACTAGCCATACCCGCCTACCCGCGGGTAATGAATACCCGCATTAGACAACTAGACATCCCACTCAAATGTTAATTTTATTATCTACTTGTTGTTGATTGTTTATTTGTTTGTCATATGTTGATATGGTCATGTCAAGTATGTTTATGTGATGTACTAATTTTGATCATTAGACGCTTTTGTGCTTGGCATGTATGATTAATGAATGTCTAAATTGATGATATTCTTATGTGTTGAACCGGGTATGCTTGCGGGTACGGGTTACCCGTCGGGTAGTAATACCCGCGCGGGTACGGGTATGGGTAAATTTTCCTACCCGCGTGCGGATACAGGTAACCCGACGAGTAAATTTACACCTAGCGGGTACGGGTATGGAATGGCAATACCCGATGGGTATTTACCCGTTGCCATCTCTACGTGGAGCTCACCAATGATGGCACACTCCTAGCTACCCGGTTGCCATATATCGTCCATAGCTCGTATTTAATGCAAAACTTCATCTCCTTTATACCAAGGTTTTCCTATCATCGAGTTTCTTTGGTCACAGACTTCTTCAATAACGCTAATGCTCACCACTCATCATCGTAGCCCTTTTGACTCTGGCCTTTCTCTTCAACAACTCCAGTGAGTAGCACGACATTGTCCACGTCAAACGGTAGAGGTGAGCAACACGGTATTGTCCTCATCTCCACGGCTACCGCTCCTCATGTGTCAATTTCATCTTGTAGGATAAATCAACACATTGTACTCTATTGTGGTCTTTTTTTGACACCATTCTTGTTATTCTCGTTATATTTTTTATATTTATTTAAAATTTTAGTTATTTTTTATTGGAGTCATATACAAATTAAATTGCTAATTTTATTTAATTTATTACCAAATTTAGTTATTTAGGGATTTTATTTTGTAATTCAAGTGAAAATCAAATTACAAATTTGATTTTTTTGTGAAATTTATATATAAATCCATTTATTAAATTTTTTTCTCCAAATTATAGTTATTTAGGCATTTACTTTGGAATTTGTATCAAAATCAATTTTTTTATTTTTTTTAATTTATTCAAAATTGCAGTTATTTTTTATTGGGGTTTGTGTACAAATCAAATTGCTAATTTATTTAATTTATTCAGCATTTTGGTTATTTAGAGATTTTATTTTGGTATTCTTAAGGAAAATCATATTGAAATTTTCTTTTATTTTTATTCCAAATTTCATTTTTTATGAAATTTGTATGCAATTCTAATTTTATTCCAAATTACAATTAAAATTCATATGCAAATCTAATTGATTATTTTTCTTTAATTTTTTATTCTAATTACAATTATTTAGGGTATTACTTTGGAGTTTGTATAAAAATTAAATAGCCAGTTTTTGGTTTACTTTTTATTTTGAATTATATGTTTTTAGGGATTTTACTTAGAAATTCTTTTATAGAAATCAAATTACTTATTTTGTTTTGTTTTTTATTCCAAATTTTAGTTATATTTTATTGTACTTGACATGGACTCTTTTTTTAATATATACCATTATAATCTAGATCTACCACAATCAATGGTGTAGATCTTTATCTTTTTTCTCTGATCAATATGGTAATTTCTATCCCTTGAGAGCGAATATATAGTTTCTTTTACTTTTGCTTTAATATTGTAATAGATGCTGTTACAAGTGGAGTGGTTGCCACTTGCCACAACCTCCAATCCAGACAGTGGCATTTTTCGCTGAGCTAGCTATCAGCTCGTCCATCTCCATGGAATCAGTAATCACACATCTAAAGCTGGACAATTTGATGACTATCCGACGGAGAGGCGTCGTTTTCTGAAGAAGAATTAGAAAGGAGTGATTATATGCTATATAATCGTGATGTCTTTCCGACGGAGAGGCATCGTTTTCTGAAGAAGAAGAAGAATTAGCTACCACTTACCAAAGTGACATTGCGCAGACCCTTAACAGAGTTGGATGAACGGCATGTTTGTTCTTGTGTCCTGTGCTTGTGCGGGGTCAGGTAGCCTTGCTGGTTTCCTCGCGCCACAGATGCCAAAGATAGGCGATCGATGATGAGCTTAACTGGTTTTACGTGCATACATAATCTTCTAAAAAGACTACAGTGCTTTCGTGAGCAAGAAGGCATGCATTTACTAGGTTTTTTCCAGATCAGTTCATCGTTAATTGCCTCCCAGATTGTACTAGTTTTTTCTTAATCTTTTACACATAGGACAAACACGAACACACACGGCACATGTGTCATGTGGCAGTGCATAGAGGAACAGAGAGCCAGTTCTTTTTGATTGAAACTTATGGCTTTTAGGTGCAGTTTATAACTTTTAAGCTATTCGTGCGAGAGATTACAGAGTAACAGAAACTCATACATGATTTTTGTCGATATAAATGAAGTCGGTACAGTATACACTATAATTAACTAATAGATTCTATCTTAAAAAGATATTTCGTTTAAAAATTAGTTATTATAGAAAAATCGAAAAACAGCTTTTTAGTAGCTGAAAAAACACAGGGCAAGAGCTGCGCGCGGGGCTACAGCTGTTTTCACCGGGAACTGGTACTGTTGCCGACCCATCGGCCGCCACGTACGCGGCCGCGGCCGCGGCTCACGCACGCAAAGGCCGTTCGTCCCCCGCCGTGTCTGAGGGGCACGTGCCAACGACTTAGACCCCATTTTGAACGGCTTGTAGAATATTTTTTAAACACTTTTCTTTTTTCTTTTTTCTTTTACCCTTTATGAAGATATAATGATGCTTTTTTTCTTCTCTTTTTTATATTTTTTAATTAAATAATACAGAAAAAAAATTAATAGACGCTAGCACTCCAAAAAAATCATCCGAAAAAAAAATCGAATTGAAGGGCCCTTATTCCCAGATGTTGCTCTAGTAGGTTAGTGCATGCGAATTTTGGACGTTTCTAGCACTGTTGATACCCAAAATTCCAAAAATAGCCGCGTTGAAAACACAATTCCAAAAATAGCCCCCAAACGACCGCACGATTAACGGTAACGCGACACGTGTCCAGTGGTGCGGCCGGGGAGCGCACCACACCTGAGTGGTGCGGTCCCCGACCGCACCACACCCCCGCCGTACATGCCACGTAGATGGTGCGGTGCCGCACCGCACCACTCCCCTAATGGTGCGGCACCACACCGCACCACTCCGCCGTGGGTCCCACCCCCCCCGGTTAGGGTTTGCACGGGTAGAATTTTAATTCAAGTTATTTTTGTATGCATTTGTAAAGAGAATTTTTTAAATAAAAATTTATGTATATATATGAAATGATGTGTGAAAAAATATGAATTTGAAGTGGAGTCCACTATTCTGGATGTGTAATTAGTTGTGCAATTTTGAAAATTAAAAATATTGGTTGGTAGAGTACGAACGAAATTTGTGTGAAGTAACGATTAGTGTTTTTGTGATTTTCCTATATTGCTGACCGTGGAAAATGTGTTGAAGTGACAATAACAAATTTCGATCATGGTATATTGTTTTATTGGAAGCAATTTAAAGAAAAAATTTTCGAGCACAAATGTGATATGAACAATTGGAGGAAATGAAGGAAAGTGATATTGAACATGTATGATTATAAGTTTTGTTAATTTTGTAGTTGTGAATCAGAAAAAAATTTGAAAAATTTTAAAACAAGTTTATGTTGATTATATGTTGTAGATGCATAAAAAATTTGGGTAAAAATTTTTTAGGAACGATTGTGCGTAGAACGATCGATATATAAAGTGGTAAGTGACTTTTAGGGTTTGGTATGTTTTAAGGGTTTGCAATCCGCGTCATGTTTGTATGTTTTGTCAATTTTGTAGTTATAAACTGCGTAAAAATAAGATAAAGTTGTAATAGAAGTTTATCTTCAATGTAAGTTGTAGATGCATAAAAAATTTGGGTACATTTTTTTAGGAACGATTCGATACATAAAGCGGTAAGTGATGTGACCAGTGGCATGTGGCATGTGTGGAACTCTGTACTTCTAATGTTCAGAATTCCACCACTAGTCCTAACATGCATGCCTTAGGGGAAATAACTTGCTAGGTCTATTACATCATGGAATGCGAAAATACGAGATATTAAACTTCATAATACAGTTGGGAGTAACATGCCGCGTAGATTTTTATTACATGCATAACATATAGCATGATATGCGACTAACCCACCCAACTGCTCGTACGACCTACTGTGTGGACCGGGGCCACTTTCCCTTCCTTGCCCGCTCGGCATTGAACTCCTCTCCGGCCTCTTTTGCCTTAGCCGCAATTTCCCTCTTTCTCTCGCGCTCCATCTCGCGAGCCTCCCGCTCCGTACGCGTGCACGCTTCAAGATGAGCTTGCGTCTCGCGCTGTATACGCAGGGTGTGCTCGTGCTTGCGGCGCTCCTCCTCCAGCAACTCCTTCTCCTTTGTGACATTCCACTCCTCGAAGTCAAGGGTCCATTTGTCCTCAGGGTGGATCTCAAGATCGATCCATTTGCGGTAGCCACACAGGGGCTCCGGAGACTGTAAATACATTGGAGATATTGTTAGTGCGTGCTGTGAAGGAGACAAGGTAGGGGAAAATGGTGCATGTGGTCGTTACCGGCTGCCGATAGGTTGCGGTGTCAAAGCGGCGGTTGGGGTAGTCACTGGAGTAGTTTGCGCAACCCCAGTAACGCATACCTAGACTGATGCGGTGCTTAGACTTGAAGAACTTGCACACGTCCCCGCACCAACAAAGGGGAGGTGTCTCCCCCTCAGGTGGTAGTTGTGGCGAACGCTCGGTGGGGACGTCCGGGATTGGGTTGTTGCTACGCGGGCGCTCTGGGGGGGGACCTTTCATCGTAGCACGATGGGCTTGTTCTACACGGGCCTGTATCGCCCTTATTTTCTCATCGCGTGCGGCATCGCGGGCCGCAGCTGACCGTGCTATGTCACGGGTCTCCTTCCAATCCTTCACCATCTTGTCCCATTGCTTCGTCTTGCCTTTGTCCATCCCGGTTGGGTGAGGGTGAGGGAAGCGCGATGTAGTATGGGGTTTGGATGGGCAATGTTCGCTGGGAAATGGAATGCATACGAATTTATAGGGGCTATTTTGGTCTCTACTCGTACGTCTAAAGCTGGTCCGCGTGGTGGTAGCAGTGAGTAAAGATGGGAGTGCTGCGGTATCACTGAAAAAGGTCCCGTTTTGTATACGAACTCTGAGCAAAGCTGCCCTGAATTGTCATCTCACTGAGCAAAGCTGACATCTTGTTGTCATGTCACTGAGAACAGATGCCCTCTTTAGTACTGCCACTGCCCAAAGCTGGCATGTTTTGTCGTCGCACTGAGTAAAGCTGGGCCGTTTTGTCATGTCACTGCGCAAAGCTGGCATCTTATGTCATCTCACTGAGCAAAGCTGCCCCCGTTTTATCATGTCACTGCGCAAAGCTGGCATCTTTTGTCATCTCACTGCGTAAAGCTGCCCGTTATGTCTTGTCTCTGGGCAAAGCTGGCATCTTTTGTCATCTCACTGAGCAAAGCTGCCCCGTTTTATCATGTCACTGCGCAAAGCTGGCATCTTTTGTCATCTCACTGAGTAAAGCTGCCCGTTATGTCTTGTCTCTGCGCAAAGCTGGCACTAAGGACTGCTGATCCCCAGCTATACTGCGGCACCTCGCCGGGCAAGGCATCCGCCAAGGACTCAGCAAGGTGTATGTACGTCGGATGCACGGAGACTCCAGTGGTCGTAGGAAACAAGACCCATCCGAACAAAAAAAGAATGTATGCCATGAGGTGCGTCCGCACGACCCCCTCATGAGCGTCCTCAGGGCAGGTCATGAACTCTCGTAGCCACGAGTGTGGCACACCAGACATGTTGTCTGGGATCGGGATACCGAATCGGGCACCCAAGGCGGCCTTCCAATGCGCCGCCCTGGGGGGTGGCACTACTGCTGCACCACGGATGGGTAGACCTGTCAGCATGGACACGTCCTGAAGTGTAATAGTCATCTCGCCCCACCGGAAGTGGAAGGTGTGAGTCTCCGGTCTCCAACGATCCACGAGTGCGGACAGCAACGCCGCATCGAACTGCAACGAATACGGAACATCCAGCATGCGAGCAAGGGGCAAAAGACCGGTGTCTCGCAGCAGCGGGATGTATCGCTCGTCTAGAGGCCAGTGCTCTCGGGGGCCCCTAAGGACGAAACACGGAGGGCCATCAGGCATTGATGCCCACGCGGTGCATCGGTGGCGGTCATCCCAACGGGCCTCAAGCAACTCGTACGCCATCTCCTGCCGATGATTAAAAACAAGTCAGTACGCAGTGTCATGAGAATATGCAACATACATAATTTGTACGTAATGATAATACATCGTGAAATAAATGACAATAAAACATGAACAAACGCAATTTGCATCGAACGACAACAAATGATAACGAAATATCGAATAAGTCACAACATAACATAATCTGCAAGAAATGACTCAAACAAATTGTACACGGAAATAATTTGGTCAGATACATTCAGCATAGGTTATAGGAAAGACCCGCTATAGTTACAAAACACGGAACCAGCAGTGCACAATGACAGTCCATGTGCTGCATACTATGGAGCGTTACTTGATGTCGGCCTGTTTGGGCACTGCCTAAATGAATGGCCAACCGTCTTGCATAGTCTGCACTTCGGGCGCCGAACCCGATCCCCACGCTGGCTATGATCCATGTCGTTACGAATGCGACGGCTCTGTCTTCGCCCACGGCCGACGTGCTTCAGTGCATCGTTCGGCACCCACTTGATCTGCCCTGGCCAGAGCTCCCTATAATGCATGTCCACCCCGTACGAATGGAACTCCGTGCTCCAGGTTTCAAATAGGTGCTTCATGTCATAGTACCTTGAGATGTAATGTGTGGGCGCCTGGTTCCATAACGCGCATGCCGCGTACACGTGGGAGCATGGCTTGTGTAGAAGCTCCGGCTTGTTGCATGTGCAAGACGCTCTGTCAGCAATCGTGCACACCTGCTTACGATCCCCTCTAGCCTGCCCCATCATGTACCTCTGTCTGAGACGAACCTCAAACTTCCTCCGTAAGCCATCCATGGTCTGAGCAATATGCGAACGAGCCTTCTCCATCTTCTTGTCCATGTAGGCCCGCGCTACCTCGGAGAATTCTTTGCCTTCGTCCATATGCCGCTTCGCCATCATGGCTCTATTGACGAAGTATCCTATTGAACGGTTCCAGGTCTCTTCAACGATTGCAGTGATAGGTAGGGATCTCACGCCCTTTAGAACACCATTGTACACCTCGGACATGTTTGTCGTCATGATTCCGTACCTTGCTCCGCCGGTGTCATGCAGTAGAGACCACATCTCCAGGTTAGGTGCATTGGACTGCACCCATTGTGTGAACTCCCCAAGTCTCGTGGAGCCTCCCTCCACGGCCCCCGCTTCAGCCTGCTCAAGACGCCTGACATGCCTGCTGGTCTCCTGATCAAGGTGGCTCCACAGGGCATTGAACTTCGTCTTCTGGTTCTGCATACAAAGTTTTTTAAACATCTTCATTAGTTCCTTGCTATGGAACCTTCTGTGGAAGTTTGCCGCAAGATGCCTCATGCACCACCGGTTCTTCATGTCATTCCACTGGTACGGAGGCTGTGTCCCGTTCTGCATCGTTCCCATTGCAGACAGCAAGCCCGCATTGCGGTCTGAGATAACACACACATCGGGCCGATCTTGTACAACGGCCTGCTTCACATTGACAAGGAACCACAGCCAGCTTTCCGTACTCTCATTCTCTACTATTGCAAATGCCACTGGGAGTAACTGGTCATTTGCGTCTGCTGCAACCGCGGTCAGGATTGTACCCTTGTATTTGCCAGATAGGAATGTGCCGTCCATCGTTAGCACTGGACGGCACCACTTGAAGCCTTCTATTGCCTGATGGAAGGCCCAGAACACTCTGTCAAGCACAAAACAATTCGGCCCTTCCGTCTCATGAACCCGCTCGCACTTGTTAATGAACGTGCCTGGGTTTGCTGCTGCAATCTGACACAACAATCTCGGGACCAGATCATATGCCTCCTCATATGTCCCGAACATACTCCGCAGTACCTTCTGTTTCCCCCGCCACACCTTCTTGTAGCTCACAGCAAACCCCACCGTGTTCGCTACCTCCGCCATGAGAACCTTGGGAGTAATGGATACATTTGCAACCACAAGATGCCTTATCACCTCTCCAACATATGACGACGTCATGTTGCGATGCCTATGTAGTGGCGCCGCAAGCTCACAAGTGTGATCGTTCAGCACCGTTATCCGGAAGTCCGTGGCAGCGCCTCTGAACCGCTGCGCACGGACCTTGCCAGGGCAGGAGCCGTCCATACACTTCACAATGTAGGTGTCAGGGTTGGACCTGTGCACCCGATATGTCCGACTGATGTTGACGGCGTACGTGGCAATAGCTTGCTGTGCAGCACTCTTGTTACGGAAGCTCTGCCCTACAACGAGTCTGCCTTCATTGAATCCCCACTCTGCCTCCTCCGCCCGTGGCAGAACTAGGGATTCCGCTGCGATGTCGTCCAATCTGGACGGCACGTACGCACCCTCCGTGGTTACAACACCACCTACCACACCTCCCGCTGTAGGTTCCCCTTCGTCCTCCTCTCCTGAACTCTCTGTTTCCACATCGTCCTCCTCCTCACTTTCCTGCACCTGGTTCTCAAGGTACTCGTGACAGTCAACACGCGCGGCCCACCACCTCTTGGCACCTTCGTTCGGCTGAAAATTCTCCGCGCGCCTCCGCAGGTCCCCATCTCCTATTGACTCATAGCCTCCTTCTCCTTCATCAGCATCTTCATGACCGCCGGAGAGTAATGCACGCTCTACATCTCCGCCAGCACCACTAGAGCCACCCATAGCGGATGATTCTGTCCTCTCCACGAATTGAACATACACCATTGGCCTGGCATATATCAATGCGTCTGGGTTGCACACGACCTCCATGTAGTTCGCCCATGAAGCGTCGCTCGTCACCTTTATAAGTTGCCACACTGTCTCCCCTGCAGCACCTCCAACTGTGGCATACACTGCCTCGATCCGTAATTTGTTCCTTGCGGTGTCCTGATCGAATCCGGAACGCACGCATCTCCGTAGCTCCAACAGGCTCATGGTGTTCAGATTGCGTGCCCGGATCACAATCCGGTCACAATTATTCAGGTCTGCCCCGTACAGCCCGTCCCGTACGAGACCACTTCCATAGAACACGAACAAGTCTTGGATGTCACCCATGGCGTACCTAACATAATCCCAAACTGAACCCTCTTAGTATATATCACAGGCAACAACTGTACCATCACACATAACCTACTGCGTACCACATACAAGCGTACCATTTATGGAGTGCGCTAACAAATTTCTATATAAATCAAATTACTAATGTAATGCACTTTTTTCCAATTTCTATTCTACAAATCTTAATTCTGTGCTACATATATTACAATTTTTTCAACTTCATAGAGTCTAATTTATTTTTAACTTCTCATTGTATTTTTTACTTTATTTGCAGAGCGCGCTAACACATTAAATTCAAATTTTACTGCAAATCAAATTACATTTTGTATTATTATTCTACTAATTAAATCACTAATCGAGCAACTCATTTTTCATCATTTCTTACTTACGATTTCTTACATCGATCAAATAACTACATTTTTTCCCAATCTGTTAGATCCTCTACATTTCTAATACTACTTCCTCTACATTTCTAGTACTACCCAACAATGTGCCATGCTTCATATATGCAGCGTTACACTTTAACATAGATTTTTTTTATGAACATGCATAGCAAGATCTAATATTATTCAGTGATTTTGGTTACAAAATGAGTACATGTTAATACAAACAGTACATGCGCAAGTGGCCTTTCCGACTAGCTATGTGCTTCACAATGACACCATTTAAATGTAGTTATAATCCACTTAACAAACAGCAAGATTACTGCTTACAACATCAGTACAAAAACTATTCACATAAAATATAAATTACAGTACTCTACAACTACAAATATTTTATAAAAAAAATTGCAATATACTACGACCACAAATAACTACAAATATTTTACATTACAACAACATTACTTCATTTCTTAACATAAAATATAGAATACAACACGATAATTACATAAAATATAGACATATTGACATCGTGTACGCTAATTACAGGCTAATCACTATAATACCATCTTAAACGCATGGAGATGATATTTACCTTTTCTTGAAGCTCACGAGAGGATCTACAACTTTCACAATTGCGAGAACTTCAGATACCTTCCAAAATTGCTCCAAATCCCGTGTTTGTGTTCTTCTTTCCTTCAGTATGAGCGCCCTTTCTTGCTCCCTCTCTGCCTGCTTCTCTGTCTAGAGCAAATGCAAATGCACTGGAGCCTTCGAAAGCCATGCCACCCTCTTCCTTTTATCGCGAGAAAATAACAGTCACATGCACAGAATGAAGTAGGGGCCGGTTCTCATGTATATACACGTGTTACAATCCTGCAGAAGAACATGCAATAGCAGCGCAGCACGGGAGCTACTTCCAGCGAAAAAAGCCAGCAACACGAGGGAATCCTGGGGCTTTGCGATGCGACGGGATGCCAGGCATGTGGTGCGGTCGGGAGCCGCACCATTTGGCCGGGTGGTGCGCTGCCCCTCCGCACCACTGCCTTTGACATGACGGCGGGGGTGTGGTGCGGTCGGGGACCGCACCACTCAGGTGTGGTGCGCTCCCCGGCCGCACCACTGGACACGTGTCGCATTGCCATTAATCGTGCGGTCGTTTGGGGGCTATTTTTGGAATTGTGTTTTCAACGCGGCTATTTTTGGAATTTTGGGTATCAACAGTGCTAGAAACGTCCAAAATTCAGTGCATGCATGCTAGCCTGTTTGCCCGTACGTTTCCTTGGGTTCAGTTCACTAACGTGCACAGTGGAGCAGTGCAAAAATTCTTCCACGAACACCAACAAATTCTCAACAGAGGATTTGATTCGCCGCACACAGGTTCTCGTGTGTACCACCACGGTGGAAATACACGGCTATCTAGAAAGCTACCGAGCTAGTGTAAAACGAGCCGGTAACAAGTTGTGCTCAAACGAGCTACGTGTAAGAGCATGTCCAATGCAGGCGCTTAGAGAGATACTTAGTAATAAAAACTGATTTTTCTTGCTATATAGGATAGATAAGGTGCTTATTTTGAAGCATCGATGCTTAAATAAGCACCGGTGCTTAGTAGGTGCTTATGTGTATAACTATATCTATTAATAGATAATATAGCATCTAAGCACATATGGAAGAGATGTTTGCATTGGAGAAAATAACTTTTGCATGGATGCTTGATGATGTGGCTATATTCTCTCTCTTTAAGCACTCATATATAAGCATCTTGCATTGTACAAGGAATAGTCCTAGTGGTAATGTTTGGTTGTAAGGACTAGGTGGGACGGGATGGGATGGACTCATTTTTGTAGGTGTTTGGATGGGAGACAAGCAGAGTCAAGGACATCCCACTAGGAATATTCCTTGTAGATCCAGGACCATGCAATCCTCTTTTTTTCATGGGACGGGGTCATCCCACATGGGATAGAGTCATCCCACCTCTTTGTTTTTTCAGTACTGTTTTGTTTATTTTTTAAAAAAAAACTCAAAGGCTTATGTGTAGAAACATATCAACAATAGCCTTCAATTTTTTTAAAAAAAACTCAAATGCCACACATGTCCCACCTTCATCCTTCCATCCAAATAAAGGATGGGACCATTCCATCCCACTTTATCCTTCCAACCAAACAAAAAACAGGGATGACTCTATCCCCCAACCAAACAAAAAATGGGATCATCCCATCCCAAAATCAGAGACAGGATCATCCCATCCCACCTTGTCCCTAAACCAAACACAAAAGCAACCCGGCCCAAGGCTCGTACTGACTACTCCCCCTGTCACTGTGCTATACTGCTATCCAACTGTCAATTCGGATGCTCAAAAGAAGAAAAACTAAATCCATTCTTAACGAAATGGACTTTGGTGACCAGTTTAAGGCCTTATTGTTTTCGACTTACGGAGATAATATTTTTATCTACGATTTATTAATTTAATAAATAGTAACTACTAAAAAAATTAATCCAAAAGATGGTTGAAAAGCTAAAAAGAATATGATTTATAGCTTACAATTTTTCCGAACAAATAAATGGAACGGTTTTTTCGTCGTCGTTTCGAAACGACTTATCAGGACAGCCTATTTGAAGCAGTTTGTCGACATTCAATTTATTTACATAAACACTCGTAGAGAATCAAAACCATCAATTATAGCTATAAACTATCAGACACAGCTGAAAAGAACGGATTCTAATATATCCAGTGCTCCAGGCCCCAAAGTTGGCGAAGAGGCGTTGAACGCAATACAAAATTGTTCCGCTGTCAAGGCCAGCGGAAGCAGGGCGAGAGCTCTATGTTCCGTAGCACCCACAGTAGTATCACATAAACAAAGACATTTTTGCATCTGGGCTCATCGTCTCCGACACTCTAGGCACACAAACTGGACGAACCAGTGATAGCAATGATTGATGCTGGTGCAGCTACATTTACCGGATTATTTTTACCAAGATTACTTTAGTCACATATATGTACTGCCCAAATAGTGAGCTTTCTCAAAACACAGCAGATTAAAAGGAGATCATGCAAATCGTATGCCCGATAGCTTCAGCGATCTGGAAACAAACCGTTTGCCACTTGCAGCCTGCACATCATTTATGTGACTCATCATATAAACCACGCCTAGCCCATACGAAACCACGAAGAAAAAACTTTGCAAAAATACAAGAAGCCCAAGAAAAAAAAGGGAAATCAAAACAAAGATGCAGGTATTTTCTCATAAACATGATAGATTGCTCATCAATTATCCTAGCTACAATTTCTGAAGTGGTAGTAGTATTCCCTTTCGTGCGTAAGGGACAAAAGCGAGGGCACAAACCGCGGCAGAGCGTGAAAAGACGGCGCTGCCCCTCGGATCGGCCTATAAAAGGACGCCACTGCCTCGCGTTCTTGGCACACGAGAGGACGCGCTTAAGCTTCTCGCTCATCCACGCGCTATCACTTGTCACTCGAGAAGACAAGGCTCTCGTTGATAAGCCTACACACTTACGCAGTACACGACACACACACACACACACACAGAGAGAGAAGCGGTGCCATGCCGGAAGCGCCAATAACCGCCGTGCCTGCCCCGGCGGCGGCGGCCTCCTGCAAGGAGGAGCACCGCAAGGCGCTGGACTACATCGAGCGCGTGACGGCGTGCGCGCGCCAGATGCAGCGCCACGTCCTGGTGGAGATCCTGGCGCAGAACGCGCCGGCCGAGTACCTGCGCCGCATCGGCGTCTCGGGCGCGGCGCCCGACGCCGCCGAGACCTTCCGCCGCCTCGCGCCGCTCGTCACCTACGAGGACATCCTCCCCGACGTCATCCGCATCGCCAACGGCGACACGTCGCCCATCCTCTCTGGCAAGCCCATCCGTGAGTTCCTCACTAGGTGCGTATCGATCGACCCTCGTAGGTACATGTGCGTGTTGCAAAGTTGCAACTTGCAAGTACCCACGAAAGCTAATTGCTGACGTTTGTTCGTGTGTTAATGCACGCGCGCAGCTCGGGCACGTCGGGAGGGGAGAGGAAGCTGATGCCGACGATAGAGGAGGAGATGGACCGGCGATCGCAGCTGTACAGCCTGCTCATGCCGGTGATGAGCCTCGCGGTGCCGGGTCTGGACAAGGGCAAGGCCATGTACCTCTACTTCGTCAAGGCGGAGTCGCGCACGCCGGGCGGGCTGCCGGCGCGGCCCGTGCTGACGAGCTTCTACAAGAGCCGGCATTTCCTCGAGCGTCCTCACGACCCCTACACCGTGTACACGAGCCCCGACGAGGCCATCCTGTGCGTGGACGCGTACCAGAGCATGTACGCGCAGCTGCTCTGCGGCCTCGTGCACCGCGCCGACGTGCTCCGCGTCGGCGCGGTGTTCGCGTCAGGCTTCCTGCGCGCCATCAGCTTCCTTGAGAAGTACTGGCCGCGCCTGTGTCGCGACATCCGCACTGGCACGCTCGACGTCGAGATCACCCACCGCGCCACGCGCGGCGCAGTCGAGCGGGTGCTCCGCGCCGACCCGGCTCTCGCCGATGCTATCGAGGCCGAGTGCGCGAGGCCGTCGTGGCAGGGCATCATCCGAAGGGTGTGGCCCAACACGAAGTACATCGACGTCATCGTCACCGGCGCCATGGCGCAGTACATACCGACGCTGGAGTTCTACGGCGGCGGCCTGCCTCTCACCTGCACCATGTACGCCTCCTCCGAGTGCTACTTCGGCCTCAACCTGAGCCCCATGTGCAAGCCCAGCGACGTCGCCTACACCCTCATCCCCACAATGTGCTACTTCGAGTTCCTCCCCGTCCACTCCGGCAACAGCGCCACCGCCGCCGAGCCTGACCACCACGACCTTGTCGACCTCGTCGACGTCAAACTCGGTCACGAGTACGAGCTTGTCGTCACCACCTACTCCGGTACGTGCCCGTGCTTCTGTGCAGTGTGATCAATGTCTACTTGTAAGACAGTGAGACTAACATGTGTGTGTGTGGTTGTGTCAGGGCTGTATCGTTATCGCGTGGGCGACGTGCTGAGGGTGGCGGGGTTCAAGAACGAGGCGCCGATGTTCAACTTCGTGCGGCGCAAGAACGTGGCGCTGAGCATCGACTCGGACAAGACGGACGAGGCGGAGTTGCACGCGGCGGTGACCGACGCAGTGCAGCACCTGGAGCCGTTCGGCGCGTCGCTCGTCGAGTACACGAGCTACGCGGACGCGGGCACCATCCCGGGCCACTACGTGCTCTTCTGGGAGCTCCGCGAGGGCGGGACGGCGGTGCCGGCGTCGGTGTTCGAGGACTGCTGCCTCGCCGTGGAGGAGTCCCTGAACAGCGTGTACCGGCAGGGCCGCGCCGCCGACCGGTCCATCGGTCCCCTCGAGATACGCGTAGTGGCGGACGGCACTTTCGATAAGCTCATGGACTACGCGCTCAGCCGCGGCGCGTCCATCAACCAGTACAAGGCGCCGCGGTGCGTGCGCCCCGGCCCGGTCGTCGAGCTGCTCGACGGCAGGGTGCAGGCCAAGTACTTCAGCCCCAAGTGCCCCAAGTGGAGCCCCGGAAACAAGCAGTGGAGCGGCAGCACCGCCAACAAGATGAGCCTCAATTAACGGGGTCTCAACAAGATGAGCTTGCTATGCCGATTGAGCGGCTAATTTAAGAGAGAGAAAACGTTGTTTATGAATGGTCAGCTAACTAGCTAAGCCTCGTTAATCAGTCGTTAGCTAATCATCAAGTGTCAGTCTAGGGTACGTATCTAAGGGCTTTTGTTTCTTTCTCTTGCTTCTGCTTTTTGTAATAAAGTACGAGTGATCATTTCCTTTTTGTTTTTTTTATCATCTTTGGGTATGTATTAGACGTTTGATTGCTAAGCATATCGAGAGCTCATTATGAGTTATGACTATGGAGATCACCCTTTCGTGTCTAAACAAATCGTGGTTGTAGGGTACTATTGATTCGATCATTTCGACTATCAGTGGAATTTTCAGCCTGCAGATCGTAGAAAGAAAATTCCAATGGGGAGGGGCTCACGTGAGGCCATGCAAAATCCCTTGATCGACATATTTAAAATGATTATTTTTTGATGAAATCGATTGGTAAATTAGGTTAGTTTTGCTTGCAAGAGTAACTAGCTAGCCTCATAGGCGCGGCGGTATGCCGAGTCAGCCACTGTGTGTACCGAAATAAAAGAGGCGATAATTCGTGAGGAGTTTTTTTAAAAAAAATTGAGGGCATATGTGTATTTTCAAAAAAGTCAAAGTTCTTTTTCGTAAAAAATCGAGGACCTGTACGTAACTAAACGAGGATCCGTATGTAATTTAGAAAACCGCGGGGCGCTATCCTGCAAAGTATAAAAAAATTTCGGTGAAGTGGAGGGGTGTTTTCAAAAAAAAATGTTTAAAAAAACTGACAGGGACTTTTTCGCGAGAATCAAGGATCTTTACGTAATTTCGGGAAAACGCAGGGACTTTTTCGCAAAAACGGTCTCCCGCCCGTACCGAAATTCCTGCGCCACGCGCCGGCTGGAGCGCACGCAGGGGCGACGTGGGAGGTCGCCGGCTGGAGCGCACGCAGGGGCGACGTGGGAGGTCTCTCCTACGGGGAATCCCCGGGCATAATAGGGGGAGTATATGGTGCGGTGCGTGGCATTAGCGTTTCCATTTTGGAGCGTCAAGGGTGGTCATGCTTAGCAGCAGAGGCTTCGATCGTGCGCTAATTGGCAAGTGCATATCAAGCTTGACCGGCAGCGGAGATGCGTCACATCTGACCATAGTTAATAAGTAGATCGATCTAAGCTCCTTGTACCATTTCAGCGTCTGTACTAGCAGTAGTTGTTGTACAGTACTTGTTTCTTTGGGAACACAGTAGCACAATACTTCGTTCTCTTTCTTGCCGTTTCTCTTGTGTCCTCTCTTTCCTGGAAACGCGTTGCAGTGAGAAAAAATCGAGGGAATTTACGTAGAAGAAAGCTCCAAAACCGGCGCGTCCTTGGTTGGTGGCTTGGTGCATGCTAGCTAGACAGCCAAGTTGTTCATGAAACAGCATGTGAAGAACAAGCACCAAATTGACATGCATGCAAAAGTAGAGCAAGTCCATGACTCCATGTCGTCTTGCATGGCGAGCTAGCGCAGTGAGAAAAGGGCTAGGAAAAAGGACGCAGATTCCTGACAGCAACGGCAACTACTCAAAGCAGATGCTGACTAAGCTGCAGGAGTCCTTGAGGACCATGACCCTTGTCAGTCACGCACTGCACTACAGTCCAGTCCGTTGCAGCTAGGAGCACAGAAGCTACAAAAGCGTGCCCAGTTTTTTCAACAATGCTACCAAAAAGAAAGACCTGCTGTGCATCAGGCCCCGGACTGAACTTGACTAGAGGGGGAAAAAAAAGGAGCGGCTTATCCAAATTCCAATCCAAAGGAGAAGCTAGCTAGACATCTCAAGCAATGTTATCAAACTAGCCTCATAGGCGCGACGACATGACGCGCCAGCCACCGTGTGTACCGAATTAAAAGAGGCGATAATTCGCGAGGAGGGTTTTTAAAAAAATCGAGGGCACATGTGTATTTTCGAAAAAGCAAAAGGTCTTTTTGGTAAAAATTGAGGACCTGTACGTAACTAAACGAGGACCCGTACGTAATTTAGAAAACCGCGGGGCGCTATCCTGCAAAAATTTCGGTGAAAAAACTGACAGGGACCTTTTCGCGAGGAAAAAGGACCTCTACGTAATTTTCGGAAAACACAAGGAAAATGCCTCCCCCGGCCGTACGGAGATTCCCCCGCCACGCGCCGGCCGGAGCGCGCGGGCGGGGTGACGTGGCCTTCCCTCCGCGCCGGAATCCCTCCGGAAGTATAGGCTGGGGATACCGGTATGGCCGCTACTTTTCATACCGTCAGCTAAACTAATAAAAAGTAGTCGTATGTACTGTAGCAATCTCAATACCGATTTTGATATTAGTCAATACCGACTAGTACAGTGGAATTGATAATATTATCTATTGAATTATATGTTCTATTTGATAGTACTACTATGTATTTAGAATAATAATATAAGTAATATTTAGTGTACATATAATTAAATAAATATATATTTACAAATATATACACATTTATATTATTATATTAAATCTGAAACGATATATCAATATAAACCGATTCCAGAACATATCATTTCCAAAACTAAAGGCGTATGGTTTTCAATACGGTATTGACAAGTAAACTATCAAGGATCAATGTACTTTTCAATACGGTATTGACAAGTAAAATATCAAGGATCAATGTACTGTGCATGCAGATGTAGCGAACGAAAGACCTGGTGCTTTTTCTCTCCTCGTGAGGGTGGAGGGACGACTCGACATGATTGTTCCATTTGCTGTCGTTTTAACCAACCGTATCTTTCTTGATTTCGCCTCTGGAAAAGTAGCATTATCTTTCTTGTTTCCCTCCTGCTTTGCTTTCTACCGGTATGCTCTATTCACTTTTCTTTCGCCTTTTTTTTTCTTCCTGTCTATAGGATGCAAATGGATCAAATAATTTTCGATCTATCCAGACAATTTTCACATACGGAATATTTTAACTTAGATTTTTCTCGGATCAGAAACAAATACAAATTATTTTTCAGAAACAAATATGAATACAACAACGCACTATCCGTCGAATATAAATATGAATTCGAACTATCCGAGGATGACGGAGTTTGGGTGTCTAGCCCAACAAGAACTCGGCACCTTCGCCACCACCGAGGCCACCGCGCGCGCAGTCAGCATGGAGGCTGGACAAAGGGTCAGTGTCGACGGTCGAGGAGCCAGGCGAGTAGCAGAGGGAGGTGGCATCGAAAGGCAACAACGGCCCGAGACTAAGGGCGATGGCCAGGGTTGGGCCCAGAGTGGTCGACGGTGGGGAAATCAGGAGGCAACCGAGGGGAGGCACGCGCAGTCAGCAAGGAGGCTGGACCAAGGGTCGGCGTCGACGGTCGGGGAGCCGGGCGAGTAGCAGAGGGATGTGGCGTTGAGAGGTAGTAGTGGCCCGAGCCCAAGGGTCATGGCTAGGGTTGGACCTGGAGTGGCCAGCCGCGGGGAAATCGAGAGGCAACCGAGGGGAGGCACGCAGGCGACCGAGGCTGGGCTAGTCGGGTTGGAGGGGCAGCGGCCTGGGGGGCTGAGCTGGGTTGGAGTAGCTAGGATCCAGTTGGCGCAGCAGCAGGGAGTGGTTGGAGCCATGGAGGCGTTCGGCCGGAGCAAGAAATAGGGAAGGATGTGGGGGGAGAGAGAGAGATAAAGAGAGGCAAGAGCCAGATAGTAGTATCCAAGAGTAGTTGGGCTAGCAAGCCATTCGACTGGGTGGAGCAAATCCAAAGAATGAGGAAGAAGAAAAATGAGAAAAGTAAAAAAGATGAGAGGTAGAGAAGATAAGGAAGAAGCTAGTGACTGACTATTCATCCACACAGTGAAGTAGACGAGAAGCAGTAGTAGCTAGCATGGCAACTAGAAATCGACTAGTAGATGTATGTGTGCATATGTGTTTAGCATACTTATCGAGTATCGAGTATATTTTTTATTACGGATGAAAATACTTATGGTTGTTTAGATTTCATGAATGTCTTGATAAAATAAACTATTTATATGTTTTCGTTGATTTTGGATGTATAGTTTACGGGTGTTCATGTTCCGATAAATATTTGTGACCGTATTCGTTTTGATTCGTATTCGCTCTGTATCTATATTTGATATTATTTGTATTTGTATTCGTATCTGAGATATCCATATTTGTATCCGTAACCGAGAAAAAAATATAAAAACAAATATGGTAGAAATATTATCCATCTGTTTGCATCCCTACTGCCTAGCAGTTAAGCATTTTAATCAGAGTATGTGCATTAGTACTACACAATCATGCATCTACAAGCCGACAACATTAGCATTACTGCAGTCAAGAGGTTTTGAAGTACTTGGAAATTAGCTGAGTAAAATTCAATGGCCCAGTTCTTTTGAGTTTATGCTTAAATTTTGATTTTCATTTCTACATTAACTCACTATTAAACAGTGTATTTTTAAGGCACAGTCTACAGGTAAATTATAGTACAAACTGTACTAAGTTCTATTGTACCGACAAAAATTATATATGACTATTTTTCTCTGCGTACCATCTCTTACAAATAGATCAGAATTCAAAAACCACAGTTATAAGTCGCAGCTCAAAAGAATCCACCTAATATCATGTGTCATATTTTGAATAGTGTCTACATAAGACACAGGTTCTCGTAGATTACTATTGGACGCTGCATGTGATGGTAATGGTAAGCACATGTACCCATGTTCTTTTATGATAAGGTCGATAATTTTTGCTGTGCCCAGATAGCTTTTGTTTATATTTTTCGAGATAGCGTGTGGACGAAGAAAATATCAATATAAATAACGTATATAATTTTAAACTCAAAAAATTATTCGGAGAAATGGCTTCGAAAACGCACTCCGTATTTCGGCTTACGAATAAGCAGAAACCATTGGCAAAAAAAAAGAAGAACGGAGCCATGTACCGATACTGTATCAACAGTGGTAAGAAATAGCTCCGCTGATTAAAGCTGGGGGGATTCCGGCCCCCCAGCGATCCACGTCGCCCCGCCCGCGTTGCCCGGCCGGCGCGTGGCGGGGGATTTCCCGTACGGCCGGGAGAGGTGATTTCCTCATATTTTTCGAAAATTACGTAAAGGTCCTTTTTCCTCGCGAAAAAGTCCCTGCAAGTTTTTTTAAGAAAATTTTTTGATGGATGGCGCCCCGCGGGTTTCCAAAATTGCGTATAGGTCCTTATTTACTTACGTAGAAGCCCTTACAGGTCCTCGGTTTTTTTCAAAGAAACCCTTTGATTTTCCCGAAAATACGTATTTATCCTCGATTTTTTTAAAAAAAACTCCTCACAAATTATCGCCTCTTTTACTTTGGTACATACGGTGGCTGGCGCGGCGTGTCGCCGCGCCTTTGAGGCTAGTAAACACAAGCGCAAGAAGTACATCTGGCCAACTAGCTTGGAGCGTGGAGACGTTAATCGTCTTCCGGCGTGCCGGCCGGCGGCTGGGGCCGGCAGGCAGGCTGGGCAGCATGGTGGCTAATCAATCAATTCGTTCATGGTTGCTAACCGAGAAGAGCTGCAGGAGAAATACTTGTTGGATGCATGGTGGCTAATCAATCAATTCGTTCATGGCAGGGCGAGGGAGCCAACTGTCGAGGAATTTTTTTTTCTTTTGGCCCCATGGCTTTTTTTTTCAAGATATGGTACCGAGGAATGTTTTTTTTGCATGTTTGGCTCCCTCCTAATCGTGGAACCACCGATGGTTGACGCATAGCATTTTCGCGCCGGGTGGGTGGAGGGCGGGCTTTTGGTCCCTCGGTGCACCACAGAATGGGGGGCCCACAAAGAGATGCGGTCACGGAGCATAGGCGCACGTAGAACCCGCGTTCGGGGAGGGTAGGGAAATATGTTCACCTTGCAAGTTTCTAAGATTTTGAGGTGTACAACATATAGTATATGTCAATTCAACTTTTCAGGTGTAAAATGAACCTGAGTTTCAGTTTACACAACCAATGATAAAAAGCACACTCCCTACAAGCTAATTTACTACATGTCTACTAAGGGTATGTTTTGTTCCATGGATGGAGGATGGATGGGATCATTCTATCCAGTTTTTTGATGTGGTCATGTGTTTGGTTGGATGGATAGCACTGTTCTGTCCCGGATGGAGGTATCCAAATACAAGGAATATTCTCCTAATATGTTGCACGAGGTGATCTGGCAAATTTGGGCGGATGAGCTCATTCAGGCACTAGCGCGCTCGTGGTGGATGGGATTCGGTCACCCCCGTTCCTCTCCGGCTGCCATGGCTCTCCGACCCACCTCCATTTCTGCTCGAATGAACAAATCAAATCAGAAGAAGGGGTGAAAGGAGAGGGTGAGGTAAGGGGGACCAGAGCGGTGGGGAGAACTGGAGAGGGGCGGCGACACTTCAACGAGTCGGCCTCGATGGTATGGAGAACTGGAGAAGGATGGCGGCGCTTCGGTGGCATGGAGAACTGGCGGCATCGACCCCATCACCGAGGAGCCTCATTCTACCCATGCTGTCGCGCCCGATGGGGACCCCACGGGCCTCACCTGCGCGAACTCCACTAAGGCCAGCAGGCGAGGCGCCGGACTCGGCCGCCTACTCCGAGCGCGTTCCGATGCCTGATCTCGCTGGAGATGATGAGTCGCCGGTGAGCCAGAGATCCAGAGAGAGGAGGCGCCGGAGATCCGGATCGAGAGGAGGTGAGGAGAGTGAGAAGGTGTCAGTGGGAATGAGAAAGAAGCAACGGTTTGGCTGAGTGAGAGAAAAAGAAAAGAGAGGGGAGAAAAGAAAAAGGAGGAGGAGAAAAGAAGAAAGAAAAAGAAAAGGGGGATAAAGAAATATATAAAAGAACGAAAAAATAGGAAAGAAGAAAAATGAAATGAAATGCATGTTAAAGTCACTGAAGTTTATTCTTACCAGGGTAACCCAACCCATTTCATCTACCCTCATCCACTCAATCAAACATAAAATTGGCTCATCCTATCCACCCAACCAAACATAAAATTGGCTCATCTCATCTACCCAACCAAACAGGCTCATTGAATCATCTCATCCCATCGCACCAAATCCTAGATCATCCTATCCCATCCACCCTCATTCATCCAACTAAACACACCCTAACTAAATGCTAACTCGATGAGCTACAGTCAACAAATACTAGTACGCTTCTTCTCGTGTTTTCTTACAGTCAACATGATAGATGCAGTTGGGGCTCCCGCCAGACAATTCCTGCCCTCCCTGACCGTGGCTTCTACATGCACCCGTGCTCCTTGACCGCATCTCTTCGTGGGCCCCACCATTCCATGCGCGCCGTGGGACCGAAAGCCCGCGCTTCCCGAGCGCTGGTCCGCGCCCCTCGGTCGCGGAAATGCCACGCATCAGCTGCCAGTGGTTCCGCGGTCGGAGGGACCAAACATGCAAAAAAAACATCTCTGAGTGTCATATCTGAAAAAAAACTATGGGGGCAAAAGAGGAAAAAAATCACTGCCGAGCATGCATGCACACGTGCAGGAGGGGAACATGTGGGGGTGGCCTCCCCCATATCTTCAGCGCTGGTGCATGGATGGTAGGGGGAAGGGTGTTAGTTGGTGCATGTCCCTTGCTGCTTGTCTCCCTCCTCATCATCTCTGAGACTGAATACGCACGCTGCAGTGCCCAAGAATTAAGCTCTCCCCTTTGCCCCCATACATCGGCAACAAGCCAAAGCCCATTCATGTTTCATGTACGTACTCCTCAATCCCCCTCTCTCCATATACAGTAGTGCCAATGTACGTAGCATCATTCATCGTCGTACAGTATACTTGACGTTTCTAGTGTCCTCATGACGTGCCTACCTACACAGGGTGACACATACTAATTTATATTATGGCGCGCCCTATCGCTCACTGCAGTGCCCCAGTGACAGATGGCGTTGCTGTGTTGCACTGTGTATATCGAGAATCCCAGCGATAGATGGCATTGCTGTACATTGCACTATCTATGCATATCGAGAATTCAAGATGCAAGCGGCATGCCTATAAAGCAGTCACCAACAAACAGCTAGCGACAGGTCGCTCGGATCGGTCTAGTCTGGATCGGCAGGCACGCTGCACTGCGGTGGCCCGTGCAGCTGGTACGGCGCGCACCCTGAGATGAACGGACGCTCGTGCGACGGCGACACCGGGGAACATTCCGATCTCGCCAGGGATCTCGGTCGCCGTCCGGTCGCCGTCACGCGACAGTGGGTCTCGGTCGCTACCTAACGACAGTGAACAGGGCAGGCCAATTTGCACGCCCAGCTGCATGATCCGTCCGATGCGACTTGTCCGGATCGCGAAGTGGTTTCCTGAAGCCAACAGGCGCACGGTCGGAGGCCAAAACAGTGGCCGTCTTTTCAGCTTTGCCGTAGGATTATAGCACATGCTTAGCATATGCGCGTCGTGAAGGAAGCTTCGTGTTCATGCGCGCGTCCCCGAGGGATTCGATCGAGCCCTCTGCGCTGCCGTTAAATCAAGATCATCATCTTAGTCCAATAGTGGAGAAGTAGGTTCTCACGTGAGATCTTATACTATACGATTTTTTTTCTTGCTAACTAACTGGTAGGCCTAAATCGATTTTGTAAATAGTTTTGGGATTTTAGAGGTTCTAAAGATTATAGGGGTTGGAGTGTAAACATGCGGGGTTGAATTGCATATGTATTTGTTGTTCCATTTAAGTAGCTATGTATAGAGGTGCAATCGGAGCAGATATGGATGTATTTTGCTTATCTTATATTTTATTTCACATTTTCCTTAGAAATCGGAGTCGGACTCGGATAGTGCTATATACGAATACGAATACGAATAGTCTTGGTCATGAATGCAGAGCAAATATATGCTGCTCCATATACGGTTAGCCTTGGTCACGGATATTTAGTTGGATATCACGCAAAAGCAGAACCTATATGTATCGCACATAAAAAAAATCAATCAACCATACTACATATCCAAAATGCAACTCATTAGAAGTTTAACAAACAAATTTGACTACATCAATTAAATTCAAAAGTATTTTTTAAGTTCCTTATGTTCAAAAGTATTTGCCTAAATTGTTTGGATTTTTTCTGAGTTCATTTATTATTTTTCTTGGCTTATTTGGATTTCTTGTATTTTAAAAAATAAATAACTAATTTCAATACTAGAAAAGACTCGTGGGCCATTTTTTCTCTTCAACCTACTCTGCGCAAGTGAGACTAGTCATGTACACATGGGCCTATGGCCTTATGAGCTTGTCTATTAGACTGATCGGCTAAGATATTAGTCATGGGTCTAGAGTTTAAAGAATATCCAGGATAAGTTTACCAGATATTATCTAATTAAGTTCCCGAATAGCCCTAACTACAACAGATACTTCTGTTCCGAATCCAGTCTTATATCCGAAAAAACTATCCGGTTCCAAATCCAAAAATATAGCCGGATATCCATTTTTGCTGCAAAGTAGATCCAAATGCTTTCGGTCGCCTTATACTCCTAGTAAGGTGGAACACACACTAATCAAGCCACCACGCCACCACACACTGGAGATGTCCTTAGAATCTTGAGCACATTGACGCCCCTTCGCAACATAGGAGGAACTTCAAAGGAGCTTGGGAGGAATTGTTTTGTTTTATGCAAAATCCCTGCATCCCAACAAGCCCTTATCCAAGTGATTGATTTGCAAGGACTCGTTTAGAAGCTAGAAGGCATTGCCATCCCTTTTCTGAACTTCTTAGAATTGAAAGTAAACTTACGCCTTGTTTGGAACAAAGGAATTCCACAGGAATTTTGGAGGAATTGTTTTGTTTCTTGTAAAATTTTTACAGTATGAAACAGGTCCTCACAGGTTGACTTGTGATTTATAGCTCCCTAAGGCGTGCCTTTCGTGACTTTCTTTTTTTGCGAGAGTTTTGACAAGGGAGTGACTGTTTTAAGTGTAGAAATTTTTCACAGCCAACATTCCCCCTTTGTTTTGAGTTCAAAAAAAAAAAATCCCCTTTGTTTTTTCCCTCATGTAGATTTTCAATGTGAACTTATAATTGAACCTTTTCTGAACTTCTTGGAACCGAAAGTAATTTTACGCCGTGTTTGGAACAAAGGAGTTCCACAAAAACTTTGGAGGAATTGTTTTCTTTCTTGCATAACTTATGCATTACAAAACAGGTCCTTATCAGGTTGATTTGCGATCATACGGCCGCCTAAGGGGTTCCTGTCGTGGCTTTTTTTTTAGGGACGTGGCTTTTATTTTTGAAGTGTAGAAACATTTCGTATCCAGCCAACAATACCCCCTTGTTTTTGTTCCTTCCCTCATGTAGATTTTCGAGGTGAAATGGCCCCCGTTTTCTGGGTCTGCCGGATGCACGACTCTGTGCATCCGGATTGTACCACTGTAGCTACAGACCCAAGATAAGTCGTTGGGCCTTGGGATGCCGCCCATCAGCATAGGCCCGGCAAGAATAAACATTTACCCCAGTTTATCAATGGTGAATAGTTTTACTGAAATGACTTGAAATGATATTGGCTAGATGTCACTCAAGAGAAGGCCAATAACTGTACCATTCCACACATTTTTCAGCCGGGGATTCAATGATTCATGCATCAGTAACAGAGGTAACAATGCAGAATCTATCCACGGATGTACTGCAAAACTTTATGAAAGACTCCACAGAAAGAACAGCATGATGCAGAAAGACTCCACAGAAAAAACAGCATGATGCAGCAAGTCCACCAGACCAACAGTGCAGAAAGACTCCACAGAAAAAACAGCATGATGCAGCAAGTCCACCAGACCAACAGCAACAGAAGAGAACAAAATGTTGTACTATGACGTTATAGGTGGCAGAAATAATGGGGTTACAAAGACAATCATCGGCAAAAACTTCATAATTGTCCTCATCATCATCCCAATTCCGTTACGACATCCAAATTGAAGATAAATGATGGAAAATACGACATAGCAAACGCTTTTGTCTCTCTGCCAACATTCTATTTTGAAACAAATACACTATTACAGATGTTCATAACTCTATATATACTTAGTTGTCTACCTGAACTCTTAGCAGGATGCCAGGGTCAGTGGGTTAGCTAACAACAAGTCAGTGAAAAAAGAGTAGTTATACGCTTATTTCATACAAGGAAACCCACTGCTTTCTATTTAGTTTAGTTTCCCTTAAGCAATTGTTCCATTCAATTATGAAGTCAACACTCAACAGTCGTCTCATGAAAATGCTTACAGGCTAGCACAAGATCTTAGGTTATACTATATGAAGTCAATACTCAACAGTCTGCCTTGAGGGCCTGTTCTTTTTAGCTGAGGTTTATAGCTTTTGGCTGCAGCTTTTGGCTTTTGGTTATTCGTGCGAGAGATTACAGAGTAACAGAAACTCACGTGCGGTTTTTGCCGATATAAATGAAGTCGGTACAGTATGTACTACAATTAACTTAGCATACCTCATCTTGAAAAGACACCCCGTTTAAAAGCTAGTTACTGTAGAAAAGTCAAAAGTAGAAGCCAAAAGCTGAAAAAGAACAGGCCGTATTCTCCCCTTTTTAGTATGATAGTATAAGCCTTTTCTCCTTCTATAAAGTGTGGCATCTGAATTTGAACAGCTAATTTAGATATGTTTAACCAACTGCGATTACCACTGTTACATAACTACAGTCCCCTAGCATCTCTCAAGCAACCATTATAGTCAGGAAATCATTTAACAAGACAGATCAGCAGCACTTATGAATCATATGCATAGTTCCAAGAAGCTTCATTCTTGGATTGCAGATGATAGATGTCGATCCTAATTCCTACGGGTGCATAGCTAGAAAGATGGTACAGCAGAAGGATTGAAACTTCCAGGCTGTGCCATGATTGAGAGCACTCATGTCCTCTGTAGAAGTTTCAGCACAAGTTTGATGGGAAAAAGCAATGTTGGCAGCTGATAGTTAGCACTTAGCAGCAGAAAGGTGAAGACTGAAGAGGTATGATGGCCGAGCAAAGCGACCGGCGTTACCGCATTAGACAATCTTACATTTTTCTTTACCATTATCTACACATAATTATAGCTTAATTCTATGCACAAATATTTATTTCCCTAAAATCTATTCGATTTAACACAACAACATATGAACATTAACATTACTTGACAAGTTGACAGTACACGAAATGAATGATAAATGAATCAATGAGGTTTCGAGGTAGTGCCATTACTCTGAAAGATTAGCATCCTAACCTGGGAACCATCCAAGGTGACATCCCTCGTATCCACGACGCGGGACCTCTTGAAGAGCACGGCGATGGCGGCGGGGTCGAGGTGCTGGTCGACGGCGAGCGCGATGGCGCCGCCACGGCGGACCGCGCGCTCGGCCTCGGCAGCGAGGCGGGACGGGAACAGCGCGCCGGAGATCCCTGCGGGGTCGTCGGAGAAGACGAGGTCGAAGACGCCGTCGGAAAAGGGGAGGCTGTGGGGGTCGGCGGGGCGGACGAGCGGCGGGAAGTCGACGAGGTCGATCCCGGTGACTTCGCTGACTCCCGCGGTGTGGAGCGCGTCGACGGCGTTGCCGGCGCCGGCGGCGAGGCAGAGGACGCGGGAGGAACCGGCGAGGAGGCGGAGGCCGCGAAGCGGGGGGAACACGGAGGAGGCCAGGGCGGCGGAGCGGCGGCGCCAGCGCGGGGAGGCGCGTAGCTTAGCGAGGCGGCGGTCCGGGGGTAGGACGCGGCGGGAGGCGGCGTCACAGGAAGTGCGGGGGAAATGGGCGAGGGGGAGGGTGAGGCTGAGGGGGTGGGTCGCGGGGAAGCAGGAGGTGGAGGCGTGGCGGAAGAGGTATACGAGGGAGCAAGTGGCCACGGCGGCCAGGGCGACTGAGACGCGGCTCGCCAGCCGCTGGACTCGCCGGTCCATCGCCGGCGGCTGGTGCACGGTAGCGGAGGCGGCCATAGGTCTAGAGAGTTGTGGGCAGCGATTGGATCGTGCTCATCACGGGCGATCGGAGTTGGGTTTTGCGAATCTTGGACAAGCAACGTTATGGGCCCATAGTGCTCCGGCCGTGGATCGAACAAACTTTTAGGCCCAACTGAAGGTTCAAAAGAAACACCTTGTTTTGGAAGCATCATTTTCTCTTATCTTCCCGACTTCATCCCCCCCCCCCCCCCCCCCCTGATCTCTTCGAAAAACATACTCTGATATTTTTTAGGTGATTTATCTCTGATCTATGAGCATGTTGAGAGATTCTTCTGTAGAAGTAAAAGTGTAAAACGAGCTGCTTAATCCAACCTTTTCTTTTCTTTTCGACAACCCACAAAAGTTTTTATGTCTTTATGTTAAAGATGGAAGGAGAATAACAACTAACAAACAAATGTCTTACAACATATTAGAAAATCAAGGTAAAAAATAATGAAAAAGAGAAAAAGAGAAAGATTTCAACTAGAGTCAACTAATTAAGTAAGCTAAGGGCCTGTTTGGTAACGGCTGCGGCTTATGGCTTTTGGCTGAAATTTTTGAATTTTGGCTGTTTACAGTACAGATTACGGAGAGATAGATACTCACTTGCGATTTTGGATGGTACAGATGTTGGGCTTTTAACGTGTACATCGTTTAACTTGTAGATCCCGTCTTGAGAAAATACTCCATTTGAAAGTTAGGTACTGTAGCAAAAGCCAAAAGCCGCTAGCTTCGGAGGAAAAGAACATGCCCTTAGGCTTGAGGCACTTGCCAAACATCACAAAACACCCTCCTGTTGAATGGTAACTAAAATATCTTATATGATATTGCAATTGCCATAAAAGATGTGTGCATTCCTTTTCTTCTAGATTAACTAAAAGATTAGAATCATCAAGGTATCGAAGCCCCATTTTAGGTCCTTTGCACTATGCTTCTAGCTGAAGTCCACCATTCCATTACCTGAGAAGATACTGACGGCATGAGGGTTGCATGATCTATAGTAGACAAAATATCATACCAAATTTGCCTCACGACCACACAATTAACCAATGGGTGCTATGTTGTCTCCTGTTCTTGCTCACACATGACACAACTTTCAAGGGTAAAGTAATTCTCTCTTCTACAACCGATCAGTTGTCCAACAACGCCTCTGAATAACCAACCATACAAATAACTTGCATCCTAGTTTTGCCTTGGATTTTCACATCTGCTTGCAAAAATCAAACCTGACTACTCCATGAAAGAATGCTCTGTAAGCCGATCTTGTTGTGTACAGAGACAAAGAAGACCATTTCCAAATTATGTTGTTCTCCGAACCCGTATTTTCCTAATCCATTTTAATTAACAAATTAAGACTCATAGAAATTAATTAAGCAACTGTGTGTGGAAATTTTTTATGTAGAACATAATGAATAAATGAATCATTCCACAAGAAAATTTTAATTAAAATTTTACATGCCATCTTGAATACCAAATTTTCAAATACGAATTCCTCTCATTATGAATCCAATCAACGCACGTCAAGTAAATTATTTTCAGTTACATAAATTACAATCCTAATTGCATCAAATTACAATTCAATCTCAACCAAGTCGATCTTCTCCAAAATAAAAAAAACAATTACAATACTATTTCAATTACATCAATATCGCTAAATTAGGATAACCAACATTATTTTATTGGCAAAGTAAATAATTGAAAGTCAGTTGCTGTCAGAACCTGTTAGGCTTTAGGATACCGAAACCTTTAGTGGTCACTGAGATACCAGGATCGGCCTGTACCGGCCGGCACCTCTCACTTAAGTGGGTCTCATCATTCAGCAAAAAACTTAGACAACACCCACTTTTATTTTTACCAACTTACCTCACGTCACAGAGAATTGAAGCATAGTACCAGAGCAAGCCCGTGGACCAAAGGTCCTAGAATTTTACCCATTGCATAGCTAGCCAAGAGTGCCAAAGAGATAAGATCATGCACAGATAAAGCAAGGGCACAACAAGGCAACAATGAGATGGAGATAAGACCAAGCATCCAGTACACAGCCAAAGAGCACGGGGCACTCCCTCTCCTTTTATAAGCAAGCCACACAAAGCCTTACCTTCACATTCCAAGCTCATTTCTCCCTCAAACTGAGAGCCAACCCAAAGCAAGGCAAAGCACCATTCCATCCTTCCATTGCTCGGCCGAGATAAAGCCCAAGCCAAGAAAGCTCCACTAAAGTCCTATGGCAACCACACCAAAGCAGTGAGGAGGAGAGAGCTGGAAGAGAGGAGCGAGGACTGCGAACGACCACATTTGGCCAGCATAAGGGAAGCTCAAGGTAAGCCAACAGGGAGCAAGGAGGTAGGGAGTCATGCCCTAGGAGGAGACAGCCACAAATCTCTCCAAGCAAGAACCTACACAACCAACAAACAAAATGACCGTCAAAGCCATCTCCTCAACCCATTCCCAAATCAAATCGACAACCAACCAACAGAGGTAGCTCACAAACTCATTCTCAGCATTTTTATCATTCTCATGGCACCACACAACGAGCACATGTACCCCTTTAAGCACCCCACCGAGCAACACATAACCATCATCAGAGCACCTCTCAAGCATCCACTAGTAGCATCATCATGTATCACAAAACCATGCACATAGAGTAGTAAGAAGGTAGAAAGGGAAGGATATACCGAGGGGGTGAAGTCGCTATGGTGAAGAGCATGCCACATGCATCCGACAACCATCTCGTACTCCTCGGTGCACAAGAAGATTTTGAGCCCCACCGTAGTAGCCTTAGTAGCACCACCCTCACTATCCCCAAATTTAAAAGGCACTTCAAATCATAAAGTAAACTGAAGTAAATCAAGTAGCCGAAAGAAGTAGATAAAGGAGTTGGGAATAGAGAGAGCCAAAGGGGAGGAGCCACTGTAGGGGTGTCAGCGCTGACGTTAAGGAGTTGAGCTGGCAACCAACGCATGGAAAGTCGAGAGGCGGCCATGGTCGGAGCTGAGGAGCTCAGGCAACTGCGCGAGGCGAACTCAGGCAGTGGCATGGCATAGGGAACTGGGCCAGGGGGCGGGTAGGGGAGGTGCAAGGCGTCGGTGGCCAGCAACACAAGGGGTAGCAACGTCGTGGAGCTAGATCAAATGGAGAATTGGGCAGCAGAGAGAATGAGTAGAGGAGTGGGAAGATAAGGCTTGAGGGGAAACAAAATGAATGCCTAGGAAGGCTTCAACCGAATGAGGAAAAGAAAAAGAAAAGGGGATGAGAAAGAAAATAAAAGAAAAAAAGAGAGGAAAGAGAATAATCGCGTGCAATAAAAATTTTCCTCGCAAATCTTTAACCCTGAGCATTCCATTGCATGCTAAATTACTCAATAAAATTTTTCTAATCATTAAATTGCAAAACACCATTAACAAGTAGTTATGATTATTAAAAATAAATTAAGTGCCATTGATAGATTAAAGCTTTGTGTGTGCAGATTCAACTGGTGTATTGTCGTCTAGATCACCCTGTTACATATTTAATTATCTAGATAATTTTGTTAATCCTATTTATATTTTAGAAATCCATTAATAATTATTTAGGATTACTAGAATAAATTAATTGCAGTTAGAAGATTTAAAATGGTTCACGGCGATTTAAAATTGTACGCATCGATTTAAAATAGCATTTGAGTCGTAAAAATCCTCAAATGACTAAAATAAAATTCAAGAATTATATGGGGATGCCTTAGTATAATTTCTTTAATTATTTATTAGCATATTTATTTTTCTCTATATCTGTAAATTAAATCATCATGCACATACTAATTACGGGAAAAAGACTGGTATCAGGAGGGAGGATTTTATTCGAGTGACCATGAGACCCAGAATTATTTAGAGAGATAGATAAATGCGTACACACCTGTGTAAAATTAAATAGGCATACTTTCATGTTTAAAATCGGATAGGAATATTTTTTGTAGTTATATTTGCATGTGTATCTATTTAATCGCATCTGAGTAGAAAATTACCCAAACATGAACAAAATGTGTTGCGGTAGTACTGCGCTATAGTAGTGGTAGTACCGCTTGCTATAGTAAAATCAGGATGAACATTAAAATCACCACGATTTTAAAACCAAGAATCCATATAACTTTTGATTTGTAGATCCAAATAACTTGAAACTTGGTATGCGCCTTCTCTACGATGTCAGGAACCTATTCCAATCAATGATCATTAGAATTGTTGCCAAAATTCTAACCTTTTTTGTTTGAAGAAAGAGTGTACCAAAATTAGGCAAAAGAGGGAAACATCGATCAATTCTTACTCGTGAGTACTAGATTGTTTAGTTGACCTGTGATGCGCTCTCATATATCATAGCAAGTTAAACACACAATACAAATTCAACCAAAAACACCCATAAGAGCAAAACAAAAAAATCACCTCTGTCTTGAGAAAAACTAAGCAAACTCAAGAACATCATCTAGATCATGCCTAGATGGATGAGATCTTATCTCCAAGAGACATCTTCACCTCTTATACATCCTTAGCACCAAAAAATCTTAAGATAAGACAAATCCAAAAATGAAAGTCAAGAAAATCAAAAGCACATGAGGAGATTGATGGCACAACTCACTTAGGAAAAATTTGGATATTCATATCAGTTAGAGAGGAATGTTTATAACTAATCTCTTAGGATAGTAGAGCTCTAAGTCTAGAGTACATATACACAAGACTCCAACACAAGGAAACCCTAACCCTAATTTCTCAAGTCTCTCTGCAGACTCATCTCAACACAAGGCTTATATAGTGAAGGTTACCACCTCACCCTAACTAGCTACTTCTTAGTGGATCACAGTACTTATATATGGGGAAACCCGGTAACCCACACAAACGGGTTTTACACTCACACACTTGCATACTTTTCAAAGCACGATTTTCAAAGACTCCACAACCTGATAAGACACTCCAACCACAAAGATGTGACCTAAACCACTTAGACCGGCGCTGCGGTTTTGCAAACCGCTACTCCACTCAGTTTCGGATAATTACCCAAATTGCACCAGTCGGTGTTCATGATGATGCGATCTCTGTATTCGTATTTGTATTCATATTCGGGATATCTGTATTCATATCTGCATCTAGGGAAAATATGAAAACAAATATGGCAGGCCCATTATCTGTCCGTATTCGATCCGTTTTTGCCCCTAGTGTTTAGTCTTCAGGAGTTAGGACATTTAAATAGTTGTATCGGGTATTTGTATAATTAGAGCCTGCAAAAGAACTCCTGTAAAAGTTTTGTAGGATTGTTGTAAATTAGAAAATTGTGTATTTAAAGACTTTAGCTCTGCGTGCCAAAAGTACTATAATAAGAAAATTCTATCTCTAATTATTGTTCCGCTGCAACACTCTGATGGGCTTATTATTCATTAAAGTGTTGTTCTATCGGCTAAACGAATAATAATCTTTTGCTTAAATTTTATTACCCTTAGGTAATGACACGGGTGTCTCAGTTGTCTTGTATCCCTTCCTGCTTCCTGCAGATGGACTTGTGTCAACCGATTTCAAACCATAAGTACTCATTCAGAGCCGTTAGTGACAAACCTACCCTGAATATCCCTGATCCATGCTGCATCGGTTAAAGCCTCCTTCACCAGTAGACAAGATGTGCGCAATAAACTTGATAGATCTTAATCAACTTCAAAATTCATGGTACAAAAAGGTCTCCATTTTTCCTCCTGACTGTTGCTATGTCATATCCCTTTTGATCCTTTCTGAGCTAATAAACAACTTAACACTACTTTCTTGGCAATGGTGGCATGCATGCATCCTAACAGCAGTGTTAGTCACTAATGAAGATTATCAGTAAACTTAGTTGGGAGCCCAAGCGCTCGTGACCACGGCTCCATGGCCCTTCCAAGTGAGCACCAGCATGTCCTCCTCCCGCTTCGCCCCCCACCCCGTCGCGTGCTCGCTCAGCAAGCGCCGCACCTCGGCCGCCGCCTCCTCGTCGAATCCTACGCCGGCGAACCCGTTCCTCCGCATCCTCTCCGCGAGCCTCGCCCCCGACTCGGACCGCTCGGTGCCTTCGACCCCGATGACGCTCTCGATCTTCCGGCCGATGGCCGCCTCGTACTCCAGCCGACGCGGGCTGTCCTTAGGCGCGGAGGTGTCGAGCGCATCGAACAGAATCCAGTGGAAGTTGAAGCAGCCCACGATGCGCGACGCGAGGCTCGGCGAGTCCAGGTCGGCGTCCTCGTCGGTCACGGTGACCAGGCACGGGTTCAGCGCCCGGACCGTGTCCAAGAAGCCGTCTCTCGAGCCCGGCGCGACGTGCCGGAGCCAGCTCTGGCAGTTGACGACGAGAGCCTCGCCGTCCCGTAGCCCCAGCGACGGCGGGTCGGACAGGACGGAGGCGAGTTCTTGGCAAAGCGTCTGCTTCTTTGGAGACGCCGTGGTCGCGCTCTTGACGACGTTGAACTCCAGCTGCACGCCTTTGAACTTGGCGAAGTTGCCCAGCCGGAGGCCGAGCTCCTCGCTCGGCACGCCGAGCAGCGGAGGCACGGCTGGCCGGACGGACGGCACGGTGATGCGGAGCGCCGGAGGCCCCCCGGGCCGCTTCGACAGCATGTCGATGAGTGTGGGCCACTGCATGCAGTGCGTGACGCTGAGGTCGACGATGTGCAAGGCGGCTCTGCCGGCCACCGCGCGGAGGATGGCGCCGTTGGAGGCCGTGAAGCCGAACCGGTGCCACGGGGTGAGGTCGACGTACTCGGCGAGCTCCGTGACGGACATGGCCCGTTCCCGTGGCGCCCCGTCCGCGGGGAGCCTCACGGCAGCCTGGGGGGCACCCGGGGCTCCGCACAGCCGGCACGCGCGCGCGACGAGCGCGCGGAGTAGCCACGACGTGAGCCGCTGGTTGGGGTCCCCCTGCGAGGATGCGATGTTATTGAGCACCCACATGGCCTGCTGCGCCAGCGTCACGTCGTTGGACTCGAGCGCGTCGGCGCAGTGGAGGAGCAGCTGCTGGATGCGCGGCCCGTCGATGAGCGCGCCGGAGAAACAGAGGGATCTGGGCGTCATGAGCCCGCTGCTCCTAAGCTCCTGTTCCATTGCTCGTGCCAGAGCTGATCCAGAGCCGAGGAAATATCAAGGGATGGCTAGGATCGCGACACTTGTCAGCCTTGCATTGGACAGTTTAGGATTATTTGTGCTAGAGTTTGGAGGTGTGGAAAGAGGCAATCCCTGGAAGGATTGGGCTCTGGTAGTATGCAATTGTAAGAGGTGTTTGTACGTTGTTTTGGTTTGCTTGTTGGAATGACTTGGCCTACTTATAGGGGCTCTGTGAAAGATCCCCTCTTCATTTTCATGGAGAGAAACTGGATAGCCTCTTGGACTCTTTCCCTGGGGAAAAAGACAATGTGATATCATTCTTAACGCCATTGTCTGATTGTGTCTGACCATACTACGAGCTAATTTGGAGCGCTATAGATTTTGGTATATCTCGCTGTTGCAAATTCTTTGCAACAGTGTTACTACCTATAGCTTGATTAAGCTATAATACAGTCTGAAGAACGTTCGATATCAAAGCACTAAAGAGAAGTTTTGAGTCATGGAATATCAAGTTCAGGCTTCGACATTTTTCTTTCGATTGAGTTTTTCTTCAAACGAGTCAGCTTGGCAACTGCATTATGATATGCTTCATATTGATTAACAGCAGTGCCTCTATTGTTAAACTAGATTAAGGCCCGTGAGAAGGCGACCGCGGAAGCAGCCATAGCCGCCCGGACTCTTTCTTCAGTTTGGATACATGCTGAAAAACTGAATAAACATATCTGAACTTGTCATTCTCCCTACTCCATTTTCTATGTCGAAGGCGGTCTTTCCTAGAACCAAACAAGGGCCAATTCTCAGGGAGTAAAACCCACACGTACGAGCATCTCCGAGCCCTTTTGAAGCTAATTGGGTGTGTTCTTTTAGATTTATGGTTTGATTCTCTATAGTAACTAGCTTTTAACTAGTTTTTTATTTAAGTAAAAAATTATAGATTGCAGTCTAAAGAAACCACCCATTATTTGTCACTCTGAGCTTGACTGAAAAACAATTGGGGTATGCTTGTTTTCCTGCTTTGTCGTATCATTGTCTTCTTCTCATTGATTTTGACGAACGTTAGGTTGTTGCGGTAGCAAAACGACATGAAATTTATTTAGCTCCGGTTGATAGGAGCCATGTGTACTCTGCTCAAGCCATTCTTGTCACTTGTCAGTCAAGATTAGTCAAAGATACCATACACCAACGAACTACTGGAACTACTGAAAGGCTAGAATATGCAAGGGACAAAGAATTCTGAAGAACACCTGTCGAGAGATGGATCTCCTGACCTGAATTATAATCGAGTGCCACGAAAATTCACCTGTAAGAGCATCACACTATGGTCCCAACTCCCAACAATTGCCTAGCGCGCACTAAGAAATGTTTGTTTTTACATAAATCTATAGCAATTCAGTGCTTGAAATGATGGAGTGACATCTGGCCAATGCCTTATCTGAAGAATAATTGCATGAAGATCTGAAAGAGCTCAGCTTTCGTTACAACTCTGATGCTCATGTGCCCACTGGAGATAAAGGGACGGGGGTGACAGAGATACATCATGCCGAAAGAAATGGAGGAATCCGTCTTTCAAAAGCCATGACTGTGTGTATGTAATATATGAGTAGTGGTTTCATACTTTCCACTCTAACGAGAATGTTACTAATTTCAAAGCACACACTATCTACCATTCAATTCTGCTTTAAAAGTTATACAAATCACTTTGAAAAAAGTATAAAAACACCTCTCTCTATATATGGCCCTGATCAATATGACTTCAGCTTCTTGCTTCAGCTTATTTTTGCACTATTCATAAATTTCGTCTTTTTCTGAACTTTTGGCTTTTTTTTGAGTTTTTTTACCGGTTCTTTTTTTCCTCGTATTTGTTTACATTATACGTGATTGGCTAATATGTTTTTCTATTTTTAAATTTTTTTAAATTTAATTATGGTAAATAAGCCTCTGTCAGCTACAATACTTTTTTCAGCCAGCTACAGTGTTTTCAGCCAAAAGCCATGAGGCTTTCAGCCGAACCGATCACCACCATAATATATTCATGTATTCTGAATCATATTTATGATCTCGATGCCTCAATTGATCGACGACCAAACTGACAGTGACACTCTTAAATTAGCCATTTAACAGTAAACATATTACATACATCGGCACGCAGGGACATGCATATGTAGCATATGATAAGCTTTGCTCCTTTCTGTTCTCCACATCTTGAGGATTCTTATCAAGTTTATGCCATCTTTTCCATCCCTGTCGACTGTTTGAAGAAGAATAAAGCCTTCCCGGCAAATGCTCTCCTCCAATCCGATTAACGCCGTGAGGTTCTGATTCTCAGGAGGTGGCTTGGTGCGCGCCGCTGTTAATGTTGGGAACTTTTATCTCCAGCGACCCCTCGCCGTCGTCAAAGTAGGCCTTCACTTTCCTCCAGTCCGCGTCCTCCGGCAGCTCCACACGCCGGACGAAGCCGTGCTCCCACCACCGGCTGGCGCGCCAGTCCGGCCCGTCCGGCGGAGGCGCCCGCCAGAGCCCGCTGACGTCGATCACCCTCATGCCGTCCCCGCTCACCTCAACCTCGCATTTTCTTCCACCTGAATACAGCGAAACTTAGTGCTGCGCGCCTTGTTAACTTGCTACAAGTACTAGAACTATACTATAATGCAAGTGATTTGGTTCTCCAATTAATCTTTATTGGTTTTGGAAATCGTCTTGTACACTCTTTCCCTCGCTTTCTTTACTACAACACGGTGGACGTGGTGTGCCGCACGCAAACGTAACGAATATCAGTATAAATAAAAACAATTGGTGAGGTCCAATGTGCCTTCTTCATTTCCAAGGTAAGAAAATTCCATAATGATCTTAAAAATCCTTACATTAATCGAGAAAAGAGAAACATACTAAATTATAACGGTACAGATTAATTATATATGTATATTAGAGTTGTATAGCAAATACAGTTGTATTTCAATCATAGACGATAGAGTTATATACCAAAGATAATTGTATCATAATATCTAGCCAATTATATCATAATATCTAGTTGTGTAATTAAGTAGGCAAATATACTAGTTACTAGAAACAACAGGGTTTTCATGTTACTATAGTGATAAAGCAGAGAGAAAAACGACGGGAAAAGAAGGCTACACATGACCTCTAGTTACTTTCATAGCTAGTTGCAAGTTGTTGCAACAGCCTTCCTGGGCAAATTGCAAGGTCTGTTGATGTTGGATTCCTGCAAGAAGTCATGTGGCATCTGAGGTGTTGTGGATAGAAGAGTAGCATGTCAATTTGTTCCATCAAACACCTGTTGATGTTCCAAGGCAATTTGTTCCATCAATCACTTGCTGATGTTCCAAGAAAATGCGGCTAAAGCAGGAGCGCATTTGGTGGCAGAGGTCAGGCCATGTATTTCTACCACAGTGAATCTACCCTGATCAACTCGGCTTCGGTTTTTGGCTTCTGGCTTATTTTTCACTATTCATAAGTTTCGTCTTTTTCTGAACTTTTGGCTTTTCGTTGAGCTTTTTTACCGGTTCTTTTTTTCCCGTATTTGTTTGTATTATACGTAATGGGCTAACATATTTTTTTATTTTTAAATTTTTTAAATTTAATTATGCTAAATAAGCCTTTGTCAGCTACAGTGCTTTTTTCAGCCATAAGCCACGAGCTTTTCAGCCGAACCGATCACCATATATATGCTAAGTTGAATGATTGCGATTATTTAGTGCAAAGAATTTGGGAGCAACTAGCGCCGATACATATGATGGGATCCCATCGTATACCCCCTCCAACCATTGGATCTCACTTAAAGATGTAATCTCAGTCTTACAATGTATGCAACAAAAAAATCGTGAGGCGCAACAGTTTATTATTGAGATTGCAACAAAAAAACTCTCCATTGCAACAAACACAAAAGCATAACTAAAAATGCAACAAATAAGAACTACCGATGTAATATTATAAGAAAAATACTCCAACAAGTATATATTATTGTTGCAACAAATAAAAAATAAGTGAAAATTACTGCAATATTTTGGAGAAGTTAATGTAACATTTATATAAAAAAAAGCATGCATCAACTCGTCTTAACTGTTGCAATAATTGAGATAGAGCTTGGATGAAAAGGCGACCGGCTCACAACATTGTCTCATCACTGGTAGACCTAGATCTAATGGTGGGCGTGGCCAGCCTCCACCAACACCTCTTTCCCTAAGCCTTGAAGGCTCCGCCGCCTTAGCCACCGAGCTCCACCACAACCTCCTATGACTCAAGGGAGGAGGAGGTGTCCAGCCCCAAAGCCCTATGCCTCAACAGCATCAACACTTGGCGGTGGTGCTCATCGGCTAGAGGTAGAAAGGACCAGTAGCTTGGGCAAAGAGAGTGAGTAGACCTAGTGACTTTTGTAGCAGCCATGGAGTGGTGGAGCTACAGATAGAAGAGGATGGAGTGAGCCGTGATTAGAGGAAAGGGGGAACTCGCAGAGGCTGGGTGGCAATGGACCTTGAGGTGTCACAAGAGCTCATGGAGGCTGCGGCCTGCGGTGGTGCTCAAGAGTGATGGTGATCTCCTGCAACCTTGGATGGAACACTGGTGGTAGGCCCATACACGAGTTCGAGCGGCAGTGGCAAGCTTTGAAACTCACAAGAGATTAAGGGGGAGACGGAGGGAGTCAAGGAGAGAGATGGGACTATAGGGGAAGACGGTCACATGTGTAGGAGACTTTGAGTGGATAAGAAGTGAGTGGCCTGGTTGTATCCAATCTTTTTTGTCCGTCTGGAAGTATACGTGTTATATGATAACACCGCAAGAATTTCGTTTCTGTTGGTATCATCTTATCTCCGGTTCCAATTTGAAGTATGCACAAACACCTGATACGTTTGTTACTGAAGAAGTGAAGAGTGTTCCAAAAGTTTTTTCTTTTGAATAGAAGGTTTTTCCCCATTTTCATTAAGGAAACCAGCACAAGTCTTCTACAACCAAATAGAAACCCAAAAAAAGGCAAAAAAAAGCAGAGCACCTCCACTTTTCGAGACATATGCTAGGTGTATCAAAAAACAGCCCTACTTCTGCAAATTATAAGCAACTTACAAGCAGAATGACACAACCATTTCAACATGGCAGGAAACTAACAGAGATGACTTCCTAAACAAGTGTTCAAAAAGTAGGGAAAAGCATGGAGAATTAAGTTGCAAAATCTAGCCAAGGTAGTACCGTGCGAGCTGTGTGCGTACCTGGCATGCCAGCTCTCAAGTAGTACTCGGACTCCGTCTCGGCCCAGTCGACGGTGGTCCTCGCGCCGCGCCGTAGCGCGGCGAGCAGCACGTCCGGCTCGAACTCCCACAATGGGAACGCGTCTGCCGGGTCGAAGAACTTGTCGAACAAGAAGGGGCTGAATTGGCGGCGTCGGCGCCGGCGTGGGACTGCAGGAACGAGCTAAAGGTGTTCTCTAGCAGCGACATGCACCACTTGGGCCCGCCACCGCCGCCGGCCTGCCGGACCTCGATCGCCCGCCGCGCCGCCATTGCTAGCTGTGAGGGAGAGCCAGGGGAGGGGGGTTGTGCTGGAAGAAGGTTCTTGTATATAGGGGACGGTGCGGCGGTGGTGGAGCTGGCCTTTGCGGAAAGCAGAGGATGGGAGGAGTGATTTTGTTTGGAGTTGGCTGGCTTATTGGCTATGCCTAGGCGACGTGATTCCCGCCCTTTTTCTTTTTCTGGAGATTTCCATTGGATGGGAGAGACTGTGGGCTACTGGGCTGTGGAGGTAGATCGTTATCTCATGTCCACTTTATTAATCATGGTACTTCAATCTTTATAGCTAGCCTTGCAATCTTATGCCCTTTGAAACTCCGAAAAGTTTTCTGATTCCTGTGAGAATTATACTATTTCCTGTGAAATACTAAAGGACATTCGAGTTTTCATGACAGGCCAAAACAGTCTGTAAACATGCATTTCTAGTCGGAGATTGTATTCGCTGATGTTGTCCTGTAGGAGAATTATACCGTTTCCTATAAGATTTACGTGTTACAAGCGATACATTATATGGGCTTTTGGCTAAAGAGGGGATCGGCCATTTGGCGAGAAGATGGAGCCAACCAAGCAAATATGTGAGCTTCGAATTGTGGCTTTGGAGTTTGGAGAAGCCAAGGAGAAGTTGGAGCTAGTTTTGTACCACAAAGTCAATGAAGCTGGGTAGCACTAACTAGTGACTTCTCTCCAGCTTTGGAATGCCAGTCATCGACATCGCATCCTAGAGGGAAGAATCAAAATAAAATAAGGCAGGGCGGGCCTCGCGTACCACCGTCGCTCATTGTTGCCTCTAGACATAAGTTGGCATCGGATACGGGGAGGTCTACCTCCTTGAGCGGAGTGTCGCTGCCATGGTGGCACCATTTTTACGGAAAGAAATTGTATGGGAGTCTCTTGAACCCTTTCTTTGGAGGTCCTTCTTCATATTTCTATATGGCATAGCACGAATCTTGAAAACCATCAAATAATTCTTCTCCCCGCCTACCTCCTTCCCCATTTGCCTCTTCCCCGACCTAGCAAACTCCCACCGTATCGCCATTGCCAGCCAGAAGTTGTCGTACGTGGCCACCGCAAGTCTGCCACTCCTCGTCCCATCACCACCACTTTCACCGCATAAAGTCACAAACCAATTAACCCACCCTTCTCTGCTTACTTTGCTCTCAATCTCGCCAAAATGGCGTTGCCATTGCCGTCGTGGACTCATGGGTCATCCTGCGCACCATCCCGTGCATGTCCACCCCCAACGATCTCTAGCTCTAAGGCGCAACGTCTCCCTTGTGCTCTTCGTGCATCTCCCTCCTCGTTCTGCACCCTGTGCACTAGTGCACAGCAGGTCATCACAGACGGTTCAAAAATATCATTATAAATGGTTTTGTGAGCCGTTTGAGTTTATGGGTTAGTAATAATACGAGACATCATAGACAGTTTTCGAACCGTCTGTGATGCAGACTATTATAGACGGTTTCTAGTAAAAACCGCTTCAAACGGGGAATTACAGGAAAATACCATGCCACCTTAGCAGGACGTCCTCTCTTCACCTCTATTCTCTCGCCGTCATCTGATTGATTCTTACGCTTGTATCGAGATGCGTTGCACACTGGACATAAATGCATATTTGCATACTCTTTACGGTAGATGATACAGTAGTTTGGACATGCATGTATCCTTTCTATTTCCATTCTCAATGGACAAAGAACCTTCTTGGCTTTTGTATGTGGTTTTGGGCAACTCATTTCCTTTCAGAAGTATGTCCGCTAAAAGACCTAATAGTGCCGTGAAGACTCTTGTAGGACCAAATGTTGCTTGCCTTCAATTTTAGTAGTTCAAGCACGGCTGACAACCTCATGTACTTTTACTTGCAACATGTGAACAAATGTTTCTCCGAGTCCTCCATTAAGCTCCGGAATTTAACATACTTTCTCTCATCACAATTCTCTTCTGCATCGCAAAGCATCTGATCCAGATTGTTATCATTCAGCCTATCGGAATTGGAACCACAATCGACATGATCATCCAACGGCATATCATTGATTTCATCGGTGATGTTATTATTACTACCTTCCTGTGTAATCTGCTCTTCACCATGACTGGTCCAACATACATACCCCTTTTTGAAACCCTTTCGAATCAAGTGCGTTTCAATCTGCGCTTGGTTCTTAAACATCTTTAGATTCCCGCAGTCAATGTATGGACAGTACATATATTCCACTCCTTTATTGAACATATCCTCCTCGATAGCTCTTGTAAAAGCAGAAACGCCATTAATGTACTCTTCACTCGCATGGTTCCCAGCGTACATCCAGCTTTGGTCCTACATTACGCATATCACAATTTAGTATAACATATTCAATTAATTAATCATTATACTATATATGTACGATCTAAATTAAGTACGATCTAAAATAAATAGCTATATGTAGCAATAATAATTAATTAAATTGAATTAAGTATAAATAGACTATGAATTGACTAAACCCTAAACCCTAAATCATGCTAGATGTAAAATAATCTTCTCTTTACATCAAGCTAGCTAGATCAACTATCTTCAATTCTCATTTCAACAAAAGTTATAAATCTAAATTATAAAGTAATTAGGAATAAATTACTTACCATAAGTAGTCAAAAACTTAGTGGATCTACAATTACTCTTGCCAAAAGTCTCCTTTCACCAAATGGCCTCAAAGCCCTACCTCCATCTCAAAGCAGCAGCGTAGATCTGAAATTTAAGACAGAGGGTCAACATGTCCGTGCGCGATTAATATAGTGGAATTATCACAGATGGTTTTTATACAAACTGTCTGTGATGACTTAATTATCACAGACGGTTTTTACTACAAACTGTCTATGAAGTATTACAGGCGGTTAAAATAGAAACCATCTGTGGTACTTCATAAACGGTTTTCACCACAAACCGCCTGTGATATTTCCTCTTGACAGACGGTTTTTAGGGTTGGCAGCAACACAGACGGTTCTAAACTAAAACTGTCTGTGATTATATTTAATATTGGAAAACCATCTGTGATTTGACGTTTAATATTAAGCTTTTTGTAGTATTAGTGTCTCCCTCATCTAGGACATTGACGTTGCCTGCTATAGGGGTCCCCTGCGTTCTCATCGTGAACCCTCACCTCTGGCCTCCTCCTCTCCACCCCACCGCCACCAGCCTATGCCAATGACCACGTGCGCGTCATGGAGGTCACCTACCACCAGCAGCCGTGCTACTTCGTCCTCGACACCTACTCCATCACCACCTACTGCTTCCCCGACCAAGATAGGTGCACCTTCACTAGGATGAACCTCAACCACTACATAGTCGTCGGGTAGTACATCATTGGTGATAGCCATGCCTCCGCTTCTCATTTGACACTAGCGAGTGGCCAAGAAGAGGGTCTGCAACCAACTGTGGTGCTAGATCTGGGGCAATGATGACATGATCACCGATGATGGTAGGCTCTGGTGTGTGGAGCAGGGGCGCCAAGTTGGGGAGGAGGCAGATGGGGAAGGAGGTGGGTGGGGTGAAAATTTATTAGGTAGTTTTCAAGATTCATATTGTGCCACATGGTGAAATCTAAAGAAGGGCATCTAAGGAAGGGGTTCAATTCCCTCTCATAGTCCTAGGAGTTGGGTCATGCTTTTTCGGGCCGGTCCAAGGCCCGACTAGCACTGCACGACCTACCAAGCCAGGCCGAGACTGAGAATTAGGTACATCGGGTGGCACAACATGACATACTCCAAAGGGTCGTGTTGGGCCAGAACAGCCCAAAAAGCCCAATGCAGCCCAGCGCACCCCACTAATATTGCTATGGCCGTCGAGGAGAGGGGAGGAATACCATTGTCGTGGCCTGTCATCAACTTGCCGCCCCCAAATCCCCCCATGCTTGACTCTGCTTAGATTTGGGAGAGGGGGAGGGGCTGCCAGACAACCGCTGTTGTTGCGGTGGACGTGTAGTAGTCACCATCCCCTTTGCAGCTGCTATCGCTATCCCCTTTATGGTTGCCGCCGCTTAGATTTGGGAGAGAGGAAGAGGAGAGGGGCGCTCGTGGTCGTCATCGTTGTGGTGAGCTTCACGGCTGCCCTGCCACTCAGACCTATGAGAGAGGGAGAGGGGAAGGGCACTCACAGCCACCATCATCATGGTGTGCTTCATGGCTGCAACTGCTCAGGTCTAGAAGAGAGGGAGAGGCAGTACGGGCCATGGCTAACATCAATTGGCCGACTGGAGAGGGAGAGAGTGAGTTAAGAGAGAGAGAGCCAAGTGGTGTGGCCTGTGGGTGTGCAGCGGTGCCTTGAGGGAAATAGTGAGCTCGCGAGAAAGAGAGAGAATTCATGAGAGGGAGAGAAAGCCGGTGGTAAGCCAAGGATCTGGGGTGACATGCGGCCTCCTTGCGTGGTCTAGCTCTGCTCCACCAGATCCTTGCCGATGGATAGCACCCGCTCCTCATCCACATGCCATCCACAATGACGGGTCAGCGGCGGTAGTGTTCATAGCTCCACGCGTCCAATAGGGACAGGCCTGGGCTGACACGGCATGGAGGCAGCCTGTCGTGCCGTGGGCTGTGCTTGGGCCTTGCTGGAGGCCAGTTGTGCCAACATGGCATGATGGAGTGGTCATGCCAGGCCGGCACAGCCTTAACCATGGCCTGAAGCCCGTTGGGCCCATACCGTATCAGCATCTCAAGGCCCAACCTGTAAGACCATATGGTGGCAGCTCCATGTGTTGTGGTGAGTATTTGATATTGCTTATGCCTTGATATCATTGTTTGAGTTTGATTTTGAGTCTTGAACCTCTGGTGTTGTTGTTCTGGTAGCACTAGTCAGACCGCCTGGGGAGGTGGTCTAACCACTATGCAGTTGTGGTCAGATCGGCCTGAGGCGGTGATTTGACCAGCACGGTGTGACAAGCCGTTGCTAGCTTTTAGCTAGTACTTAAGCATAATTGGCTAAAATTGAACTTCTAGCACTTCAATTGATTCACCTTGAGTCTCTTTGTTCAATTTATTATTCTTGATATTTTGAAGTCTGGCTTAATTTGAAGTCAAATTGAATGCTTTAAATTGTGCTATCTTACCTAGATTGGTTATATATGTCTTATCATAATCTAAATAGCTTTATATATATTCTGTGGTTTCAACTAGTATATTTTTACTTTGAATCTCACTTTGGATAATTTTCAAAGCTCTTTTAGATTTGCACTTTCATTCCTCCATACATGCTATCTCATGCTCCCTTGTTGTTAACATTTGGTATCATGCATCATTTTAGGGGATGAGTTTTTGTGAGCATGCATTGCCCTTTAACCCTTGATGATGATTTTGTTAAAAGAGCGAGAATGATCAAGTCAAAATTTGGTATTAGTCTAATAGGGGTTTGTATTAGCCTAAACAGGGGTTAAATATTGATAATGAACTTGAAAAGGGGCAGAATGGTTAAAATGATCCTCTACGTGAGGAAAATTTACTTTGGGTCATAATTGATATCCTGTATTGAATTTGTTCTCTTTTGGTGCTCTGTCTTGCTATGATAATGGTCAAGATGAATAATTATTTTTTTTATTTGGACTATGAGTAAGATTATGCTAATTGAGAGGTTTTAGGTGTGGATTGGAGCCTTGTGTGTGTGCTCTAGCCTTAGAGCTCTACAATCCCAAGGGAGTGTCTATTAAAGGTTTTTTCTCTAAGTGAAATAAACATCTAAAGTTTGCCTAACTGAATTATGTCATGGATCCTTTTTTGTGTTTTTGATTTGTTTGGCTTTATTGTTTGGATTTCTCTCTTCTTGATCTTTCCTAGCATAATGGATGTGTAAGAAGTGAAGTTATCTCTTGGATATCAGATTCTATCCATCTAGACATCTTCTAGGGAGAGTTCTTACGTTTGCCCGGTTTTCCTATGAGAGAAGGGTTTTTTGGGTTTTGCTCTTGTAAGTATTTTGGGTTGAATTCGTGCTATGATCTAGCTTGCTATGACGTGTAAAAACCCATTCAAGATCTTCTAGGTCATTAGGACTCACGATAAAAAGTAGATCATGGTTTCCTTCTTTGTCCAATTTTGGTGCAACCCTCTATGTCTTGGATAAAAGTCGAAACTTTGATATCGATCTTTACGATCCATTATTGGAATAGGTTCCTAACATCCTAAGGAGTGTTTGTGACAAGTTTCACTGTATTTGGATTCTTGGTTTGAGAGTTGGCTCTTTTCTTGGATCGTGTGCAGTGCTTTTTACACTTCTCCTCGGCGAGCGGTCAGACCGCAAAGACCTGAGCAGTCAAATCGACAAGCAGTCAGACTAACATGGTCATTCTGGCCAGCAGTCAGATCGCTTGTTGGCTGACGGTCGGACCAGTTGGCAACAGAGTGTCTTAGGTGGATTTGGGGGCATTCGTTTTGACTTCTGCTGATGGCTTTTGGCTGAAAATAAATAGTAATGACTGAAAGAAGTGGCTATTAAAAGGAGAAAATGAGTGGTGGAAAAAGTGAGGGACATGTATAGGGGTGGGGTGCGTGATGCATCCATAACCCCTTGTCTTATTCCGGAGCAAGTTGGTAGCGATAGTAGTAGAGAATCTGTTTTGAGAAGCCATATGTTCGTATTACCTTTTAACTTTTCTAAGCAGAAGCCAAAAGTAAAAGTCAATACGAACGGGACCTTTGGGTCTTAGTTTTGTTGAGTTACATCATATCAATACTAAAAGAAAGATTTTGAAATAGTTATCCACTCACTCTAACTTACCATATTGATTCTATACAACTCCAAAGTCTACCCTTGCCCATACAATTTCTTTCCCATTGCTTCTATGGTCATTGCCTCTTCGATGCACCTTTAGGGCATCAGGAGTGTATATATCGTAATGGGCCTTAAGATGGGCCCCACCTAATTGTTAAGGCCGACTCGTTATGTTTGAGGCCACTGCTCGGCTGTAACAAGGGTCCCACTCGGCAGTAAAAAAATATCTCTTATGGCCAGGTGGTAGTTGGTAGTTGGCTGGTAGGTGGAGAGAGAACAATAGGATTAAAAGAAAATTGTATTTTAATGCTTGTGGCCAGGTCTTTAGCTTGAGGACCAGCCTTTAGCCTTTTTTTGCTTATAGCCTGCTTAAAGTCAACCCTGTAATGTATAAGGTCGACCTTAAGGTGGCTTATGACCCCTTATTTTCATACACTCCGGATGCCCTTAGGGCATCTGTAGTGTATATAACCCAAAGGGTCTTAAGGTGGGTCCCATCTAAACCTTAAGATCAACTCCATAGTGTATATAACCCAAGGGGCCTTAAGACGGTCCCACTTGGCAGATAAAGAAAATTTGTATTTTAATGCTTATGGCCAGGTCTTTAGCTTGAGGACCAACCTTAAGCTTTTTTTGCTTAGGGTCTGCTTAAGGTCACCCCTGTAATGTATAAGGTTGACCTTAAGGTGACTTAAGACCTCCTCTTTTCATACACTACAGATGCCCTTATCAAAGCCACGAGCAACCATATCTTGACATCCATCCACCTTCATCCAGACATGGGCACGTGTCCAATAGCTGTCAATTGGCTCGTTGCCGTCGAAATTCACTACCTTAACCTGTAATTTCTAAGTCAAAAACCAACAACCCAATATCTGAAAACCCAGAGCAAGTCAAGCCCAAAGCCCAATTTCTAAAGTCCATTCCCACCTCTGTTCCCAGCCCAGCCAAGCCAGTCACTGCAACAAGCCCACAACCGTTATCAAGGCATCGACGGATCAACCCAATGCCAAGTTCCGGAAGAGGGAGGGAGGCGACGGGGATTCGGGGAAGAGGACGAGGGGTTTAGGGTTCTCGCCGTCGACGAGGCGTGCTCCTATCTCGTCGCCGTCGAGCGGCGCTCTGCCACCACCACGCCTGTTTCCTCTACACCTCCGACGACGCGTGCTCCTCCCTCCGTACCTCATCCTCGTCGAGCAAGGCACTACCGCCGCCACGGCGGTATCTTCTGCGCCTTCAACAGCGCGTGCTCCTACCTCCGTACCTCGTCCTCGTTGATCGAGGCGCTACGGACACCGCACCGTCGGCTTCGCTCAAGACACGGCCTCCTCTTCGGCTTCAACTACACTGCCGAGGCACGCCGTCGCCGCCGTGAACCCATCATCGAACGCACCGGCGTCCTACTGCTTTGAACTGGATCTACTGATTATGCTTCTGCATTCTGCATCTATCTCCAGATCAAGCAGAGCCGCTCCCTCGGTTTAGCCCCGTCACTCACCTGTTTTACTTTTATCATACTGTGCTCCAATATTTCCTGCTGTAAATTGTATACCTTGATATATCTTAATGGATGGCATTCTGGCAACATTGTTGATGTCTGTATTTTAGATTGTCCGTTCTCAATTTCTGTTCTAGTTTTCGGATATGGCTTGCATTATCTATAGGGGCATTTGGGGTGGGAAATGGGAATAAATGGTGGAAAGCCATTCAATCGAGTGCCTGATTGGAGGGATTGGGGACAAACGAGCGAGCTTCGACGTCGCTGTTCTTATGTTTCTCTGAATTTCTGTGGTGGTGATGCATGTGGCGAAGTGAAACAAAAACTTTCTGTGGTGTTTTCGTTAGCTGAAACAGACTCAACTGCTGTTAACTGAGTCAGTAGTGGTTTTGCAGGTCTTGTCCCAGCAGTGTGTGTCCCTTCGTTTGTTTTTATTTTCGTTTGGTTGGTCAGTGCCGGTCTCATTCCATGTACTTTGGCTTTTAAAACCAGGCATTTTTCTTTTGGTCTAAAAAGCGGAATGAATGAGGGATTGGGATTGGTACTAGTACTAGATAGCCTCTCTTTATTCCCGCCAATTGCTCACCAGCGTTGGAGCTCACTGTTACCACGCTCATGGCAGGTTGCACGACTTCTAGTTCCTGACTCCGATCTTGCCAATGGCTTTGCTGTCTACCCACCAGTTCTACTTGTTGTCATTTTTTTCGTTCAGTTGTTTGATGGCTCCCATTTATGCAATCGGTAGATGAGAGTATGCAATCTATTCACTTAACTTCTCACCATTCTCTATTTTCCAAGTTGGTGTGGGAATTCTTACCTTCCAACCGATCAGAGCAATTCTTTTCTATAGCACGATTTTCTATATATTCAATGAGTTTCGTTGCAACGTACGAGTACGTAACTAGTAACCATTAAGTTGCACGGATTTTGAAATGGTGTGAACGGTGAATATGGAGGGAGTAGTTACACCCGAAAGTAAAATATATTTTTCCTTATATATCAGCACATGAAATATACATATACCACTGTATTTGTAAATAGCAGGCGCCACGTATTTTTACAAACGGGAATTGTTATGCGTATAAAAGCATTGTTATAAACTTCTTACTAACAAAAAGATAAAAAATGACACCTTTTACCACAAGAAGTGATCCCCTCTTCCCAATGCCACGAGAATTGGGGGGCTCCTGTATGTGACACGATTTCGCCCATTTATATATGATTAGTAAAACTAGTTCTTTTTACAAAGAAACTGCTTTGGAGATTTAATCTGAAAGACTGAAACTGCCTTAGAAATTACTTTCTTGCTACAGCCAACCACAACGTGTATTAGCCACAAAGGCGATGGAGAATTTTAAAAATAGTTTAACGTGCGTGCGTCACCGAAAAAATCGTACAAGCCAAACGTAAAAAGGCGATGGGGAATTTTAAAAGAAAAAATTGATCATATACCCTCCATTTAGATGGAAATTGAGGATTTACCCTCCTGACCCACGTGTTAGTGACTTATGATGACCACATGTGTTATTGAGATATAGAGGGTAAATTCTCAATTTCCTAAGAGGATATATGATTCAATTTCCCATTTTAAAAAGAAAAAGGAAAAACTTGCAAACCGGCAGGGCGGCAGGCATAAAGGAGCCACTCTGCAGTCGCCAAACGCCGAAGCTTTCCTGTAGATAGTTCCCCACCAAAACCCTAATCCCTAATCCAATCTCTTCGTTTACCACGTCTCCCTCCCGATGGGGCTCTTCTCGTGGTGGAAGGGTCGCCGCGCCGGCTCACCGGAGCCGCCGAACCAGCAGCCGGCGAAGGGAGCGGGCGGCGCGGCGGCCGAGGTGGCACCGTCCGGCACGCACGGGGCGGTGGTGGTGCGGCGGCAGCGGCAGGCGGACGCGACGGTCTTCGAGTTCGGGTCGGCGGCGGAGTCCGGCGCCGCGGTGACGCTCGCGGGCTACTGCCCCGTCTCCGACGAGCTCGAGCCTTGCCGCTGGGAGCTAGTGCCGGCCGCCGGCGATGGTGCGCCGCAGTTCCGCATCGTCTTCTGAGCACGAGGAGAGAGCACCCCCCATATTCCGGCACTTGTCATCTTGACATCTTGGGCTGTACCAGTTTTGTAGGTATAAAGGCGCGATCTTTTCTCTGTATACTGGTACCCAGGCATTTCTTGAAATAAAGCTTGAGATATTGATGGGTTTGTTGATAAGATTTGAATTGTTATGGATGGTCATATGCGCATGGCGTGGTAATTGTTTGATTGCTGGTTTTAATGTTGCTTCGGACGAACATAGACTATTTTCAAAATTAGTGTATCTAAGGGATTTTAGTACTTCTTGGATGCTGTAACAGCACTGTAATTTATTGGTTAGTAGAGGCATGATTAAGCTAATTCCAAGATGCAAACGCAAACTACAAAGGTAATCCCTTCAAATTGGTGTGGGAATTGCTCACAGGAATGTGTTTGGAGTATTTGTGGTGTCATATTGCTAGATTTGGTCAGTGGGAATCTTACAAATATTACCAAATTCTAGGACAGGGGTATTCTGTTTTGAAAGGATAGGCACCTGGGTGTTTAGTAAAGATATCAAATAGTGAGCCTAGAATTGGGGTTGTGAACTTGTGATCAATAGTAAGCACCTAAGCACCACGCAATGGGGAAACAACTCCTTCAGTTACGCATATATTGTCTATTTGGTTGCAAGCTGGAATTATCTGCTTGATATTGGGGTCTCTACCTGCACTACTTTCTGCTTCTGGGTCCTAAGTAGTAGCACTAGTTAAAAATCAGAGCTAGGTGTGCGCTATTTGTGGCACCAAAATATTGTTATTCACAAAGCAATGTATCAATCAGTATGTTAAATCCTGGCTTTTGGGGTTCATTTGTTCTTACTTTGTGGTTTTGTCATATAAGGTTGTTTGTTCATTGCAGTTACGTTGGTCAAGTTGAATCATGAAAACTGGCTTAATCTCAAATTTACATTTTTCCACTACAGTTTATTTCCTAATTGTTTTATTTATGGGAATGGGATAGGCTCATTTGGTTAACCTTTAATAATTTTATTATCTAATTTATTTCTGGACTAACATTCAACATCTGTAAAGTTATATTGGCTTGGCACTGGAGTTTCTCCAGATTTTAGTGAAGAATATCTATGTACCAAGTACCAACAGTACTAAATACAGTATGAAGCCGGAGAGAGAGAGAGAGAGAGAGAGAGAGAGGGAGGGAGCTAGTAAAGTTATATTGGCTTGCCACTGGAGTTTCTCCAGATTTTAGTCAAGAATATCTATGTACCAAGTACCAACAGTACTAAATACAGTATGAAGCCGTATCAAAAAAAAAACAGTATGAAGCTACTAGTAAAACAAAACAGAGTTACTGATGGAGGATTGTGCCGTGACAAGGGAGATCAAGCTTATACATTCATGTTGAAACTTATTAGGAAAATAAAGAGAAAACAGATATGTATTGGTATGACCAAAAACTACTAAGCGTGTAGGGCCACAGATAAGTAACATGCCCATGGCAGCTTCAGACTGGTTACCAATTTGTCGCTTTAATACCTCTAGCAAATAAAGGTTGAATAGACTGGAAGTTCATCTCTATCTCAAATTTGAATATGTTTTGTGATTCCTCTTTACATTATCTTGTGTTTGTCAATAGTTTCAGGAATCAACCTGGGTATATGAGATCTGAAAATTTTGGTGCATTATCGGTGCTGATGCAGTCTTGTCAGTCAGGTTGTTGTGGTATGGGTAGAATCGTATATTTCTCCGTGTACTCATTTCGTAGAGCATTTTCTTGGGATATTCTTGGTATGCCTTGAACAGGCTGAATTGAGCTCTTCTATTAGAGGCTATCGATTGCAAATTATCAGATGTTGAAGCTAGGAGACTGAGTTATGCCTGTTTTGCAACTCATTTCCTTCTGACAAAATCAGTACTAGCTGTAGGAACAAAATACTGAAGTTGGATGAATTCCAGTGATTGATCAGAACCCTATTTCTATTTGTATCACCTGTCTAAGTGAGACAGTATGCCGGTTAATCCAACTGAATTACTCCTGAAAAATGGTAAACATGCCGTACTGGAGCCTGGAGATCTCAAGCAACCGCCTGCAATCCCAACAAAAAGCTATCAGGTTCCTTCCTCAAGTGACGCTGCCAGTGTCACAACTCACAGCTCCAAGCCCAGCTCCAGCAACACGCTCCATCCATCATGTAGCAGAAGAAGTTTACCTTCTCGCTCCATCCATCATGTAGCAGAAGTTTACCTTCTCTTCTCTTGCAGCGACGCATCACACCAATGGCCTTGAGCCTCTTGAATCCTCCTCCCTCCAAAGTCGCACTCAAACCCCAGCTCCTGCCACTCCCGAAGCCCCCGTTGCTCTTCCCGCCACCGCACCAACCTCCTCTACAGTTCTCTCTCCCCCGCAAACCGCGACCGCCGCTGAGACCGCTCCATTCCTCGTCGTCCCAGCCTGCGGACGCCTCCCCATCGCCGCCGTCGTCGAGAGAGGAGGCCGTCTCCCAGGCGAGGTCCTGTCTGGCAACGGCGCTGAGCAAGCCGCTCAACAAGTCGGTGCCGCTCCGGAAGCTTAAGAGGCAGCGCAGCCCCGGTTCCGCACCGAGATCCCCGTCGTCGATGACTCGCCGGGCTCCCTCGCGCGCCTCGCGTTCGACGTCTTCTCGGGCCTCGGCTTGTCCAGGAAGGGCGCGCCGGCGAAGCTGCTGCTCGTCTGGCCCTCCTCCAAGGAGCTGGGAGTGGCTCTGCAGGAGTTCAAGAACCGTGGGGACTCGACGTCGTCGACGGTGCACGCGCAGCTGGACTCGGTGGCACCGGACGCGCTGAGCTCCTGCGACGCCGCTGTTTTCTTGGCGCCGAGGCGGTCGCATGTGGATAAGATGAGGACCGCCGCCGACGCGTGGACCCCAAGCCGGAGGTGCTGTTCAACCCGGCGTGGAGCTTCGAGGAGGCGGCGGCGTTCGGCGCCGGCGTGAGGAGCTTCGTGGGCTCCTTCAACGTGGTGTACTCTTTCATGGGGTTGGAGGTGAAGGGGTTGCTGAGCAAGGAGTGTTGGAAATATAGGCAATATTTTAATTCTAAATTTTACTAGGAGACAAATACAAGAAACTAGTGATGCAAAACTTACTACTAACAGCAGACTACTCATCATACTTCAGAATATATGTAAGAAAATATAGTAACAAAGTCGAACGTGATCGTGAACGACTTAGTTTTTCGCCTGATGAAGAATAGGAAGCAGCACAGGCTTGACGCAGTGCAGAACGTAGATGACGCAGTGCAGCGAGCGGTCGCGCAGATGCGCTGCCCAGAAACCTTATTGCCGCACTGTGCAGGTACTCTCTGCGGTAATGGTTCGGAGATAGCTGCTCTCCCTCCTTCCAGGTGCACGTTTGGAAGAAAGGTCGACGAGATTTAGACGGCACAACACAACAGCACAAGCTCGCAGAGCAGAAAGTAGAGGAAGAACGGAGGTGCAAAATTCTCTCTTTTTTCCTGGATGTCTCCAGGCCCTTTTTAGGGCGCTGCAGTTATTCACTAGTAACTGCTACGTTTTGCACAGAATTATACACTGGTAACTGCCTCATCAAATCACAAATTAAGCAGTGGTGTAACTCACTTGTAACTGTCTCATTCAAATGTTTGAATCTCATTCAAACAGAGAGAGTGGTGCAGGGTTCAGCAAAAATAAAGATAGACTTAGTCTGCCAAGTTTGATGAATCTCAATTCCTTTTTTCTGAAAAATCTAATCATGAGTCCTCTCGAAACCTTGGCCAAAGTCCCCTGCCTTCTATGCTCTCTGTCCCTTCTGAATCTTCATTTTTTCTTCCTATTCCGAATGATCCAGCAATACTTGATGTCAATGTAGGAGTTGAGCTTCCTGTTCTTGATGCTACTAATGGTCTTTCTATTTCAGTTGATGATCTATCTACAAGTTCCAGCATGTCTTAGCTTGATCTGAACGAAGATCATGAGGAGGATCAGCAGCAGCAGCAACAACACCATCACCTAAGGACACGATTACAAAATAACATTGTTGGAAATGTGGACAATATTTTAATTTCAAATTTTACTAGGAGACAAATATAATAAATCAGTGATATAAAACTTACTACTAACAGCAGGCTACTCAACATAAATCAGAATATACGCAAGAAAAATATAGTAACAAAGTCGAACGAACGCTCGAACGACTTACTTTTTCGTCTGACGAAGAATAGGAAGCAGCGCAGGCTTGACGCAATGCAGAACGTAGATGACGCAGTGCAGTGAGCGGTTATGCAGATGTGCACTGCCTAGAAACCTTATTGCCGCCCCGTGCAAGAACTCTCTGCGGCAACGGTTCGGAGATGGTCGTTCTCCCTCCTTCCAGGTGCACGCGGGAAGAAACGTTGGCGAAGTTCAGACGGCGCAGTACGACAACACAAGTTGACAAAAGTAAGAGATGTAGGCAGTGAGAAATTCTCTCTTCTATACCTTGGACGTCTCCATGTATATATAGATATGCAAATTACTCTCTAGTAACTGCCCCATTGAACTGAAATAATTCACTGGTAACTGTTCAATTATTCACTGGTAACTGATAACATTTAACCAGTGATTTACCCACTGATAACTGCCTGTCATCAAAAACCCAATTAAGTCTCGAATTCAAACGTTTGAATCTCATTCAAACAGAGAGAGTGAGGTGCATGGTTCAGCAAAAATAAAGATGGACTTTGTCTGCCAAGTGGCGCGCCACGTCACAGCACGGTCGCGCGTCGCAAGTCACAAGTTACACGATTTTCACGCGAAAATACGTGAATACGTGCGCGCACGTGTGACTAGATAGAACCCTTCTCATACCATTTCTATCCATATTCAAGAAGTGGTGATGACTCCACCTTATAAATCGATCTTCTTCATCTTGTCTTAGCAATATGGTACTAAACCATGCATGCTTTGGAATTAAGGAAATGAGCCATAATCAAATGAGCCAATTCTAACAAACATCTCCCAGCCAAAATAATTCACTGATGGCACTGTAAGGTATCCTCTCAATCGGAGAACATTTTCTGCTGTAATTGAACCAGTGTCACATGTTGAAGTTTTAACTCAACTCGAGTGGAAGCAAGCTATGGATGTTGAGTACAATGCATTGATGGAAAATTAGACATGGAAGCTTGTTCCTCCTAGGCAAACACAAAATGTCATTGTTTGTAAATGGGTATTCAAGGTAAAACAAAAGCCTGACGGATCGATCGACAGGCAAGGCATTGATTACTATGATACTTTCAATTATGTAGTCAAACCTATGACTGTGAGGCTCATATTATCTTTGGCTATGTCATCAGGTTGGAGCCTTCAGCAAATTGACATTCAAAAAGCCTTTTTACATGGAATTTTGCAAGAAGTGTGTATGCATCAACTTCTTGGTTATGAGAGTAAACAATATCCTAAATATATTTGCAAGTTGGAAGAGGCATTATATGGCTTAAAATAGGCCCCACATGCATGGTATGCGCGATTGAATTTGAAGCTTCAAGAACTTGGCTTTGTCCCGTCAAAAACAGATACTTCACAGTTTGTCTTCTGAAAAAGAGTAGTGACTCTTGGTGTATTTGGGTGATATTATAATAGCAAGTTCTAGTGTTTTGGCCTCAGACAAACTAGTTCAAGAGCTGACTAGAGATTTGCCGTAAGGATCTTAGACTTACAGTATTTTTTTCGCATTGAGGTTACACGGAAGAAGGATGATTTGATACTCACTCAAAAGAAGTATATATCAGATCTTCTTAGGAGAGCTAATATGACAGTGCAAACTGACTGATACACCAATGTCAAGTGTTGAAAAACTGTTTAAAGAGCAAGGCAAATCACTTTCTGAGAAAGAAGTATTTCAATACAGAAGTGTTGTAGGTGCCTTACAATATGTGACATTGATGCGTCAAGATATTTCCTTTGTGGTGAATAAAGTGTGCCAATTCCTTCATTCACCTACAGATGTACATTGGAAAGCAACAAAATGAATACTTCAATTTTTGAAAGGAACAACAACAACTAGACTGAGTTTTCAGAGATTAGATTCACAACTTTTGAGTGCTTTCACTGATGTAAATTGGCGGGATGCCCAGATGACAGAAGATCAATTAGTGGGTTTGCTATTTTCTTTGGCCCTAACCTGATTTCATGGAGTGCAAGAAAGCAACCCATTGTCTCAAGATCTAGCACTGAAGCTGAGTACAAAGCCATTGCCAATACAACAGTCGAATTGATTTGGTTGTAGTCTTTATTGAGAGAATTGGGAATTTATCATAATCGACCACCTTTGCTTTGGTGTGATAACTTAGGAGCAATGTATTTCACTGCAAATCCAGTCTTTCATGCACGTACTAAGCATATAGAGGTGGATTTTTATTTTGTTAGAGAAAGAGTTGCAGTAGGAGCATTGGAGGTTCAGTTCATAGCTTTTGAAGATCAACTAGCTGACATATTTACAAGGGTGCTACCTGGAGAATCTGTTCGTTGATTACAGTACAATCTCAAGCTAGTTCCTGGTTTAGATTGAGGGGGTCTATCAGAAGAAACAATTCTCTCAGCTTGTATTCAGTCTTCTCTACTTTCGGTACAAGCAGAGTTTCAGTTGAGAAGTCTGAATTCTGAGTCTTAACTTGAGTTTGGTTGTAGGCCTATAGCAGATACGACAATTGTAGATAATACAACAGTAGTTTTAAATCTTCCTTATCTTCTGTTAAACTTCCTTATCTCTAATTTGTAAGTTGTATCAATCTATAACTCTTGTGGTATATAATGAGAAGGAATCCTAGAGGTTCATCGTGCGCTGCAATCATAAGTTTTTTAGCCAGATGGCTAGATGTGCAGGTGTGCATCCAACCCACCAGGGTTCAAGATCTAGAATTGTCGCTAGGTGTGCATCCAGCCCACCAGGGTTTAAGACCTAGAATTGTCACTAGTTCGACCGATTTTAAAGGTATACATGTGTGTGCTTTCAATGGAAAAGCGTATGTTCACACTTCATGAGGTCTTGGGTGCATTCGTTAAATTCCAATCGTGTGTAGGGAAGGCGCATAAGAGCATGTACAATGCAAGATGCTTATATATGAGTGCTTAAAGAGAGAGAATATAGCCACATCATCAAGCATCCATGCAAAAGTTATTTCCTCCAATGCAAGCATCTCTTCCATAGGTACTTAGATGCTATATTATCTATTAATAGATATAGTTATACACATAAGCACCTACTAAGCACCGGTGCTTATTTAAGCATCGATGCTTCAAAATAAGCACCTTATCTATCCTATATGACAAGAAAAATTAGTTTTTTTATTACTAAGCATCTCTCTAAGCGCCTGCATTGGACATGCTCTAAGTGGCGTGAGGGTGGTGTGTGCGTCTACCTTGCAATTTTAAAAAAATTGAATTGGTCATATAATTCCCGTTTATGTAGAACTTGTACACACAGCTAGCTAGCAAGCAATCATGCGAATAGGGTCGAACATACTGCTCGACTACGCAATCGACCAACTAATGCCCATCTTTTGCTCATCCAACTGACCTAGAGAAACGAAGTCTTGGCCATCTTGCTATTCTTACACGCATTGCCTTCGCAATCCTGCAAATGCAGCTTCATCGTAACCACCAGGAAATCAGGAACCAAATGCAGTTAATTTTCACGGCCACAACGCTGTTCCATCAGATCATCGATGAGACGGCGCAGATCGCGGTACGACGAGCCACCTTCTGCCACGGCCGCTTGAGCCTTCACGGCCAACTTCTGTGCCCGGCCCCTCGCGACCTCTCCTGGCCCTCCGGGCTCCATGAACCGCTCCACGGCCCGTGCCACAGCCTCCGCCGGCACCAACTCCTTCTCCTCGTCCCGTGTGCTCCGCACCCCGGCGCCCTCCGGCCACACCCGCTCCCCAATCCCCAGCACCTCCGTCACCAGCCTCTCTTCGATGAACTGGTCGAACACAAGCGGCCATGTCAGCATTGGCACGCCGGCCGCCGCGGCCTCCAGCAACGAGCTCGACCCGCAGTGCGTCAGGAACGCGCCGACCGCCGAGTGGGCCAGTATCGCGGTCTGCGGGACCCATCCTCTCACGAGCAATCCCTTGTCCCCGACGCGCTCCTCCCACCCGACCGGCGGCGCCCACTCGTCGGCCCTCACCACCCACAAGAACGGCTTCCCGGAGGCCTCCAGCCCAAGAGCCAGCTCGCAAAGCTGAGCCTCCGAGATGTCAGCGTAGGTGCCGAAGCATACGTACACCACCGACCGGCTTGGCTTGGAGCCAAGCCACATGATGGACGAGGACAAGCCGGCGCCGGCGCTGGCCGGTGGAAGCGGCAGCGAGAGGGGGCCGACGAAGTAGGCGCGCTTCACGTAGCCGTTGCGCGCGTACATCTCGCAGTACGGATGCTCCATGTCCAAGAAAGTGTTCACGACGTGACCGAAGCTCTCGCGCTGCGCCGACATGGCCAAGCTTCCGTCGTCGGCTGCGGAGTGGTCAATCTTCTGGTGTTGGCTCCTCAGGAACTCTGGAAGCTCTGTCATCGGGATCCGTATCTCCGGTTCCGGAAATTGAGGAACGGTCACCACATCGGCATGGGTGTCGCTGCTGAGGACGCCGGCGAGGTGGTGCATGGCGAGCACCGAGAAGACGCCGATGACATGGAACGTGATACACGGGACGCCGAGGTCCCCGGCGACGCCGGCGTTCCAGTGAAAGTGCACGTCGCAGACGACGGCGTCTGGTGAGCGCTCCCTGATGAGAGCCTCCTGCGCCGGTCGAGTCAGCGTCTCGTCGAGTGCTGCTTCGTGGATGCGCCAAGCGTCGGCGGGATCGACCGCGGAGAGGTTCTCAACCCCCGGCGGGAGGCCGTCCACATCCGGGAAAGGGTACGTGGCTATCTTGACCATCCCGCTCGCCTCAGAGCCGTGCCGTTCGAGGGCCGATCGAACGACGGAGACATTGGCGGGGGTGACGGCGACGATGGGCTCGACGGCGCCCGGCCTGGCCGTGGCGAGGCGGACGGCGAAGTCGGCGGAGGGGCCGATGTGGCTGGTGGCGAAGAAGGGGAAGAGCAAGACGCGCAGCCTCTTGTTGTGCTTACCTGTGGTGGAAGCCATGAACTACTACGCGCGCGAGCTCTGTTGCTCTGGCTCGAGTTGGGTTGGGTAAATGGTCTAAGGTGAGTACCGTGTACTAGATCTCCTACTGAATCATGTGGGGCAACTTCCAAATCAAAGGTGAAAGGGAAGCATGACATGCATGTGGGAGAGGCAAGGACGATGAGACGACGACTGATCATAATTGTGGTAAGGACGGCCCACCGCCCTCATCGACTCGGCGAAGCCATGGCCGAAGGCCCTGCTAGCTCCACCATGACGAATGGTACCAGAATACCCCTCGCACGGAGTGAAAAGGGTCCATCAAGGTCGACGCAAGAAAAAAAGGTACCAGACTATCCCTTCCACGGAACGAAGGGGGTCAGGGAGGTTGGCACAAGACGATCTCGGCCATAGGGTCTGCTACCTTGGCACCGGCGAAGGGGACTTGGCTCCAGCTCCACCTCACACGGACAGGGGGTCGTCGCTATCTGTAGAAGGGAACATGTGAACGCGGCCAACTAGGGTGCATCATGCACTGAAACTACAGTGCGAAAAGGTGGAAAGCCCGTGAAGACTAGTTGGGCTGCTTATTCAGGTTTTTTTATGGATTATAGTTTATTTTATATTATAGCTGATTTATTTTATACTGTAACTGCTAGTGGCTTTTTTTAACGTAATTAAATTTAAAAATTAAAATAGAAAAAATAGATTAGCCTATCACGGGTAACGCAAACGAATACGAAAAAAGAAAATGCCAAAAAAGCCAAAAAAAACTAAAAAAAATAAAATTAAGAAATAATAAACTAGAAACAAAAACTCAAAAACTAAAACCGAAACAAACGGAACTAAAAACCTTGAAAGGATGGAAAGGCCATAAAGTCCCTATAGTGGTAGGATCTTTTCAAAGGTAGTGTTGTAATCTCTTCTATCCTTGTTGTAACAATATAAATATAAATAGATCTCTCTTATGTCGAACATGAGGGACATAATAAAGAAAACGCACACTTAAGCCCCGTTTGGCACAGTTCAGCTTCACTAGTGAAGCTGTTTTTTTGTGTTTCAGCTTCACGAGCAGTTTCACCGATGAAGCTAAATCTGTTTTGGAAAACTGTTTGGCAAAACAGATTCACCAACAGCTTCATGCATGGCTGAGAGAGGGCAATTGTCCAAGATGCCTCTGTCTACCTGACTTGTTCTAACATTTGGAGTTGTATATTTGTATATGGTCATATGAATTAAAAAATAATATATTTGAATGAGTATGAATTAAAAAATTAAAATAAAAAATAATAAAAAATTAAAATCATTAGGATGCAATATTAGTGCCTTGTTTATGTTTCGTAGTCACGATGCTTTAACAAAAGTACTAGTGACAAATGCGTGTAATTTTGGTGAACCAGAGGGGTAGTGGGTTCCTAGGACTGCGGGTATGAAGGAGAGAGCTGTGAAAAGCTATTTTTTTCAGCTTCACCTCTCTCCATTCCTTTGTGAGAGCACAAAAAAAGGAGCTTCACTCATGAAGCTGTTTGCAAAAAAGGTGTTTGGCAAAAAACAGCTCACAACAGCTCATGGTGAAGCTGTGCCAAACAGGGCCTTACATCAATACTGTTCTCTACTCACGGGGACCTTAGGGCTTCAACCCCCTCATTGTTGGTAGAAGCCCAGAGGCCCTACTTTTCCTACTTTTTAGCCTGTACCTCCAACAAGGATGGATTCTTTTGAGGAGTTGTGCTTTATAATTTTTAGTTTAATTTTTTAATTATGTTTATTCGTAATAAAGAATACGGAGAGAAACACTCACGTATAATTTTGATCGATATAGATAAATTTGGTATAGTGTTAACTATAATCAACTTGTAGACCCTATTTTAAAAAGATATATCGTTTAAATCTAATTATTATAATATAAATTATAAGCCATAAAAAAAACCAAAGAAAGAACTGCGTAAACGACTAACGGAGCTTCACGTTTGTGCGATTTCCTAGTGCGTAGTTGATCACTCGTACGTATCAAAAGTGTCATTTCCTCCGGCTCCCCCGACCATTGATTCCATTGGTGAGAAAATCGCTGACGCGAACACACTTTTATGAGGTCCAGATCGAACGAACGAGCTTTCTTCACTAAAGGTGTTGTGATTACAACTTCCGAGATGCTTTTGGAATCTCACATTTGGACGCTGTAAAATCTGAATATGTATAGGCGCTACAGATGCAGTAAGAAACTTGTACTCCACTAGGCAATTTCGAGGGTCTAATTAACTGAGCATAGATTGGTCGAGAGCATCAGGCAAATGACAGAAATCAGATTAACACCAACAAAGAGCACAATTATAGCTTTCGTTCATGATGCCGTCTCAGTTTTCAGAAATCAGAACTAAACTCACGGCACGTTCGGCTGTTTGCACTCTGAAGTCTGCACCAGCGCTTCTCATGCATATGCAACAATTTAGAAGCCCAGCATCAGTCACACACGTGATTTTCACAGTTTGTGTTGCCGATTAATAGCAAAACTATTTAGGGCCAATTTGGAACGAAGGATTGATACAACTCTACACTCGTTTGGTTCGCACGAAGAGGAAAGAAAATCTCCAGAGGAACACTGTTTCTTTCCTTCGATCCTGGAGGAATTTCGCAGGAAAACAAACATATCCAGTCGGACTGGATGGAAGTTTTCCTACGCGAGCTAACGCGCAAGCCAGAGAGGAGCAGACTCACTGGAGCAACCACACGAAGCCACCGCCGTCGCCACGGCCAGATCCATCTCTACACGATCCACCGTGGAGAGAGATGCAGCTGCCGCTGTCGCGTGGTGCCACTACGGCGTCGCCGTGCGAGTCCTTGCTGCTCGTTGAATCGCGCCACCGCCGGGCGTCTACTCGTCCTTGATGTGCTACTCCACCTCCCGCTGCCTTGTGCCCTCCTCTTGATGCCCTCGCCTCGTATAGATGCTCTCCTCCCGACTCGTCCTTGACGGCAGAGAAGGATCGGAGCCCTGGAGGGATCGAGATTGATGAGAGGGGAGTGGAGATAAAAAACGATGGGATTTGGGGATAAAAGGATTTATTGATCATATATCCTCCATTTAGATGGAAATTCAGGATTTATCCTCTTTACTCACGTGTCAGTGACTTATAATGACCTCACGTGTCATTGAGATTAGGAGGGTAAATTCTGAATTTCCCAACTAAATGGAGGGTATATAATCCAATTCCCTGGGATAAAAAAGATTTGAAGTTAACTGTACACCTCTATTGGACCGGATGGTAGTAAAGGGGTGAATTGTGCCATCTTGAATTTTCCTTTAAGTATTTAAGATTCTATTCTCACATGGCTACAAAGTTGTAGAAAATAGAGTTTTTATTCAAAAACTCAAGACAAATGGCTTAAGAACATAAAATATTGAAGGAACCACTTCCCGGCAGTCTAACCAGTATAGAAATTGTGGTCTGACTGATCCAGGGCAGTCTGATCGCTACTTCAATAGCAGTCTGATCGGTGCTACAGTAAAATCAGGCAAATGAACAGTGTTTCTAGCCCGATTTCAAAATCCGAAATCGAGAAAACTTTTGATTGTAGATTCAAATGATATGAAAATTTTACATGGATCTTCTCTAGGGCATTTTGTGAACCTATTTCAACAAACGATCATGAAAATCATGGCCAAAGTTGAGATCTTTTTTTAGTTTGTTGAAAGGTTGCATGAAAACCGAGTCAAAACCAAAATCGGTGAATACAACCTACTTGTGGGTGCATGATGACCAAGATTGGTCTAGATATATTTTCACATATCACAGCAAGTTAGAACACTGAAGAAACCAAATCAAAAACCCTCAGTTCAAGAAATCGCTCGAGAAGGCCAAAATCAAGCAAAAACCAGGTTTCCTCAAGAACTTCCTCTAAATCATGTCTAGATGGATGAGATCTTGTCTTCAAGAGACATCTCCATCTCTTATACGTCCTTGGCACTAGAAAAACTCAAGAGAAATCCAAACAAAAAAGGTAAGAAAATTTAAAATATATATGAGGGGATTCCTGGCACAACTCACTTGAGAAAAATTTGGATGTCCATTTCACTTGGAGAGGACACATTTTTATAGCCAATTCCTCAGGATAGCAAAGCTCTAAGCTGAGCACATACACACAATATTCCAACCCAAGGAGCTCTAATCTCACATGGGAGGGAGGAAGACCTAGCCACCACAAAGACTTAGCCAAAATTCTCAAACCCTAGCTCTTGCCTCTTCTCCCCTTATATAGCCTCACAATTTAAACCAAAACCTAATGGATCCACCTAGTAGGCCAAACCAGGGATAACCCGTCAACCATACCTAACACTAGGTTTTACTCTCTCACGCACGCTTCTCAAAGTGACTTACAATCATTAACCCATTAGTGAATCAACAATTGATTCACTTCACATTTTCAGCACATACAAGACCTACACCACTTAGGTCAACCTCGTAGTTTCACACACACCGCCACATTTTTGGTATTTGGCAATTTACCAAAATGCCTCTTATCGTTTTTCACAAAACTTCTCGTTTCCTTTGCCACGAAGCATCGCACATGCTTCGTCATTTTCCACGTGGCCCCAATGACTTGCAGCTAAGCCTTTCATGCGTCCAGATCCCATCGAACCATCCTCGCTTGCAAATGACCTAAGTCACTTGATGCACCATATGCTTCTTCTCGCATATGACGGTACCTGGCTTCCTTGATCGCATAGGACCTTGACTCCTCCCTAAGCTTTGTCCCGGTCCACCTTACCGTTGCCCATCATATTCACCACTGGTAGCTCCCATTCCAGTTTCTCATCGTTCCGGCTTGTAACTACCCCATAAACCTCGGTCATCTTCGGCATTTCCCTAACCGTTTTGGACCTCAGCACCACCCTATGCCTAGTCCGGTCCTCCTACACCTTACCATGAACTAGCTCCAAAGTCTTACAACCAACGACAACAAGCAAACCATCACATAGCACCGCACAAGACACAAAGTAATCAATTGGCACGATTCATCCATACAATGCACCATGCAAAATATATGCAACCAAATCACTACTTCTAAACCTAGGACTAAACATTAAATCCCTGTACACACAAGTAATGACCCAGGTCAAACTATATGAATGGACAGATGCTATGACTCACACATGTATGGACTCCCCCATGAGTAACCGTTGCACGAACACACGCTGTGACTAATAAATTGTGAGCTCTTTTGCAGTCTTCTCTCGTAGTCGCTCTAGAAGTCAAATTAGCAAGTAATTCCTATGTAATATATGTGTGTGTATATATTTATTTTATCATAATTTTTAATTTGCAGTATTGTACATTCATTATCAATCTTCATATTAATATTTCGTCTATTCCATTTGTTACAAGGTATGTCTGTACCGGAGCTTTTGGAAAACTTCCAACTTCTACGATGGGAACATACACACACAAACACACATATATACATACACATATACATACATGCATGCATGCATACATACATGCATGCATACATACATACATGCATACATACATACATACATACATACATACATACATACATACATACATACATACATACATACATACATACACACACATACACACATATATTACATATATATATATATATATATATATATATATATATATATATATATATATATATATATATATATATTACATATATACACACATATATATCTATATTACATATATGTACATATATATATATATATATACATAAAGATATTACAAATATATACACATATATATACATTTCAATTTGTAGAATTTTATTGTCATTATAAATCTTTGCACAAATATTTCGTTTATCGCATTTGTTGCAAGGTATGTCTTTACCGGAGTTTCTGGAAGAGTTCTACAATGAGAACTACCGGTGCCAGATGTGGATCGTGGGTGATGGGGATGGCCCTCTGGCCCTGAAGCTCCAGCGAGGGAGGGACATTTGGGAGTTGGACGATCGCTACGTCCCAACCCTCTGGGCCATGGGCTTGCTGCCCTTTACGAAGCTGGTCTCCATTTGACGTCAGTTCACCCTGGATGATAGTTTGTTCTCAGCACTTGTGGATAAGTGGAGGCCCGAAACACACACCTCACTTTCAATGCGGTGAGATGATGGTCACTCTTCAGGACGTCTTATTCTTGACCGATCTCTCTCTCCTGGGTGAGCCACTTGATCTAGCCCCTTCACTGGCAGACTAGAGGGATAGGTTGGCGTATTGGTTCACCTTGGCTGTCCCAGAGGATGCTCATGGCATCTCCTGTACTTGGCTAAGGCATTTCAGTCAATGCCTGCAGGATGCATCGGACGAGGTCGTTAGGACGCACCTCATTGCGTACCTTCTCTAGCTATTTCGTTGGAGCATGTTTTTCATCCACACAGGGTGATAATTGAAACCCCGACTCCATCCGCACCGCCAAGTCCTTGGTAGACACGGAGGTTGGGGTGATGCCCTAGGATAGCTGGGGATCATCCATCCTATGTGCCACATATCAGAGGTTGTGTTATGCTTCGCAACGTGGCATCGGTAATACCCCTACCTGGCCATCTACTATGTGCTCCTACAGCTGTGGAATTGGGATCACTTTCTTGTCCAGTGTCCAGCCTTCGAGAGGCAAGTGCACCCGTACACCTAGCTCGTCGACCCAATAGACTGGCCCACTATGGGCTTTTGGTGGACTGATGCCCGCCTACGCTAGATCGAGAACAGACCAGTGAGGTGCTACTTGTTGTGGCATAATGAGTTCGAGCCACTGCACGACCACGACATTATCTGGGCTCCATGTACTCTAGAATTCGTGCACAATGTAGCACCACACGGGCTGTCCATGTAATACCTCCAGGACTCCATAATCCGTCGTTGAGATGCATCACTTTTACCCACCGCACCCCCTACACAGACTACCTCTCCCCGTTGGTCATCTTCGCTGCACATCCGGGAGGTACAAGATTCGTAGTCTACATCCAAAATATTTATTTTTACTAACATCGTTCTGTCTTGTAGCCTTCAATTCAATGTGGGGGTGACAACCAATCTACCGATGAGGATACATGCCTCTCGGCTACTTATAGGGAGCAGTACACATCACCAGGGTTTGGAGCATATGCAGAGCAAAGCTCAGTGTTTGGACCGTATGCAAGGTCTAGAGCGTACGCAGTGTCTGGAGAGTATGTAGGCTCTAGAGCATATGCAGGGTTTTGAGTGTACGCAGGGGAGAGCTCCTCTAGTTTTGTTGGCACTCCATATGGTGAAGGACAGAGCTCGTCTACACGACTAGGATTTCTAGAGTCCCTCATTCAGGACTTCACCTCTAGTAGCCCCCAGTTTGGCATGTCTCAGCAGGAGCATATCGATGCTTACCAGATCTAGGCTGCTCTAACTCAGCCTACTGGTGCGCCGGCGGCCACTCAACAGAGTGAACAATCTCCGTACCTCCTCCGATCCAACACGCACGCTCTGGACTGGCTGTCCTATCCCACAGGACATGCTTGATGAATGACATGGCCTCGCTCGCGGATGTAGACATGGTGAGGAGACATTAGCATCTCAGGTGAGTGAGCCATATCACATCCCATGTCAGGGTGCTTTTTATACTGCTATATATGTACACTTTTCAATAATACAAAATTATGCAAAAATTACACAATCAAGTTCATTGCATAAGGATCCTTCAAAAAATTTCATAATTTCTAGTGCTCATTTGCTAAATTAAAAATACCTACAAATAGTTTATTAAATAAAATTTCAAGTAAAATTTAGAAAGGATAAAATTATGAATAAATCGCACAATGAATTACTCATTTGCTATATATAAAAATTTCAACATGTAGTACAGGTAAATAAATTCCCTAATTGCACTATTAAACTAATTAATGACCATTGCTAATCGCTTGCCGCACGGTGGTTGTGTGGCACCGGACACTACCGCACAGTGGCTGTGTGGCAACAAGCACGGTGTAAGATCGAGGAAGTATCGCTGCACTCATGCGGAACTACCATTTCACCGGGGAGGAAAAGACTCCCTCGAAGGTGTCTTTTTGGAAAAAGCGTACCGCTACACAAGCCGATCATTCGGCAACTTAGAAGTATCGCTCATACAAAGTCGGTAGTACCGCTTGCTGTTCAGATGCTCACATAGAGCCGATCGGACTACTCTGATATTCGACCACGCTGATCTCCGACCACATTGTCCAATTCGACCACATAGGTCCCCGACTATGCTGATCTCCGACCATGCTGGTCTCTGATCACGTTGTCTGGTTTGACTACACAGGTCTTGCTGATCTCTGACTACATTGTTTCGTTTGACCACATAGGTCTCCAACCATGCTGGTATCTAATCACGTTTTTTTCGATCACGTAGATTCGACCACGTCGGTTTCGACCACTCAGGTTCCGACCATGTTGATTCGACCATGCTGATTTTGATCACACAGATCTCAACTACGTCGGTTTTGACTATGCTAGTTTCGATCACACAGTTCTTGACCACGTTGGTTTGACCACGCTGGTTTTGATCACACAGATCTTGACCACGTCGATTCGACCACGTTGATTTTGATCACACAGATCTTGACCACGTCGATTCGACCACGCTGGTTTCAATCACACAGATCTCGACCATATCGGTTTCGACCACGCTGGTTCGACCACTCTAGCTCGACCAAGTCGATCTTCGATCACATCGATCTTCGACCATACATGTCATCGACCACATTGATCTTCGACCTTATTGGTTCGACCAAGTCAGTTCAACCAAATTAGTTCGACCACGTCGGCTCTCGACCACGTAGGTCTTCCACCACCAGCGAACCCGGTAGTACCATGATCTCAACACCAGTAATTTCGTTCGACAGTAGTACCATAGAATATATTGCGGTAGTTCTGATTTTCTTAAGAATTGTAGATACTTAAACAAATTTTGTAAAATATATTTGCAAACTATAGTATCATGCACACAAGGATTAACAATGATTCCCAAGAAGTTGTAAAACATATTTGTACACTTTTGGAATCATGACACAAGGATTAAATATGAGATTCAACCAGTTGCAAAATATATTTGCAAATATAAGCCTCATACCACAAGGAGTAGGAAACATGGACTTCAAACACTTGCAAAACACATTTAAAACATATAGTCTCATGTTAAAAGGATTCAACACATGAGCCATAATTATTTGCAAAAATATATTCACAAATATTGTCATCATGCTACGGAAAGCTAGAGCAAGTGGGGTTGAGCTATCAACACATGATGAGACTCAAGCTACTAGACAAGACCCCCTCTTAATAGTATAGCAACATATACTAATAATCCGGTCTTCCAACCAAACACCAAGACCGTTAAAAGACTACGAACACATCTTTAGCCCTAGCTAGTCATAACTTTGCCCTAGTATCTTCTTGAAGCTTGATGACACAAATCTTTACTTCAAGTCTAGGTCATCGTCTTGGTATGGATCAACCCATGGTACATCATTCTCTTAACTTGATGATCAACTCATGATCATCTCCTCTTAGATATGTATCAACTCATGATGTATACTTCACTTGACTTGATGATCTTCAACACATGAATTCATCCCGAGTAATCTTTATTTGTGAAACCTAACATATTCATCCAACTCAGGAAAAATGTTAGTCTACAAACTAATTGTCATTAATTACCAAACTTCACCACTAACTCATAATGGAGGGATTAGATTCTACAACCTTCCCTTTTTAGTAATTCATGACAATCCCAACAAATAATAAGAAACAAATTGAATTACGAGTATACAAAATGTACACAACAATTGTATATTGAATTACGAGTATACAAAATGTACACAGCAATTGTATACTATAGGATAAACTTCTTAAGAAATTAACTCATTTGAGTGAGTGTTTATCTTTGAGGTTAATTGCTAGTAAAATTTATATATCCGGTTCTCATTTAATCATCCAACCATAAATACATAACGGAGGAACTATGACAATCCAATTATCATTACTATTATAAAAGAACAAGTTGGTAGTCGTACGTCCATTCTCCTCTAACCGCTTTATTTCTTCAACTTCTCATCACTATCCACTTTCCAACCGATTAAAGCAACCCCCTTCCACAGCATGATTCTCTATACATCTATGAATTCCGTTGCAACGCACGGACATGTAACTAGTGAGTATATATAAACTACACAAGCTATATATACTCAAAGAATATGTTTCAAAGTAAAGATTCTTAATATGTGGAAAAGAGGAACTTGGATCAATACTAATGAAACCATAAAACATAAAGTGAGCTTCAACAACATTGCTAAAGCTCATGGAGGCGTATCCATATTTGACAGAGTAGGGGGAATGGACTCATGAAGGAAATGATCTTTATATGGAAATGAAGGAATCCAGAGTAATTAATGAAAAACATTGAGGAATCAAAGGTAGCTCTAGTCTATGGCCAAATGAATGAACCACCTGGAGCTCGTATGAGAGTTGGTTTAACTGCCCTAACTATGGTTGAGCGATATGTGTGCATACGAGATTGTATTATGAAAGCATGTGCACATATTCAAGTTAGACTATTTGGTGAAGTTAAATCTATAGTTTGGATCCAAAGAATGTAATAAGATATAAGGATATGATGTCGAATGCATACCTCTTATGATTTTCACCTTTTCATCGAATGAGACTAAGCAATATCATAATTAATAAATAAGTTAGTCTCACAATTAAATTTTTCATTATCACCAAATTCAACTTAATGGAGCTTCAACTTACACTCAGCCGCATGGTGGTCGTGCGACAGTCCCTGGACGCATGGCCACCGTGCGGTCCTGTGACGTGTTGCCACCTCTGGCTTCGCCGCACGATGGCCAGATGGCAATAGTGTCATTTTTGGTATTGCCGTGCAACTAGCGCTATTACTATAATTAGACCAAAAAAGCCAAAAGTGCCAAAAAGTCCACGCAATACTGCATCTTATAGAGAAACACTTTATTATCTCTCTTTCTCACCACAAATGACAGTAGACATCGGCCTCAACTGGTTCAGTCCAACCAGCTCTCAACTGTGATGCAGTCTCACCGGAGGCCACCCTTGCTAGAATCAAATCATTTATAAGTCTACGTAGATTGCTGTATGATGACCCACCTTCCACAACAGCCACGCGAGCCTTTGAGGCAATGTAATGCCCCTTAAATGAAAGCCATTGGATTTCCCCGCAACTGCCTAATATATTCAGAATGGAGTACTGTAGTTAGGTGTGCATCAAACCAACACGTACTTATTCCATAAAAGTCAAACTTATTATAGGATAGACATATCAACCAAGTTTACATGATATGGAGTTAAAGCCTAAAATTTATATTACATCACAAAACAACTTCCAAAACTTCTATAGGCGTGCTTGAGCAAGGATAAGACCTAAACCAGTAAACTTCATCTACTAAGAAATCATTAGTGTCTTCCTCGAAAGGCTCTTCATTGTATTCCCAGATTTCTTCTATCGATATTTTAGTAAGTATGAGTATAACCGTACTCAATAAGTCACACGGAAAACACTAATTAACTACTTGCTAGTATTTTAAGATAATAGATTTGATGGTTTCATCATTATATTTGTGAATGTAAGTTTATTTGTAAACATCTTTTACAAAAATGATAAAACAATATCTTCATAAGAAAAAATGGGTTTAAACAACTCAATTACCAAATTAGAAATATTACCAAAGCTACTTATGCCTTGTTATTATATTCACCCATTAAACATAACTTTATTTACCATAAGCATGACATATCCAAATACCTACAAATGTCTCAAACTCTCAATGGCATGCAATAGACACACTGACACACAACCCGATAGCATGCGACTGAGTTGAGATAATAAGGTTGTTCATTGCCCTATTCTATCTAGTTCTACCTAGTGGGCTTAGGGCCAAACAATATTGTCAGGAATCCATATGCCAAAGCAGAAATCGCAGCCCAACGATGAGTGGACCTACTGTTGTGATGAATGACAAGTGAATTTTTTAGTCCTACTTCCATTTCACCTCTTGTTTGCGGGCCATCCTGAAACACTGGGATAGCTAACACTCCTGTATACATTTAATTGAATCGAGCGATGTACTTTATCAGGTCTGACAAGCCAAAACTTGTGATTGAGTGATTTATGTGTCCTTTATTTAGCATAAGATTCTAGTCTTTGCTTTTCTCAAATGAGACTGCTAGCCACATACCTGGTGTATTATAGCACAATACCACTAATTCATATCAAAACCTCCACCCTAGGGTGACATTATGGGCTCCAACCATCTATTAGCTTCCTACGAATGATTCTCAACTCTAATACCATTTTAAAATCTATCAACAAGACTCCGAAACAATCTTACTAGTGTACATAATATATTTGACTGTATAATCTAATAATGATTAATTATACAATATTTAATTATTAAGGTTGTCAAGGTGAATATGGCCTTCAAGTATAGCATGGCGTTTTCAGTGGTAGGTCTTAACTAATTATTATGTCATTCTAAACTATTATTTTAAATAAACAACAATGTGTAAACAATAATGAAAGTAATGAATATTAAATAATAACATAGGAGCAACATGATCCAAAATATGTGACTTGCCTTCTTGTTCAAATTCTTCAATTGGTCCAAGTATCCTGTGTCTTGATCCACTTCTGGGATGGACAGCTCAGCGAATAAGGGTGTTATCACAAAAGGATAAACAAATAAGTTCATGCTCGAAAGAATACGAGCTGGGATAAAATAAAATAAAAAGAAGTAAAATCTAAAAAGAAGTCTAAACATGGGTGAGTTTGGATGGTTAGGGTTTAAACATAGCTTGGGTGGCATAAATGGGCTAAAAATGGTTTAAATGGGGTTCGAGACAGTCGAAATGGATATAAACATGATAAATGGGTTTCAGATAAATAGTAACTGGTTAAGTGAATAGTAATAGGTTGACACTATTCCTAATGGGTCGGGTTATGTGAATAGCATGTGTTTAGGCTAGTTTTAAATGGCTTGAACAGTATTGAGCTCGAGTTATGAACACCAGTGGGCTATGTTGAATAGTGATGGGTTTTGACTATTGGGCTTAGCCCATTTGGCTTACTGGGTTCTTCACTGTTTTGGGCCACTTGATCGGTCCATCAGCTTGGCTTACCAAGCATGAAGCCTAGCCGGCTCGGCTTGAATGCGTGCCATGGCCGTCGAGCAAAGGAAGAAGATGACTACGTGATTGCGTGTCAGGAAGGGCTACCAGTGGCAATTGGTGGTGCTACAAGGGCAAATGAGGTCTAAGTAACCTATTTTGAGTATGAGCATAGTCAGAAGGGCATTAGAGAAGGCTAGCGGTGTAGGGGGCTCGTCGGAGTGGGGCCATGGCACGATGGTGTTCTGGTGGGCATTTCGGCTAAACTAAGAGTGGCCTGAGCTTTTACGGCGCATGGGAAGGCTAGTGGTGGTGGTAGCTTAGGCTAGTTTGTCCCGTGTGTGGCTGTCTACAGTGTCCATGCTTAGTCGATGGTGGCGCATGTCGCCGGCAGCCTAGAGGCGATGAGGTGGGTCAGCATGGTTGTGGTTGGGTTCATAGTATCCCATAGGTGCTATGGACAGGGTGAACTAAGTTGTAATCGGGGCTAGAGAAAGAATCGTGTTTTGGGGCTCATCGGCGAGGGCTCGGTAGTGGTGGCGATGCTTGGCCGGATAAAAGGGTCGTGACGTTGTAATTGAGTGCCAATTCATGCTTGCTAGTAGCTCAGTTCAGCTTTATAGTGCCTTGAAGGCGGTGGCGATAGTGGGATGTGTGGACGATGGCGCTGGTAGCCGAGCTGCTTCAACAAGGTCGGTGGTGCTGGCTGGTGCAGTGGAGTCTCAAGTTGTGCAGCGTCCCTCTGGTGTAGACACGCATCCTGGCAGGGCAAGTTAAGGCACCAGCGTGCGTTGAGTAGGTGATGGACTAGGTGGCAACGACGAGGTCGGCAACGGCAAGCTGGCGGGCGTGTGACCGGGGAGTGGTGTGACGGCCATTTAAGACTTGGTCAGCAAGGTGGTAGGGTGCTATACAGGGTTTGACGGGCGTGGCAGTGGTGAATGGCGCATCGAGCTAGTGTGTGTTTGGGCTGTGCATGGCCAAGGGGACAGAGAAGGAGGCATCAAGCAAAATGGCACCAGGGCAAGGAAGGAGGCGGAATTCCCAAAAGAGAAAGCACAAAAATGAGGAAAAACTTTCCAATTTGGCAAGATTTTAAATTAAAGAGAAATTTAAAAAACTTCAAATTTTTGAAACTTTTAGGGTTATTTTGGGCGAGCTCCTGCGTCTTGCCCCTCACCGCCTCCCTCGTCCAGCCAGATTCCAAGAACCTTGCCACGGCCCGCGCCACCACCTCCGCCGTCACCACCTCCTTCTCGCATCTCATATTATGCGTCCCATCCCACACTCTCCCCTGATCTTGAGAACATCTATCACCAACCTCTTCTCAATGTGGGCATGCCAGCAGCCGTAGCCTCCAACAATGAGCTCGACCTGTAGTGTGTCAGGAATGCGCCCACCACTGGGTGGGCCAACATTGCAGTTTGTGGGGCCCATCCCTGGCGAGCATCTCCTCTCCCTGACATACTTTTCCCACCCCTCCGGTGGCGCCCACCCGTCGGCCCTCGGCACCCACAAGAATGGCTTCCCGGAAGCTTCCAATCCAAGAGCCAGCTCTTGGAGTTGATCCTCCGAGATGGAAGCCTTGGTGCCGATGCATACACCACTGAACAGCTCGGCTTCAAGCCAAGCCAACTGATGCACAACGACTCACCGACGCTGGCTCTAGCTAATGGTAGCGGCAGTGAAAGGGGCCCGACAAAGTAGGCGCGCTTCACGTAGCCGTTGCGCACATACATTTCACAGTATTGCTGCTCCAGGTCCAAGCACATGCTCACAGCGAGGCCCAAGCACCTGCCTTGCACCGCCACATGCGGGTTGAATCGGTCGAATTTCTGTTGGCACCTCAAGAACTCTGGCAATTCGGGAATGGGGATCCATATCTCTGGGCCTAGAAACCCATGGACGGTCACGTCCTGGCAATCAGGGTCGTTCTTGACTGTACCGCTGAGGTGGCACATGGCAACTTGGCAAGCGATGAGAAGGGGCCAATGACACTGAATGAAATGCACGGCACTCTGAGTTCGCAGACGATGATGGAAATCCAGATGTGGACATTGGTGACGACAACATCAGGGGACCGCTCCTGATGAGCGCCTTGAAACAAAACTGAATTTTAAAAAGGATTTGAATGTTTGTTGGGTTTCAATTTCAAGTGATCCTTGGCTTAATCCTGCATCCATCCTAGCCATCCGTGCTGTGTTTCCCCTACCGAATCACCCCCTTCAGCCATTCGCGTGCATACTATTCATGGTCTAAAAAATCGCCACCAACCTAGCCGCTGTCCTGATTTTATCTGTCGTCGCACCTTCCCGGTCTTTCTTCCCGCTGCCACGCCACTGCAAGTTGGTCAAAGATTGTACTTCCTTGTTTTTCCCGTCCTAACACTTCCTTAAATAATATGGCCGCACGTCGGAGCCGTTGACAGAGCCCACCACTGCCTCTGCTCTTCCCGCTCTCTACTCTCTCTCTCGGGCGGTTGCCGTGCACCGTAAAAATCCTACACCTTAAAGCTAGCTGTTGCTAGCACAAGCCGCCATACCCCTGCCCCTTAATTGCTGCAACCCTTACCTGGACAAGCGTCGTAGCCGCCTCTCACTACTGCATTGTCGTCCTATCTGCTATCTCTGCGTGCCTCCCCCTCACAACCGACCTACATGCTTTGCATCTTTTGACCGCTGCAATGCCCTGCCCGAGGTAGCACAAAGATCATCTCAACTAGCTGCGCCTCGCCCTCCTGCGCCTTCTCAGCCTAGCCACATGCCGCCTCATCGCCAGAGTCGCCCCTGTGCCCTGTGCCGAACCGCCATGGGATGGCTATAAAAGCCTGAGACCTCCACCCAAACATTACATAGGCGTCCAGTGAGCCACCCCCACACCCCAATTGAGCTTTCGATTACTTTTCAATTGCTTTCACCCGTAGCATCATAATACTCCCAGAAACACCACCAAAGCATTACCATAGTTTTCTGAGCTCCCTTCTTCTCTGTCACCGAAGCTTGCTGCCCGGCAAGACCATCACCGTGGATAGCCCAACTCAGTCATCCCCGACCCAAACCACCACACCCCTAAGCTCCCCCTACTCCTAGAAATGCTCTATTGCAAATGCTATTGTCCTCTTAATCCACCATTAACCCCTCACCGTCAACGCTCCCTTGACTTCCAGCTGCTCCTGAGCCCAAAAAAGATATCCTCATGGCCCTAGGAACCTACCTGTGGTCGCCAATTGTTGTTTCGACCACGAATTCTCCGACTATTACACCGCTTGAAATCTCTGACTGCTCCACCAGTTGAAATCTCCAACCACCTTATAATCGAGAGAAAACACCACTCGGACACCGTCCAATGCTCTTAAGCCACTCGTACATCATCTGATACTCTTAAGCCACTTGAACGCCGTCTGATCCCTTAAGCTACTTGGACGTCATTCGATCTTCATAACAACTAGTACACCGTCCGATCTCCGTTGACTTCGCACTCAAAATCAAACCTCGACCATCCACCTGACTTCGTAGTTGTACCCAAAACCACCCAAGTACTTGAAACTCCTTTGTTCTTCGAGTACACGCGACAACCCGATAAGAACTAAACCCGCTATGAACTACAAACCTGCAATGAACAGTACCTAAACCTGTTACTGTTCACAAAACCCTAAAAAAAAACACACACACACACACATATATATATATATATATATATATATACCCATTTTGATTATCTTGAGCCCATCTACGCCATTCCCAAGTCCATCTCGCCATCCTAGACTCTGGTAGATCTCTAAACTACCCGAATGATATTTCAACCCCAAACACAATACTGTCCATACACGCAACCATCCACAGAAACCCATATAATACATATATACTTTTTTGACCGTCTCGAACCCATCTAGCCCTATTCCAAATCCGATAAGCCAAACCACACACCACCTAAGCCCTGACCACCCAACCTATTTTCTTTGTGTCTCTTAGTTATTTTATTGTGTTTTGTTCTCAGCTTTGCATTATGCAAAGTAGAAACTCATTTGTATTCGTTTTCTCACGTTAGTATTCGGACCCAGTGAGTTGGTCAACTAAAGAACTACAAGAGCAATTGAAGCAAACCTGAAGCCTATGAGAAAAGACCAAGATATCAGAAAAGGAGGCAAGTCCTTATATTGATCATGTTGAACCTAGTTTTCAAATACAATGTTTTCAGTTCAAATAAAAATGCATGTTTGCCTTTATTGTGTGTATAGATTGCCTAGCTACATTATACAGTGATACCTCGTATCTTCCCATTTGATATTACCTTACTCCTGTCACCATAGGATTGTCATAATAATAATATTGCCAATTAATGGTTGTGCTTAGATATACTTTAGAGATAATAGTAAATATGACACAAATATTACCAACTGAAACTAGAAACATGATAATGGCAGCAGTAACATGGGTTATCATTGGAAACAGGGAATTTTTATAAAATGATGGGAGACTTTGGCGAGAGGTTGGCTTGAGACCGGTGCAGGTACTACCCGAGGTCTGGATTGTTGGGTTTATCTCGCCTAAGTTAATTAAAGAACAAATCCGTGTAACTCATTTCTACACCTACCGTACAATCACAAGTCTGGTATGGGAGGGACCTGACCAACTAATTTGTTTTGTTTCGTATAGTCTCCTATTCCAGTTGGGGTGACCTGCGGGGTCATTTCCCAGGGAAGGATGTGTTTGGGGGTGAACCTATAGGGGTCACTGCCTAGGAGAGACTCGAAAGGTATCTACCCTGAGAGAGAGAGAGAGAGAGAGCATTCGCAATAAGCTATTAACGGAGTCCTTTAAGCGCTGAGGGTGCATAACTCCGAAGTAGGAGAAAATACAAAAATAAGTATTGTAAAGTCATTGTTATGATTACTCAGTCGTACATCTACGGAAACATGTAATGACCGATATAATGAGATAATCATATCTTGTGGATAAAGTTATACACCTCTGCAGAGTGTTAATAATCTATTCGAATAGCCATGCCCCGGTCATGGGCAACATGTTGAAATACCACAGTGTGTAGTTTTCACAAAATGATTATTGGTATGGGGGTTTGGTAAAGGACATGGACTGAGGTCCATGGATTGAACATGTGAAATACCTGTGCGGAGAGTTGCTCCCGCATAGTCAAATGCTTATAGACATTTTACTTATTTATTTTATTTTAGTTGAAGTGGCTAAGTCATAGGTTTGAAATCTAATTATGATATAATATTGAAAATCTAGCTTTATGCAAAAGCAATATAAAACCATCACCTGATTTAACCTTGCATATACAAAATAGCCCTATAAATGCATTCTACTATAGGGACTTGCTGAGTACTGTAGGTTATACTTAATCTTGTTATATTTCCACCACAACGATACCAGAAGAAGAAAGAATACTTCAAGTTTTCGTGTTAGGGTAACAACCGCACTCAAGCGTTCCTGTGGGAAGTTTTTTCGTTTCTTTTGAATGTAAGTTAAAAGTTTTGGGCTTGGTCATTCTTATATTGTTAAAGTTGACTGCAAGGTCATATTTTAATTAAATTAAATCTTTTAAATGTTCAAGAACAGACATGATATTCTTTCTGTCCGTAACTGAACTCCTGAGCTGTTACGGAAGGTAACGACGTCCCTATTCCCCAAAATGGGGGTGTTACAGCCTCCTTCATGGCGTCGATGCGCCACGCATCGGCGGCGGTGAAGAGGTTCTCGACACCCGGCGGGAGGCCATCCACCTCTAGGAACAGGTAGGGCTATCTTGACCTCTGTTGGGAATAGTCCCACATTGATTGTGAGAAAAGAAAAAATACAAGTTATAAGTGTGAGGAATATCTCACCCATAGGCTAGCTTTTAGGGTAAGAAAGTCCTTATGATCCTACAATGGTATCAAAGTCTGGCACCTAACATCTCCCTAGTTGCAGGAGTGCGCAACCAACATGTGAGGGGGAGATTATTGGGAATAGTCCCACATGGATTATGGAAAAGGAAGAAATACAACTTATAAGTGTGGGAATACCTCACCCATACGACTAGTCTATAAGGTTATTGCTTTATGGCTTGTATACGGTAGCCTGTAGACTTAAGTGATCAGCCTATTTAGACTTGTGACTTAGAGAGTAAATTCAATTAGACCTAGGCATATGACCAAGGTCCGGATCTGACAGCCGGACGGCTCGCCGTGGAGCCGTGCCGGTCGAGGAATGATCGAACGACCGATTCTCCAGGTGACAGCCATGGTGGGCCCGGTGGCATCCGGCATGGCCGCGGCGAGGCGGACAGCGACGGGTAGACGGCCGTGAGCCCGTGAGTTGTAACGACGCCCGATCATCCAACCACCACCGGTAAGTGGGTGAAGAGAAGAGCACTACGCAATCAAGATGCTCGATGAGACCTCACATTGCTTAACATTTATTTGGGACGAAGATCTCGCATTAGCTTTTCTTTTATAGGAAGATCTCATTAACTAATCAGCTCGTTTACCTCGCAGAAAAGAAGCCGAATAAACTATTGGCAGGTATGGTCCAGATGTCCAGATTTCTTAATGGTGAAGAACTACTGTCGTCAAACCATTTAGTAGCTGTCCAACGTCTGGAATCAACCACAAGATTTAGTGGCTATCAAACAACCAGAATCAAGAACAATCGTAGGATTCTTCTTTATTGTGACAATTTCTTGGTAAGACGAGCGGAGCATGGTAGAGAGGGGTGTTAGGGTACAAATAGACTACATTAACATAGATTAAAATTTACTATCATATAAATCAGGAAGTCATACGAATAAGAGATTATAGATTATTACTACTAGACATACAGTGCAGCAAAAATAGGGTTGAAGTAACCGGTTCAACGTAGCGCGCATCGGTGTATTGGAAGTAGTCGATTGTCCTCTAACTAACCGTTTCCTCCTCGCGATCGTCTTGATCAGCACCGCAGTTGCAACAGCAACTCTACCGAAGTCCACACGTTTAGGGATGAAATGTCATGCGTCGAAGTGCGAGCACCAGCATGCACGGTAAGACCTGTAGATTTGTTTTTTGGGTGTGTACCAGATGCTTTCCTCAACCCCATGCCTCTCTTAATATATCTCCTCGATAGAACCCTACATTAGAGACCCAACAATGTGTGAAACCCACTTACCCATTAGTAACGGATCTAATCTGAACTGATATATTTGAATCTGTTAAATGTGCGATACTGTCGATTTATATATATTTGACCATGGCTCGAAAACTTATTTTTGGTCCACAAGACATATTGATTCTCAAATATACATAAACATCATATCGGACGAACCTATATAGCGCTCATGTACCGATCCATTTGACTCATGACACTAGATCAAACTCAAGGCAAGAAACGTGCCATCCTATGATACATCGATCATTCACTCAAATCTGTAGTAGATTACTCAATTGTGATTGACTCTCGACCACATTTGACATGGCCACGTATTTCTTTAATCCAACCACATTGAGGGGTCCAGAGATATCTCTCCCGTTATATAGGAGAGACAAATTTCATTTTGATCACTCATATTTATCTGTATGTTTCATAGTAAACACAAAAGCTATCTTTATGACCACCTAATTATGGAGTAATGTTTGACAATCTCTAAGTAAACTATTATACATGCAAGAAACTATGATGATATCATATCTAAGGATTTTACGTACACTATGTATGAGATCAACTGATGATACTTAAGAATACAATAATTCTTATAGTGTCTCATAGTAGGTTATATGTTCATATTATTGATTTGATATCGCTATATCTATGATCTATGAAATATAATCATCAATTAATACATATAATAATATATAAATCATAATTATCCAATATAATTATATAAGATCGAAGATAATTTAAAATAATATAAATAAAAAGTTTTACAAACAAATCACGTACTTGTTTATTAATAAAAATTATCTGAGAGCGAGAAGATAATATGTTATTCACAAAACCGTAACGTAGAAGTTCGTCATTGTGATCCGAGAGCATGCAAGTTCCATGGTTGCGCCAGAGAAAATACCTAAGTTGACCATCAGGCCTGTACTAGCACAGCAAAATAATCATGGAAAGCATAGCCAAGTACAAGTTCTCAGAGTTGACTTTCGGCCTACTCCGCAGTCCACGACGTGTGGACAAAAATGACACTGTTGATCATCAGAATATCAGATCTAACCCTCTAATAGCAGCAATTCCATTTGTAGCCCCTCCTCCACCGCACGATTTCCAGATGCCGACACGTGGCAATCATGCAGTCCCTGACCGCACGACCACTGTTCACGTACTAAGCGTGCGGTCGGGCACCGCATGACCACTGTTCATCCGAGTCTACAGTACATGCAGAGTGTATTTTTGGATTAGTTGCTGCATGCGTTTGTGTGCTTGTAATGAGATTTAAATTTTGTATTTTTGTATGGATAAGATTTTGTTTAGTTGTGCAAATTTTTGTAATTATAAATATTAGGCATATTCATGTGTAATTTATTTTGTTTGGAGTCTTCAGCAATTTTGTAATATAGGAGAGGAGGTGCAAAATATTATGAAATATATTATGAAAACTCCTTATGCAGTGTAGATGATACATGTAGGAAATATTTTTTTTAGATTATTATTTTTTTGAAATAAAATGGCAGACAATATAGGTGCCCAATATTTCAAAAAAATAACAATATAAAAAAATATTTCCTACATGTATCATCTACACTGCGTAAGGAGTTTTCAAAATATATTTAATAATATTTTGCACTTCCTCTTCTATATTACAAAATTTCTGCAGACTCCAAACAAAATAAATTACACATGAATATGCCTAATATTTATAATTACAAAAAGTTTGCACAACAAAATAAACTCTTATCCATACAAAATACAAAATTTAAATCTCATTACAAGCACACAAACGCATGCAGCAGTTAATCCAAAAATACATTGTGCATGTACTGTAGACTCAGATGAACAGTGGTCATATGGTCCCCGACCGCACGATTAGGACGTGAAGAGTGGTCGTGCAGTCGGTCGGGGGACCGCATGATTAGTACGTGAACAGCGGTCGTGCGGTCGAGGAGGTGGCTATAAATGGAATTGCTACTGTTATGAGGCTAGATCTGGTATACTGGTGATCAACAATGCTATTTTGGCCTAAGATTCACAGTCCACTCTCACCGCTTGCTCTTTCTATCATTACCTATCTCCCTGCCTATTCACCCAAACACCTCTCTTTTTTTTCTTTTTGTGAGAACAAGCCCATCGACTCTCTAGTTCTTCCCAAATCTCTCTGTTGTCTGTCTCCAATGCTAACATATAATTAACTTTAGCATAATAAAGTACCAATAAGTACTAGTCCTGGCATCTTCAGCCTCATCCTTGTTAAGCTGTGGGTCATTTCGATTTATTTTTAACTATTAAGTATTGTAACTAGCTTATTTTGTACTGTATCTACTGATAACTTTTTTGGCATAATTAAATTTAAAATTTTTAAAAATAGAAAAAAAACAAGTTAGCACATCACGAACAATACAAAGAAATACGGGAAAAAAGGCAAAAAAAACCTCAAAACACCAAAAAGTTAGAAAAAGATGAAATTAAGAAACAAAAAAAATTAGAAACCAAAAGCTGAAACCGAAAAGCTGAATAACATTGCAGAGTGAAAAACAAAGCTGCTATTTACACACGCACACAACAGGCAATTTTGCTGAGGCAATGAACTGTTGGGTCACGGGGTACTGGATAGGCTATACTAGCGTAAATTAAAATTTTCTACCTTGTCAACTAAAAAGTCATAGGAGGAAATGATTATAGATCATTACCATTAGACGCGAAGTGCAACGGAAGAAGAGTTAAAGTTGAAGTAGCTTGTTTCAATGTAGTGTGCACCGATGTAGTAGAAATAGTCGATCGTCTACGAGCAGTAGTCGATCTTCACGAGCCAACCGCCTCCTAACTGTGATCGTCCTGATAAGTGCTACAATCGTATGCCTCTACCAAAGGCCATATGTCTGGGGATAGAACATTGTGCGCCGGTGTGCTAGCACCGGTGCGCACGGTAGGGTTGGTGACGACTAGGGTTTCGATGGGTGTCTCAGGATCTCCTCTGATATTTGGTTTTTTTTTGTACTACCATCAGCCCCACACCCCTCTCAATATATAGCCTCCTATCAGATACTCATCTGATACGATTAGAGGTTGTATCCAACTCAGAGTACTTTCAATCACATCCTTATCCAATACGAGTAAAGATCGTATCTTACTCGAAGTCTATCATTCGGACCCTTATTTTTCTAACATAGTAAATGTGTGACTCTGTAGGTTCATGTATATTTGGTTGTAACTTGAAAACACCTTTTCGATCATTGATCAGTAGCGGACTCTAGTAGGATATATTGACCCCCCAAATATATATAAAGATCAATGTGCACGAACCTTATGCAATATAATCTGTAACTAGGTCCTAGTCACTTACAAACAGCTCATAACTCATTATGACTAGATGGTATATGTTCACGGCCAGTTTGTATCCCTGTACAACCAGTTTGTGATATGTTCAGCCAACTCACGACCAGCCAGTATCTCTATACGACCAGTTCGCATCTGGTTGGACCTATCAACCTGTTTACGTATTCTCCTTTTGCCTTATGATATCCAATTGAACTCCATGTGAGAAATGAGTCATCCATAGACTATTCAATCCTTTCCCGATTTAGTGATTCCATTCTAGCATGGCTATACGCTTTCTTTATCCGACCATATTAATGGCTATAGAGATATCTATTCTGTTATGTAGTAGGGGTAAATCCCATATCCGATCAGTCAAATTCCACTGCATGTTTCATAATATACCCAAAGCTACATTTATAACTACCCAGTTACAGAGTAACATTTGACAACCTCTAAGTGAACTATTACACATATAGAAAACTATATTGATCTCAGATACAAAGATTATACATCATCATTCCTTGAGACTAACTGATGACATATAAAATATAGCAATATCAACAATGTCTCAAGGTAGGTCAATGCAACACCATATCTTTTAACATGCGTCCACATTATTGTTTTCATATATCAATATATATGATCGATAAAAGGTGGTTATCAATCGATGCATGTACTGATTTATAAGTCACACCTTTTCCAACCAGTGATATCCGACTAGGGCTATTTTAGAATGATATCATACAATAAAATAAATGGCTTTATTGATAAGTCACATATTTGCCAACCTTTATAAATCATGACCCTAATTTGTAACTGTTATAGCACATGTGATAGATTTTTGAGCCAAAACCAGTCAAATTTTTTTACCATGTACAAAACATTTTTCACCTATATTTGCAATATTTTTCACCTATGTTTGCAACATTTTTCATCCATATATACAACATTTTACCGTGTCTACAATATTTCTCGGCGAAAAATTGTTGCAATCATAGTAAAAATGTTCCAGATATAGTGAAATGTTGCATGTGTGGATAAAAAATATTGTAAATATAAGCGAAAAATATGGCATACATAATAAAAATTTTAATTGATTTTAGCTCAAAAAACATGTGAATGTCGTGTTGGCACTCTCTTTTATTTTAAAGATTATAAACATAGAAGTGGTGTGATCCTTTCCATAATTGTCTTTAGGCACACATAAACAAGGCAGAAGCAGGGTAGTGCTAGACTAGTAGTGATGGCCAAACATTAGAGCAGGTACAATAAGGCTTAGTCAGCAGGCTATAGCAAATATAATATCAACCAAATCTTACGTGGCAGAGAGAGAAAGGAAGAGAGAGAAGGAAGCTGGCTACTAAATTACAGCTAGCTATAGCACGTAAAAATATGCATTTCACTCTCTTACACGTGGGGCCAAATAGTTATTGTAATAGCTACCTTATTGTATGAACTATTTTTTTGAAGACTATAGATGAAATGGACAAGTGTTATAGCCACTAGTTGGCTATACTATTGTACTTGCTCTTAGACACAAAGCCTCCCTGCACGAAACAACCTCTCCACCTGCAATCAGCATGAACCAGTAGCGGCAGCTCTTGCTTCTATGAGATCATCGATCAGACGGTGCAGATCACGGTGCGAGGAGCCGCCTTCCGCCACGGCCGCGTGAGCCTTCGCGGCGAGCTCCTTCACCCTGTTCCTCGCCACGTCCGCTGCGCCTCCGGCTTCCATGAACTTCGCCACGGCCAGTGCCACAGCCTCCGCAGGGACCACCTCGTTCTCTTCGTACCTCGTGCTCCGCACCCCGGCGCCCTCCGGCCACAGCCGCTCCCCGATCCCCAGCACTTCCGTCACGAATCTCTCAGTGATGAATTGCTCGAACACCACTGGCCACGTCAGCACCGGCACGCCGGCCGCTACTGTCTCCAGGACTGAGTTCCACCCGCAGTGCGTCACGAACACCCCCACCGCCGGGTGCCCCAGTATCGCCGTCTGCGGAGCCCACGCTGTGACGACCATACCCCTGTCCCCGACACGCTCCTCCCACCCCTCCGGTGGAGACCACTTCTCGGCCCTCACCACCCACAGGAACGACTTCCTGGAGGCCTCCAGCCCAAGAGCCAGCTCATGGAGCTGAGCATCCGAGATGTGAGCTAAGCTGCCAAAGCACAAGTACACCACCGACTGGCTTGGCTTCGAGTCCAGCCAATCGATGTACCTTGAGTCGCCGGCGCCGGCGCCGGCCGGTGATGATGGCAACGAGAGGGGCCCGACAAAGTAGGCGCGCTTCACATAGCCGTTGCGCACGTACATCTCGCAGTATTCATTCTCCAGAGCAAAGAAAGTGTTCACGGCGAGGCCGAGGCATCTATTCGTGGCCGACGTGGTCCTATCGCTGGTGGCGCGGCAAAGTGTTGGCTGGCTCCTCAATATCTCCGGCAGCTCGGTAATTGGGACTCGTATCTCTTTGCCTGGGAACTGAGGAACATTCACCACCTTGCCGATGGCGTCATGAACGCCAGCGACCACGAGGTGAGTCAGGGCGAGGGTCGGAAAGGTACCGATGGCGTGGAACGTAACGCATGGCACGCCGAGGTCGGCGGCGACACCGGCGTTCCAGAAAAAGTGAATGTCGGTGATGACGACGTCTGGCGAGCGCTCCCGGATGAAACTTTCCTGCAACGGCCGCATCAGCGTCTCGTCGAAAGCAGCGGCATCGATGCGCCCGGCGTCCGCGGCCGCGACCGTGGAGAGGTTCTCAATGCCTGGATGGAGGCCGTTCGCAGCGGGGAACGGGTAGGTCGCTACCTTGACCGCGGCACTGCTGGAGCCACGTCGGGCGAGGGCTGACCGGACGACCGAGACGTTCGCCGGGGTGACGGCGATGGTGGCCTCGGCGGCGTCTGGCCTGGCCGTGGCAAGGTGGAAGGCGAGGTCGGTGAAGGGACCGATGTGGCTGGTGGCAAAGAAGGGCAAGAGCAAGATGTGCAGCCTCTTGCTCTGCTTAGCAGAAGCCATCCCTTCTTTCTTTGCAGTCTTTTGCCGGGTTTGAGCTGGGGAGAAGAGTGCGTTTCCTTCACATGTCGATCGTATATAGCAAGGCTGCAACTTGACTTGTATTACTGTGACTTGTGAGAGGAAAACAAGGTTGTTTTCCGCGGAGTAGGTGAGTGGCATCCGGAAAATGGTGGAGTGCGTATTACATCATCGGCATCTGGTCAGGCCTGGTTAACCGGTGGTTCGACTGACATTGTTTAGTACATTGCTCTATTAGTAGCACGATGACATAGCCATAGAAAACATTATATTGAGATCTGAGATGATCTACGACATCATCTGATTACGACGAGTGATACTGATAACATTGATATGATATATGAAACAAACCAAAAATTTGCAAAATCAATTTGGATTTGAGTTTGCTTTTGATTTGAGTTCCTTTAGCCTCCCTAATCTATTCCACACTAATCTCAAAGCATCACAGCCCCTTAATCCTAGTCATCACGGCGTGAACGGAGATTTTTCGCGCGGCACTGTTCATGTCCGGCAAAATATCGCCGCCGCTCCTTCTCGCGCCTTCGCGCGCCCGCTCGCCCCTGCCAGCTCCCGTCCGCCTGTCAGCAGCCGTACCCCCTCCTTAAATGCGCCTGCACCGCTGTCGGCCGCCGCCAAGCGCCCTTGCCGCTCCCGTACCCTGTTTCGCCTCCGCCACCGGCCGTCTCTACCGTTTTCTCGCCCCTTCCTCTCACAGCTGCAGCCGCCCCGTACAATAGCTTCCCCTGGCACCCTTGACTGCCGTGGAGTGACGCCCAAGCCGACCTTGCCCGTCTTAAGTTCCAAGCCATGGCCGCGCAAATATCCTCCCTCCCCTCTCCGGTGCAACCGACCTTCCCCCTCTATTTAAACCACCCCGACCCTCCCATTAGCCTCCATTGAAGTCCCTGAAGCTCACCGGCCGCTCCCTATCCTCCCCCTCCCCTCCCAACTCCGGTAATCCCAAAATCCCCCAATTCTGTGCCCTAGTCCAATATCCCATCTCCGGCCATCTACTTTCCAATTGCTTTCGCCTGTGGCACCTCCATAGCCCTAGAAACCATCCCCGACCCTTGCCCTAGCTCCTCAACCCCTCTCCCTCCCTGGCACCGTGAGCCACCCCACTGCCAAAAACCGTCGCCGTGGCCAGGCCAACTCGGACCTCCCGAGCTTCGGCCAACTCCCCTCCAAGCCTCCCTAGACCCCACTGATGCCCTAAGACCAGCCCAATTGCCCTAGCGACCTTCTAGTCGCCCCAGTTTTCAAAAATGGCCGTGGAAGAGATGACCTCGCCGCCGGCGAACGCCGCCTCCGCCGGCCCTCAAACCACCCAAAATGGACTCCCCACATCCCAACCAACCCACCCGTGTCCTCGGTTTGCGTCACAAAACTCCACAGCCCCGCCGCCGTCCACCGCCTTTTCCTCTGTCTCGGCGCGCGCGCGCTGGCGGTTGGAGAAGAAGAACAGTACCGGCCGGTACTGTTCACCCGATCCGAGCCACCCGCGACGCGGTCAGACCGAGCCGCTCGCCCGCACCGCCCGCGCCCGCCCGGACCCGTCCGCCCGCGCCAGGCGCGCCCGACCGCGCCGTTCGCCCGCGCCCGTTCCAGCCGGCCGCACCCGAAGCGACGTGGCTCGATCGAGCTCGCTCGCCGCGTCTGACCCGAGCCCAATGAACAGTACCCGACCGGACCAGATGAACAGTACTAGCCCAAAGCCCAAAATACATATTTATACTCCCCGGATTCGTTTCGAGCCCGCCAACCCAAATCCAAAGCCCATTTCCCCATATAGCCCTCCTACAAGCCAAAAATCCCAATTTATTGGAGTTCTCCGAATTTTCTTTCTTATTTTATTTTCTTTATTCCTAGCTCAATCCTTCGAGCATGGAATTGATATTATTTTAATTGTTTTGTGTTAGCCTCCGGAGTCGAGTTTGCACAGGAGCAAGGAGGAGAAGCGCAGGCCCAGGCTCAGTCTGCAGAAAAATACGAATTGATCGAAATCGAAGTTCCGCAAGGCAAGTCACAGATATTTTTGAACATGTTGATCCTACATTTCCCTAAGTTATTTATTTACCGTATTTTCATTATGTTATTTGCGCACTGTTATTTTATGTACATCAAATGCTTAGAATGACATGATATTAGTTATGTCCTACCACCCAAAAAGCCCAGTTTAACTTGATAGCCACATTCACCTTGACAAGACCTAGTAACATAAAATATAAGATTATTAATAACATGGTGGCTTAGAATCACATTGAATCTTTATACTGTTAAGGTTTGGTATTGGCTTAGAGTTTTGGAAAGTGGGAACTAGAATAAGTGAGGATCGCAGAGATCGATCCGAAGACCTTATCCTAGGGTGGAGGCTGGTTGTGGATTGGTGGCAGTACAGTGTGTACTGAATTTGGGTTCGTGTGTGGTTAACGCCTCAGCTAAAAATGTAAGGACTAGACCCTTATGCTGAGTAACGGACATAGTATCCGCCCAACCACAAGCGTTGACTTGGTCAAATCTGGCTTAGTCAAACCTGGCTTAGTAACTGTCCAACTTCAATTGAACCTCTGCAACTGGAAAGGGGGAGACAGAGGGTGAGTTCGTATGGGAGGTGGTTAACCATACAACTGTAGGGCTGCGATGAGTCGGACGAGACCCATGGGGTCATCCGAGCTTGTTGAGATTAAACACCTACTGGGCGGAGTCTACACAAAGAATTGAGCAGTGAACATCCTTGTTGTCTTAACTCTATCGCGGGAGTTAAGGGATCTTGTGGGTAAAGCAGGGCAGCTTTGCAAAGTCATGACAAATGGTATTCGAATACGCCGTGCTTCCGGTAAACGAAGCTGTGTTTAGTGGGTGAATCCAGTATCAAGGCATAAGTAGATTTGGAATGGTTTGGTAATGTTGATTAATGGTAATCAAGCTTGAAACCCCCCCCCCCATTTACTTTAATGAAGTACATTTTAAAGGTTTCCAAATAGTTCCAACCAAAACTGCATCCACATAAAATAATAGACTTGATCCCCTTTTCTTGGTATACCATGCATGAAATTATTATTAAGCTCCGTGTGACTTGTTGAGTACAAGTGGTAGTACTCAGGCTTGCTAAAAACATAAACAGAACCAACTAATTATTGAGGATGCGAGAGAAGACGAAGGGACGATTCTGTACGAGGTTGATGAAGCGTGAAATTAGGGTCGTTCTCCGCTCAGGCGTGCCTGTGGCATCTTTTGCTGTAATGTAACTAAAGGCCGTTGGCCTGCTGTAATACTTGGCTTTTAGCCTTTATATTGTAATAAAGTTCGCTTTTGCGCTTAAGCTTGTGTTGGCAATGTTATACACTCAATGAATGTACTCGCAGTTGAACAGTCCTGGGCAGCTGCGAGGGTTTCATAATACTCCCGGAAACGGGGGTGTTACAGAGTGGTATCAGAGCCCGCTTGCTTGACCGTAGGATGACCCTAAGTGTAGGTTTGGTTACGATAAGATTATGATTTCACAAAACCATAATTTCAAATACAAAAGAATTTTGAAAACCATAAGTATTATTGCTGTCTCACCTTTCCTATTTCTATCTCACCCCCCTAGACAAAAAGCAAAAGCTTTCCTTTTGGGTTTTGTCAAAAGCTTAAAATGCGAGTAGATGTTTAGACTAACTTCATGCTGACCAAATGAAACCAAGGCTAACCCTAGCTTAAGAAACATTAAAAATGATGCTAAAAAGGAGTAGTATAAATACTCTAACCAAAAACTTTTCCTTCTGAAAAGTTATAAGGTCGCTGCTCGAGTGGTTAGCAAATAATACCCGTTTGATATCCTTGATGCAAAGGGTAAAACCATTTAAATAGACGAAAATTTCTGTTTGTATTAATAGCCGACTTGCACTTTTAGCCTGTAGGCTGCTATATAAGCAATTTGTGCAAAACTAAATTTCTGGTTTTAAGTAGAGAGTATGTTAAAAACTCTGCTCCTATCCCATTTCGTCTTTAATTCTTACCTACTCTGTTCTGATCTCTCCTTACCTATCAGGCAAAATCTTAGAAGGAATTAAATGCAAACTTCCGATTGCAACAAATTGTAGGATCGTTGATAGCAATCAGAGGGGGGTGAATGATTGCAACGCACAGCGGAAACCCTTTTTTTTATTTTCTACCTTTTAATATGCAAAAACCAGAAATAACAAAAGGAACCTAAAAATATTTTTCCCTGAATTTACTGTAGCAATCACTGTAGCGTACTGTAGCAAATTACCGTAGCGAGGTACTGTAGCAAAACACTGTAGCGATTACTGTAGCAGCGAACTTCCGATGGATCAGCTAGCGTGCTCATTTTTTTTAAATCTTCTAATCAATTTATTAATTAAAACTAATTCATGTATGCAAGCAACAAAAATACCTAGACAAAGATCAATGCATGGAGAATTTATAGGAATCAAAAAACCAAGAAAAAAGATAATAGATGCGAATTAAAAAACTTACAAACTTTTATTCAAAAAGATGAACACTGTTCATCCATCAATCTCCTCAATTCATATACGTGAAATTCATATACGTGAATCCGCCGCAAACTCTTCTATTCGCTCGTACCGCGCGTCTTCAAAACAACGCCTTCTCTTTTTCCCTCACGCGTATTTTTCCTCCACGGCTCCTCGGTACTACTCTTACCATGCCACCGCATGCATATATATACACACACAGCCCAACTCCAACTAGGCCTTAAAATCCTAATCCAACTCCAACTAGGACTTAGAATCCTAATCCAACTCCAACTAGGACTTCGAATCCTAATCCAACTCAAACTAGGACTTCGAATCCTAATCCAACTCCAACTAGGCCTGGGCCTTTTTACCTCAACTAGACTTTTGGCCCACTAATTTTCAAGGGACCCGAAACCCTTCCTAACACAGGTTTTTCACACTCACGACTTTTCTAACACGTCACGTGTCGAAGCCTCCAGGACCGCACCTCCCGTAGCTTCTCCACGTATCATCCACCTTCGATCTCCATGCGCCCCAAGCATGAGCCCGATCATCTCGTGACCTCCTTGACCGTCTGAACCTCAGATCTCCCCATCCTAGTTCCGGTCCACCTCGTCACCGACCATGATCGCCTCCATGCTCAACCTGCACATGCAAAGACCAAAGAACATTCTTCCGGCACAAGTTCGTCTCAACTTGGCCAACATCAGTCCGCACACACGCAACACAACTCGCATAACACCGCTAAACGAAATCACCAATTATTCATCATAACAAATTAACCATTGTCAATTATTCATCACCAAAATATCCTAAATCTAGCCACATGGTCTAACAATCTCCCCCTTGATGAATACATTGACAACACCACAAAATTGTATGAAGAATTAGCTTCAAATAGATATAAGTGAAGAACTAAAGCCGAAAAATAGTTTAAACCATAAGTCTCAAATGTCTCCCCCTCAACACAAGAGAGGTAGTTTTATTCTCCCTAAATTCTCTTTAATTTCTTGCAAAGCACACAAAATCTCTCCCCCTTTGGCAATGTAATCATCAAAAAAATTTAAAGAAAAAATAATTCTAAGACGGAGCAATGAAAGTAAAAATCAAGAAGCTTTGTAGATTATCCAAGTCATTGTGCATTTATTTAATAAAGCAACCAAGACATATTTTTGAGTAGAGCTATCTAGATCATATTAAGCCATATATCACATAGCAATGTTAAAACAAATTTTCAATATGATTAAGCAATTTATATCAATGACAGGCATCTCAACAATGACCAAACCAATTATAGAGAGCACAACGAGATATCACAACGAAAAGTCAAAACCTAAAAGGGAGGCAAATTTTAACTCTAGACGGGCTAGCAGTCTCATGTAACAACTTATTGCTCCACACTCAAATTTTAGGCATGTGGCATGCTTGTAGCATACTTCTTTTCATAATGACATACTTTTCTTCTTCTTCCTTTTTTTTGATGGTGGCTTGCTTGAAGCATACTTCTTTTTATTTTGCGCACTTTTGTGTCTTTTTTTGTTCACCATGGCATGCTTGAAGCATACATCTTTTCAATTTTTTCTTTATATACTCTCTTTTTTTAATAACATGCCAAATTGAGTGATCATAAGAATTGGAACATGAAACATGCGAGCCTCATAATCAAGAGTTAAAATAAGACTCACAATCAAGCTAATCCTTTTCGATGGACATCGCAAAGTAATAACTACAATTAATCTAGTCAAAGTATTTCCGCCATGTCATACTTTTAATTCAAATGTAGCAATTTAATTATAAACAATCCTGATCAAAGCTACACAACATATGAATAGATATGATAAAGAGAGCTCTACTACTCAATTGATTTCAATGACTTGGATTTGATGAGTTATTTGACAAGGATAATAAACAAAGCTTCCGAAATTTTTAAACAACAAGCTCCCCCTCAGAATAATCTCATAAGATGTAATACTCCCAACTTACTTCGCAATTGAGGGAAACGAGAAGTATCAAACGATTTCATGTGCAAATTAGCAACTTGAGAATTTAACAAGATGTAAGACAACATTACCTTTTCCACATGGTCTTTCAAACAGTGAAATCTCTTGCAAACCATTAAAGGAGTGAAGAACCATCAAGTGTTCCAATCAAGCGATGATAAAAAACCAGAACCCAATTTAGCTCATCTTCTCCATCCTTGTCAGCTGTTCTTACATGACAGGAAACATCGGTCTCACAGTATTGGGGTTAGTAAAATAAGATTTAGGAATCCAGTACTGTGACACACGACGAACAGGAGCAACAAAGTTAGAACCAAAATCACGTGCATGTGGATGATTAGAATGCCGAAAAGAACGTGAATCATTTGAATTAAATCCCAATCTAGCATGTGAAGCAGATTTAAAGCCATCATGAAAGTTCTCAAAAAACATAGCTTTCACATTAGTTCTAGGAACAAAAGACATTGCATGTTTTTGTCTCAAAGCATTCAATCTTTCCTTTCTCTCTTTCTTGACACGTCTAAAGCAAAATTCATTCAAGTGTCCATCTCTTCCACAATAGGTGCAATGAAATTTAACATAACCAGAATTCTTTTGAGATGATGAGCTATCACCTACATTATTATTTGATAAACTTTGCACAAAGCCAGCTGATTTAAACACAGTTTGAATTGGTTCAAGTTTCACTTCAATTTTTCCAGGTTCAAGAGACTTAATAATCTTGGGAGGATTATTCTTGGCATGCTCAACAAAAGTAAATCCTAAACCATGATTTTTCACACTTATTTTTGACTTGTCTAGAATCATATTCAAATTTTTCTTGCCAAAAGAAAATCTCTCTAAAGTGTCTTTTAGGTACTCATTCTCTTTAGTTAGAGTGGGACAAGTTGTGCATTTATTAGATTCATTCACAAGATTTTTAGAAGCACTAGACTGAGCCAATCTTTCTTCTTCAGTAAAATCATTAAGTTGTCTAGTCAAAACTTCTATTTCAGTGTTAAGCTTAGGACAATTTGAGCAAGAAGAAATCTCATGATAAAGCATCTGTTGAATTGTTTCCTGAGATGAACTAAGTCTAGCTTCTAACAAATCACATTTAGAGCAAGCTTTAGATTGAGCATTTAAAATAATTGATTCTAAACATGAAGAAGAACTAAACTTGAGCTTTCCAATTTCATCATTAGCACATTTCAATTTTTCATCACAAGAGTCATGTGCCAATCTTAATTCATCAAATTTAGTAGTTACATCTCTAAGTTGATCCATGTTTAAAGCATTCAGTGACCTAGCATTCTCTAACTCAGAATGTAAAATTTGACAGGACTCACAAGATTCATCATCAGGAATTAAAACTCTAAGTCTTGCAATTTCAGAATTTAGAGATTCAATCAAAGTATCGTATTTCTTAATCTTTTTATTTTTCTTTTCTAGCAAAGTACCAAGTTTAGCAACAGCTTTAGCTAAATCATCGTAAGAAGGTTCTACCTCATTGTAGTTGTCGCTGTCAAGATCATCATTGTCGGTGGAGCTTTTGCTACTTGCCATTAGACACAACCTAGTTAAATCTTTCTTGCCTTTGGGAGTATCATCCTCGCTGTCCGTGTCCACATCACTCAAATTAATTTGCTCAAGAGCTGCAAGAACACGATGCACCACCTTGCGATTTATATAGTCATTCTTTTTATTCTTCCTTTTTTCTTTCTCCATCTCTTCTTCCTTCTCATTTTCTTCCCTTGCAAATTTTGCTAGAAACTTTGGACATTTAGGACGAATATGATTGAGATCACCACACTCATAGCACCTTTGAGGACCAAAATTTCCTCTCTTTCTTGATCTCACATTCTGTAAGGCTCTTGTGAAGCGTGTAGAGAGGAGTTCCAAAACATCTTCCGGGAGTTGCTCTAGCTGTTCATCGGTTAGTGAAGACAAAGAAGACAAAGCATAGCTAGTAGAAGAATTATCACCATTAGACTTGCTAGATTGTGAAGCTAAAGCAATTGATTTATTACCATTATTTTTCCTAGCAAAAACATCTAATTCATGAGTTTTCAATTTAGAATAAAGTACATCTAATGTAAGTGTACTCATGACAGTAGATTCTCTAATGGATGTAACCTTCATCTCCCATATCGACATATCTAATGCTCCAAGTAATTGACGTGCATTTTCAGCATCAGTATAAGTAACATTAACAGCACGTAGGTTACTAAGAATTTTATTAAAGCGGGCAAAGAGATCATCTATTGATTCACCAGGTTTCATCTCAAAACGCATGTAATCCTTTTTGTACATGTCTTGACGTACCTCTTTAATAGTAGATGAACCCTCATGATAATCACACAATACTTTCCATACCTCATATGCGGATTTAAGATGCACAACACGATCAAAATCACTCATTCCTAGTCCTTGAATTATCAGGTTCCTTGCCTTGCTATTTGTCTCCACTTGTGCCATGTTCGCCGCTGTCACATCATCATTCTCGGGCACTTGATAAGGCTTGTAGACCATCTCCCATATTGCAAAGCCTTGAGCTTGAATATATGCCTCCATCTTCGCTTTCCAATACTGAAAATCAACACCATTGAAAACACAAGGTTTTGTGGAATACCTATCCGTTGACATGTTTTCTAATCACCGGTTAAGATCAATTAGAAAAATAAACCTGGCTCTGATACCACTTGTAGGATCGTTGATAGCAATCAGAGGGGGGTGAATGATTGCAACGCACAGCGGAAACCCTTTTTTTTATTTTCTACCTTTTAATATGCAAAAACCAGAAATAACAAAAGGAACCTAAAAATATTTTTCCCTGAATTTACTGTAGCAATCACTGTAGCGTACTGTAGCAAATTACCGTAGCGAGGTACTGTAGCAAAACACTGTAGCGATTACTGTAGCAGCGAACTTCCGATGGATCAGCTAGCGTGCTCATTTTTTTTAAATCTTCTAATCAATTTATTAATTAAAACTAATTCATGTATGCAAGCAACAAAAATACCTAGACAAAGATCAATGCATGGAGAATTTATAGGAATCAAAAAACCAAGAAAAAAGATAATAGATGCGAATTAAAAAACTTACAAACTTTTATTCAAAAAGATGAACACTGTTCATCCATCAATCTCCTCAATTCATATACGTGAAATTCATATACGTGAATCCGCCGCAAACTCTTCTATTCGCTCGTACCGCGCGTCTTCAAAACAACGCCTTCTCTTTTTCCCTCACGCGTATTTTTCCTCCACGGCTCCTCGGTACTACTCTTGCCATGCCACCGCATGCATATATATACACACACAGCCCAACTCCAACTAGGCCTTAAAATCCTAATCCAACTCCAACTAGGACTTAGAATCCTAATCCAACTCCAACTAGGACTTCGAATCCTAATCCAACTCAAACTAGGACTTCGAATCCTAATCCAACTCCAACTAGGCCTGGGCCTTTTTACCTCAACTAGACTTTTGGCCCACTAATTTTCAAGGGACCCGAAACCCTTCCTAACACAGGTTTTTCACACTCACGACTTTTCTAACACGTCACGTGTCGAAGCCTCCAGGACCGCACCTCCCGTAGCTTCTCCACGTATCATCCACCTTCGATCTCCATGCGCCCCAAGCATGAGCCCGATCATCTCGTGACCTCCTTGACCGTCTGAACCTCAGATCTCCCCATCCTAGTTCCGGTCCACCTCGTCACCGACCATGATCGCCTCCATGCTCAACCTGCACATGCAAAGACCAAAGAACATTCTTCCGGCACAAGTTCGTCTCAACTTGGCCAACATCAGTCCGCACACACGCAACACAACTCGCATAACACCGCTAAACGAAATCACCAATTATTCATCATAACAAATTAACCATTGTCAATTATTCATCACCAAAATATCCTAAATCTAGCCACATGGTCTAACACAAATAGGGTGAATTATAGCCATGGAGTTTAGAGAAAGGAGTAGATAACCCATAAGGGATTAAAATATGAGACGATGATAATCGAAGATATTGGCAGAATTATGTTTGGAAAAGTCTGAATGGATAAAGTGATAGAAGTTGTTGGATCGAAAAAAAAGAAATGTGGTAATGATAATTATTGGATTTTAGGCCTAATCAATGATAATATTCTTGGTGGATATTGATGATAATGATTATTGGATTATAAATCTGATTAATGATATTATCCTTGGTGGATTTTACAAATGATGAATGAAATGAGAAGGAGATAGCAAGAAGCTTAGTTGATTATTAATTAAGCCAACTGAGAATATGAGTTGATAATAAAAAAATAATTGGATTTTTAGGAAATATAAATACAAATGATATCAGTGGGTTTAAAATAAGGATATTGGATTATAACAGGTTTGATATTGGATTTATAGTCATGGTTGAAGTTGGAATTTTTGTTGAATTTGGATAACCATGATATGATTAATAAAGTTAGGAGAATGCAATAGGAATTATGTCTTCGGTGGATCAAATGAATGATTATATTTGTTTGAGGTTATTGAAAAAAAATGAGGTCATAACTAGAATGTAATGTGACCTAGTGTGAAGTAGAAATTAAATTAAAAAGGGCCCTGGATTTTAAGCCCATGTACAAGAGTAGTATGAGAATAAATTAGCTTACGAAGGTTGAAGGCTAATAGATATGGGATTACCCTCGTAAGTGAGCAAGAAGATTTTCAAGAGGTGTCCTACAAAAGCAATCAGAAACATCATTTAATCTTTCTTCATTCTCCTTCCTACCTCTTTCTTGCTCTTCCCTCGTTTTCGTCTCACTCTCTCTGCTAAGCCCAAAAATGTTACAGGATTGATTCCTAAGATTCGATTACTGTCAAAGGAATTATCACTGAGCAAACTAAAGCTTTGATGGTGCAACAGATGGACAATGAAAATCAGAACAGGTTATCCACCTTGTCGAAAGCCCTATCCACCATGACAGAAGCCTTATCTGACATAAACGAAGTTATATCCATTATGGAGAAGACCCGGATTGAAATCAAACAAGGGCAAGTCAGAATACTAGAACAACAAGCAAGGGTGTTGGAACAGACCATTACAAAAACGTCGCCAGAAGAACTAGTATCAATGTCAAGTGCGACTGCACTCAAGTTTACAACTTTCATGAAGACTCGACCACCGGAATTTTCTTCGGCAACGGAACCTTTGAGTGCTGATAACTGGTTACAGAGCATCAAGAGGAGACTAGAGACCATCGGATGTACGGACAAAGAAAAAGTTCTTTTCGCCGCCTACCAATTATCAGAACCAGCTAGCAATTGGTGGAACGCTATCCAATGGATATATCCGAACAAGAATGATATTACATGGGCAGAGTTCGTGACTCGATTTCGCAAGACTTATATGCCTCCCAAAGTCGTCACAGAAAAATATCAGGACTTTCTTAATCTCCGACAAGAAGACAGGCCCGTTATGGAGTATTTGCAGCAATCCCATCATCTGTCACAATATGCCCAAGAGGATATCAATGACGAAGCAAGAAAGGTGGCATATTTCATACAAGGTTTACAACCAAAGATAAAGTGCTACATTATGACTATGGAATTTCCAGATTTATGGACTCTAGTCAATCAAGCTCTCCGGATAGAGGAAAGAATATCAGGATACGTGAAGATTATCAAGCAAAACAATCTTGTGACTGTGACACTCAAGACTTGTTTTCACTGTAACCAGAAAGGACATATTCGCTCCCAATGCCCATGGGAATCCCTACCTAAGGAAGTGGCGTGGATACAAGCTAAGGAACAGACATCAACATCTTATCAACTGCCAACAGAGGAAGAAGGACGCCACCCCAAAAAGGCTCGAGTGGAAAAGGAGACAAATGCACCCTAAAAAAGTAACTAAGAAGAAGCGGTAAAGGAGGCAGTCAGAAAGTTAAGACAACACTGTTGGTTAAGAGTGGAATATGAAATGAGTGTTATGTCATACTTTTGTATAAGCAAGTACGTTTGTGTAAGCAAGTAGTCTCTTAAGGTATCGAATGTACCCGTGAGTTATCCGTGAGCTATCTGTACAGTGATATAAGGAATAAAGAAGTTTGCATCGCAATTCGCTGTGAACTTACTTTCCAACTTTATGTAAGAGAAGTATGGCAATATTTAAAAGACTGCGTAAAGGATGGAAGAACCAATTCAGTTTGAATAGGAAATCAGAATATTACAATGGGAGTATGGACATTAGAACAAATAAATCAGAACCGTCTCAAGAGATACTAAGGGGAAATTACATGGGAATGTCGGTGTATAAAATACCTGCAAAGGTTACGGTAAATAAACCAGGAAAGTTTATATGAAGATACAAGACATGAATGATTTGGTATATACAAGGATGATATACAGGTACAGTAAAAGAGAGAAAGAAAAGGGAGCATGTATAAGCTCGAGTGTAACAAGAAGAGTTCTTAGAAGATAAAGATTATAGCTCCAGTTCTAATATCCCTTAATAGAGATTTTCAACCCTGCAGTCACGCCTCAGAGACAAGGACTAAGATGTATGTTAATACAAGATGGAAGGATTATAACTTGTGCATTAAGATGCCGACACCTGAAGAGAAGTACACTACTTATGGCCTAGAATTAGTAGCCATAGCACATACATTGGTCAGCTGAGATTAAATTCCCGACAATGAAGATGGTTATAAATAATCAGGGACCGTGAGTTGGATAGTCAATGAAAGCAAATGTCCTGGTATGGTCACTAAGTATTATCTCTACTACGACAAATAAATTCAACAGAATCCACTAGGGAATAAGCCAGAAACCTGGGGAACTCACGGTCACTCCTAATATTGAATGAAGAGGAAATTCAGGGACGCAATCATAAAAGGAAACTCACACTTCATAGCTCTCTAGACGGTTTGATAGAATAAAGATAAATCCAGGGCTGAAGAAAGAATTTTCATGAGGTAATATAAAGAGGGAAATCTCAGAGTTTAATACTTATAACATTTGCTAGAAAATGAAGGACAGGTTACCACAGTCATAACTAGTCTTTGAATGGAGAAGAGGAATCAATGGATATTGGTATAGATCTACGTACAGACTCCCAAAGACATAAAAAGTATATGAGATTATGAGTAATCATGGATTGGTTGATTGGTACCAACACTACAAGGCAAACAAACCTACCACAGAGATAAATTTAACAGAACTCTGTCTGACCATGCTCATGCTATTACATAAGTTTCCAGATGAGATTATCTTAAACCAAGGAGCACAAGTCATATATGTACTTTGAAAATATCTTCATAAAATCTTGAGAGCCCAGATGACCGGAAAGGGACAGCACCAGAAGCTCAATCAACAGCCATCACTGGATAAGTAAAACAAGATCTATGGAGAGGAATTAGAAATGTAACAAGTTTGTTTTCCACCCATACTTTAACCTGGGTGAATCTCGGGGTCGAGATTCTTTTTAAGGAGGGAAGGTTGAAACAAACCAAAAATTTGCAAAATCAATTTGGATTTGAGTTTGCTTTTGATTTGAGTTCCTTTAGCCTCCCTAATCTATTCCACACTAATCTCAAAGCATCACAGCCCCTTAATCCTAGTCATCACGGCGTGAACGGAGATTTTTCGCGCGGCACTGTTCATGTCCGGCAAAATATCGCCGCCGCTCCTTCTCGCGCCTTCGCGCGCCCGCTCGCCCCTGCCAGCTCCCGTCCGCCTGTCAGCAGCCGTACCCCCTCCTTAAATGCGCCTGCACCGCTGTCGGCCGCCGCCAAGCGCCCTTGCCGCTCCCGTACCCTGTTTCGCCTCCGCCACCGGCCGTCTCTACCGTTTTCTCGCCCCTTCCTCTCACAGCTGCAGCCGCCCCGTACAATAGCTTCCCCTGGCACCCTTGACTGCCGTGGAGTGACGCCCAAGCCGACCTTGCCCGTCTTAAGTTCCAAGCCATGGCCGCGCAAATATCCTCCCTCCCCTCTCCGGTGCAACCGACCTTCCCCCTCTATTTAAACCACCCCGACCCTCCCATTAGCCTCCATTGAAGTCCCTGAAGCTCACCGGCCGCTCCCTATCCTCCCCCTCCCCTCCCAACTCCGGTAATCCCAAAATCCCCCAATTCTGTGCCCTAGTCCAATATCCCATCTCCGGCCATCTACTTTCCAATTGCTTTCGCCTGTGGCACCTCCATAGCCCTAGAAACCATCCCCGACCCTTGCCCTAGCTCCTCAACCCCTCTCCCTCCCTGGCACCGTGAGCCACCCCACTGCCAAAAACCGTCGCCGTGGCCAGGCCAACTCGGACCTCCCGAGCTTCGGCCAACTCCCCTCCAAGCCTCCCTAGACCCCACTGATGCCCTAAGACCAGCCCAATTGCCCTAGCGACCTTCTAGTCGCCCCAGTTTTCAAAAATGGCCGTGGAAGAGATGACCTCGCCGCCGGCGAACGCCGCCTCCGCCGGCCCTCAAACCACCCAAAATGGACTCCCCACATCCCAACCAACCCACCCGTGTCCTCGGTTTGCGTCACAAAACTCCACAGCCCCGCCGCCGTCCACCGCCTTTTCCTCTGTCTCGGCGCGCGCGCGCTGGCGGTTGGAGAAGAAGAACAGTACCGGCCGGTACTGTTCACCCGATCCGAGCCACCCGCGACGCGGTCAGACCGAGCCGCTCGCCCGCACCGCCCGCGCCCGCCCGGACCCGTCCGCCCGCGCCAGGCGCGCCCGACCGCGCCGTTCGCCCGCGCCCGTTCCAGCCGGCCGCACCCGAAGCGACGTGGCTCGATCGAGCTCGCTCGCCGCGTCTGACCCGAGCCCAATGAACAGTACCCGACCGGACCAGATGAACAGTACTAGCCCAAAGCCCAAAATACATATTTATACTCCCCGGATTCGTTTCGAGCCCGCCAACCCAAATCCAAAGCCCATTTCCCCATATAGCCCTCCTACAAGCCAAAAATCCCAATTTATTGGAGTTCTCCGAATTTTCTTTCTTATTTTATTTTCTTTATTCCTAGCTCAATCCTTCGAGCATGGAATTGATATTATTTTAATTGTTTTGTGTTAGCCTCCGGAGTCGAGTTTGCACAGGAGCAAGGAGGAGAAGCGCAGGCCCAGGCTCAGTCTGCAGAAAAATACGAATTGATCGAAATCGAAGTTCCGCAAGGCAAGTCACAGATATTTTTGAACATGTTGATCCTACATTTCCCTAAGTTATTTATTTACCGTATTTTCATTATGTTATTTGCGCACTGTTATTTTATGTACATCAAATGCTTAGAATGACATGATATTAGTTATGTCCTACCACCCAAAAAGCCCAGTTTAACTTGATAGCCACATTCACCTTGACAAGACCTAGTAACATAAAATATAAGATTATTAATAACATGGTGGCTTAGAATCACATTGAATCTTTATACTGTTAAGGTTTGGTATTGGCTTAGAGTTTTGGAAAGTGGGAACTAGAATAAGTGAGGATCGCAGAGATCGATCCGAAGACCTTATCCTAGGGTGGAGGCTGGTTGTGGATTGGTGGCAGTACAGTGTGTACTGAATTTGGGTTCGTGTGTGGTTGACGCCTCAGCTAAAAATGTAAGGACTAGACCCTTATGCTGAGTAAAGGACATAGTATCCGCCCAACCACAAGCGTTGACTTGGTCAAATCTGGCTTAGTCAAACCTGGCTTAGTAACTGCCCAACTTCAATTGAACCTCTGCAACTGGAAAGGGGGAGACAGAGGGTGAGTTCGTATGGGAGGTGGTTAACCATACAACTGTAGGGCTGCGATGAGTCGGACGAGACCCATGGGGTCATCCGAGCTTGTTGAGATTAAACACCTACTGGGCGGAGTCTACACAAAGAATTGAGCAGTGAACATCCTTGTTGTCTTAACTCTATCGCGGGAGTTAAGGGATCTTGTGGGTAAAGCAGGGCAGCTTTGCAAAGTCATGACAAATGGTATTCGAATACGCCGTGCTTCCGGTAAACGAAGCTGTGTTTAGTGGGTGAATCCAGTATCAAGGCATAAGTAGATTTGGAATGGTTTGGTAATGTTGATTAATGGTAATCAAGCTTGAAACCCCCCCCCCCCCCATTTACTTTAATGAAGTACATTTTAAAGGTTTCCAAATAGTTCCAACCAAAACTGCATCCACATAAAATAATAGACTTGATCCTCTTTTCTTGGTATACCATGCATGAAATTATTATTAAGCTCCGTGTGACTTGTTGAGTACAAGTGGTAGTACTCAGGCTTGCTAAAAACATAAACAGAACCAACTAATTATTGAGGATGCGAGAGAAGACGAAGGGACGATTCTGTACGAGGTTGATGAAGCGTGAAATTAGGGTCGTTCTCCGCTCAGGCGTGCCTGTGGCATCTTTTGCTGTAATGTAACTAAAGGCCGTTGGCCTGCTGTAATACTTGGCTTTTAGCCTTTATATTGTAATAAAGTTCGCTTTTGCGCTTAAGCTTGTGTTGGCAATGTTATACACTCAATGAATGTACTCGCAGTTGAACAGTCCTGGGCAGCTGCGAGGGTTTCATAATACTCCCGGAAACGGGGGTGTTACAATATATGTCAATGATTAGCAGGTTGATTAGCAATGGCAGGTCCACCTCATTTCCTGTCTTGTGTCCTGTTGGGTCACAGGACTCTAATGTTCTTTGTATATGCCTTGCGAACTTTATCCACATAGTTAACTCACGGCAAAGAAATGAAGTATTTCTGTGATCAAGACCCGTGGCGGAAACAGGAATCCGCGAACCCTCTAATGGTCTAAGGAACATTCTAACAGCGATTACAAGCCTGTAGCCATTTGAAAAACGTTGCTTTTTTCTTTTGTATTATGCGTAGACGTATAACAGTACTTTTTATTTCTTTTCTATTATTTTTCTTTTCCTTTAATTAAATATCTCAATAAAAACTAACAGCCGCTAGCCCGCTACAGTATCACTTTATCCAAAACACAGCACTTTGTAACAGGCCTAAAACCAACGCCGAATATTACCCGAACAAATGCATAACAAATTGAGCAGAACTGCAGATTGATAGGAAAGTTGAGCTGTATGCTCACCAATACACCAAAATACTAAAAACATGCCAAAACCATATAGCATAGTAGAAAAATACAAAATATATCTGTTATGTTATATCTATCTATCATTATATTATTAAAGCAATAGAAAATAAATCCACCATGTTTGATCAAGGTTAAAAATTCTCACATTAATCGGTGAAAAAAGATAAAGATCTACATCGTCGATTGTGGCAAGTCCATATTATAATAGTTTAGATTAAAAGAAAGAGTTCATGCCAAGTACAATCCAGAAATAACTGAAATTCAAAACAAAAATAAAATAAAATTAGCAATTTGATTTCCACATGAATTCTTAAGTAAAATCCTTACATAAATATAATTTGGAATAAAAATTTTCAAAAATAATTGGATTGTGATTTGTATACGAGTTCCAACAAAAAATAACTAAAATTTGGAATAAAAATAAAATAAGTAATTTGATTTCAATAAAATTCCTAAGTAAATTCCCTAAATAGCTATAATTTGGAAAAATATTAAATAGAAATCAACAATTGTATTTGTACATGAATTCAAAGCAAAAATAATTTGGAGGCACTGGAATTCTGTAACATCTCATGGGAGATTGATGTTGCTCTGGTGCCATGAAAGATATGTAGAGAAGAATTGATCCAGCGTAAATTCTGGCCGGTAGCAGTTGTAGTCTTATATACACTATTATCAGATGAAGCGACCAAGCCAACCAACAAAAACCAGAGAATAGCGAGTTTATTTGAGACGAACCTCACATTGCTCAACATTCATTTGAGATGAAGATCTCGCATTAGCTTTCTTTTATCGAAAGTGCTTACAACATTCGACTATTTTTTAAGGAAAATCATGCGAATTTCTAACCTTTCGATCTTCATGGAGATTCATGTGTCGTTTTCGACGCTGGCATCTTCCTCCTCTCCGGCGACACCGCCGTCTTCGCGCGCCGCCACCCCGTAGGATTAGGGCTTGGGTTCACCATTAGGATTAGGCTTCACCCAAGCCCCTCCGAGCTTAGAGGGAGGCCAGGGTGTTGGCGGACCGATGGTGGGAGGCAGAGGTGGCGGGGCGACGAGGCGGGCGATGGCGTTGCTTTGGCCACGGGTGAGGAGGAGGGCAGTGGGCAGGGTTGGCAGCAAGGGCGAGGATCGGACTAGCTCTTAGGAGGTAGTGGGTGGTGGTGGTTGATCCGGCGGTGGTAGCCACAGGAGACGGGAGTGAACGGCGGGGCGGGGGCGCTGAGGCTAGTAGGGCGACGGGGAAGAGAATAGCGGCGAGAGGACGGGGTGGGGAGGGAGAACGACGGGGCAGAGGGAGGCGATACGCGGCGGGGCTGGCCGAGGTCGGAGGTGACACCGGCGAGGCGAAGGGAGGCAGTGCGGTGGGGGAGGTGGTGGGGTCGAGCTGGAGATAGGATGGGGAAAGCAGAGGGAGGCGACAGGGTAGGGCTAGGGGAAGGGTGGGGAAAGGGAGGGTTAGGGGTATTTTATAGGATGTAGGGGTGAATCTGATACATTAGATCGTCATCTAACAATCCTAAAATTAACTAATTTTGATCTTAAAAATAATCGAATGTTGTAAGACAAACCACTCTTCTCATGTAGGAAGATCTCATTAACTAGTCAGCTCGTTTACCTCGCAGAAGACTAATAAACTATTGGCAGGTATGGTCCAGATGTCCAGATTTCTTAATGTTGAATAACTGTTGTCGTCAAACCATTCAGTAGCTATCAAACATCTAGAATCAAGAACAAGATTTGGTGGCTATAACACAACTAGAATCAAGAACAATAGTAGGATTCTTCTTTATTATAATAGTTTTATGCAGTGGTGGAGCTAGAATCTAGTTACGCCCTAGATTCAATACTGAAATAATCTAGGCAATCTAGGCTGGACCATAAAAATGTTAATCAGACTGGACTGAATTTATCTAGACTATATACTAGATATTTTTTACATCTTAGGCTAAAGTCTATCTTGTTTGAGATGTGCTCCGCATCTGAGTGGTTTCATGGTAAGGCGGACGGAGTAGGGAAAAGGGGAAAGCATGCAAGTTCCATGGTCGACCATCAGGCTTGTGCTAGCACAGCAAAATAATTATGGAAAGCACAGCAAGTTCCCATCCATACTGAATCATACCCTAACAAAGCCGGGGGACTCCCCGCCCGCTGAGCCGCTCCACGTCACCCCCTGCGCTCGGTCGGCCGGCGCGTGGCGCGCGGATTCCGGTACGGTCGGGAGACCTTTTTTGCGAAAAAGCTCATGTGTTTTCCGGAAATTACGTAGAGGTCCTTGGTTCTCGCGAAAAGGTCCCTGTAGTTTTGTTTTTTTAAAAACACCCCTTCACTTCACCGAAATTATGTATCCTTCGCAGGATAGCGCCCTGCGGTTTTCTAAATTACGTACATGTCCTCGTTTAGTTACGTACAGACCCTCGAATTTTTATGAAAAAATCCTTTGGCTTTTCCGAAAATACGCATGTATCCTCGATTTTTTTAAAAAAGCTTCTCACGAATTATCGTCTCTTCTGTTTCAGTCAACACGGTGGCTGACGTGGCGTGCTGCCACTCCTACGTGGCTAGTAGAATGGACTTTCGGCCTCCTCAGTCCACTCCCCCCGACAGCCCGACTGCTCTGGCTCCCTGCCCCTTGTTCTGTTCTTCCCCCCAAACCGCTCTACACTTTTTTTTTTTTTTTTTGCGAGAACAAACCCATCAACTCTCTAGTTCTTCCCAGATCTCTCTGTTGTCTGTCTCCAATGCTAAAATCTAATTAATATTAGCAGAAAAAACACCATTAAGTACTGGTCCTGGCATCTTCAGCATCAACCCTGTTAAACCGAATAACATTGCAGAGCGGAAAATGAAACTGCTATTTACGCACGCACACAACGGGCAAATTTGCTGAAGGAATGAACAAGGCAGGGGCAGGGTATGCTAGACTAGTAGTGATGGCCAAACATTATAGACACAGCCACCCTGCACGAAACAACCCCTCCACCTGCAATCAGCATGAACCAGCAGCGGCTGCTCTTGCTTCTATGAGATCATCGATCAGACGGTGCAGATCGCGGTGCGAGGAGCCGCCTTCCGCCACGGCCGCGTGAGCCTTCGCGGCGAGCTCCTTCACCCTGCTCCTCGCCACGTCCCCTGCGCCTCCGGCCTCCATGAACTTCGCCACGGCCAATGCCACAGCCTCCGCAGGGACCACCTCCTTCTCCTCATACCTCGTGCTCCGCACCCCGGCGCCCTCCGGCCACAGCCGCTCCCCGATCCCCAGCACTTCCGTCACGAATCTCTCAGTGATGAATTGCTCGAACAACACTGGCCACGTCAGCAACGGCACGCCGGCCGCTACTGTCTGCAGGACTGAGTTCCACCCGCAGTGCGTCACGAACACCCCCACCGCCGGGTGCCCCAGTATCGCCGTCTGCGGAGCCCACGCTGTGACGACCATACCCCTGTCCCCGACACGCTCCTCCCACCCCTCCGGTGGAGACCACTTCTCGGCCCTCACCACCCACAGGAACGACTTCCTGGAGGCCTCCAGCCCAAGAGCCAGCTCATGGAGCTGAGCATCCGAGACGTGAGCTAAGCTGCCAAAGCACAAGTACACCACCGACTGGCTTGGCTTGGAGTCCAGCCAATCGATGCACCTTGAGTCGCCGGCGCCGGCGCCGGCCGGTGATGATGGCAACGAGAGGGGCCCGACAAAGTAGGCGCGCTTCACGTAGCCATTGCGCACGTACATCTCGCAGTATTCATTCTCCAGAGCAAAGAAAGTGTTCACGCCGAGGCCGAGGCATCTATTCTGGGCCGACATGATCCGATTGCCGCTGGCGCGATCAAGTGTTTGCTTGCCCCTGAAGAGCTCCGGCAGCTCCGTAATTGGGACACGTATCTCTTTGCCCGGGAACTGAGGAACAGTCACCACCTTGCCGATGGTGTCATGAACGCCAGCGACCCCGAGGTGCTTCATGGCGAGGGTCGGGAAGGTGCCGATAGCATGGAACGTAACGCATGGCACGCCGAGGTCGGCGGCGACATCGGCGTTCCAGAAAAAGTGAAAGTCGGTGATGACGACGTCTGGCGAGCGCTCCCGGATGAAACTTTCCTGCACCGGCCGCGTCAGCGTCTCGTCGAAAGCAGCGGCATCGATGCGCCAGGCGTCCGCGGCCGCGACCGTGGAGAGGTTCTCAATGCCTGGAGGGAGGCTGTCCACGGCCGGGAACGGGTAGGTCGCTACCTCGACCGCGGCACTGCTGGAGCCACGTCGGGCGAGGGCTGACCGGACGACCGAGACGTTCCCCGGGGTGACGGCGACGGTGGCCTCGACGGCGTCTGGCCTGGCCGTGGCAAGATGGAAGGCGAGGTCGGTGTAGGCCGTAGGGGCCGATGTGGCTGGTGGCAAAGAAGGGCAACAGCAGGACGTGCAGCCTCTTGCTCTGCTTAGCAGAAGCCATTCTTTCTTTGCAGTCTTTTGCCGGGTTTGAGCTGGGGAGAAGAGTGGGTTTCCTTCACATGTCGATCGTATATACAGAAGAATCCTTGAAAGTTGAAACCTTGGGCGTCGTTCTCAAGGCACGTGATAAAATTGGAAATGATAGTCGTTTTGCTGGGATTTGTGGTGTAGGGGAAGCTACGTGGCAGCATCTGGGCTGTGGCATTTTTCCCCCGTGGAGTAGGTGAGTGACATCTGGAAAATGGTGGAGTGCGTACATCATCTGACATCTGGCCAGCCCTGGTCAGAGCAAGTCTTATAATACAGCCTTCAGCTGGCTGTATGAATACTTAGAGCAACTCCAGCAGTAACCCTCAAAACAGGGCCCCTACTTTTCATTTGAGGGCTCCCCCTATTTTTGAGGGCCCAATTTTTTTGCTTCTATTCCAACAGCACCTCTCAAATCTAAGCCCTCAAATCCATCCAATACACACTGACATATGGGACCCACTACTGACAAATCCATTCGGAGAGGGAGGCCGGCGGCACGCTCGGGAGGGAGGCATCGGCGACGGGCGACGGCGACGGGCGGAGAGGGAGGCCGGCGGCGCGCTCGGGAGGGAGGCACGCGGGGAGGGAGGCGACGGCGACGGGCGACGGGCGGAGGCGTCGGCGATGGGCGAGGCGACGGGCGTGGCGACGGGCGAGGCGGCGGAGAGCGGAGGCGGCGCGCACCTCACCTTGCGCGTCGCCAGCGGTCCACGCCTCCCCGAGCTCGGCGCCGGTTCTTCTCCTCCGCGGCGCGGCAGCAGCCTCCCGCCGGCGCCTCCCCGCGCTCGGCCACTCGGCGGCGCCTCCTGTGCGTGCTGCCCCGAGGGCGCCTCATGGCGGCGGCGGCCTCGTCGGATCCGGGCTCGGCGTCGGCTACGGCGGCCAGATCCGGCCGGATCCGGCCGGATCTACTCGGGGCGATGGCGACGGCGACTGCGCCTCCTCCTTCGGCTCGACCTCCGGGGACGGCAGGGGAGGGGGCGGCGGCGGGGGAAGGAGCAAGGAGGGAGGCGGGGAGTCGGGGACGGCGGGGTGGGAGGGAGGGAGACGGGCGGAGGCGGGGGAAGGAGCAAGGAGGGAGGCGGCGGAGAGCGGAGGCGGCGGAGAGTGGAGGCGACGGGCGAGGCGGGGGGGCGAGCGGGCGGCAAGCGGGCGGCGGAGGCGACGGGCCAGGCGGGGGGCGAGCGGGCAGGGGATTCGGCGGGCGGGGGATTCGGCGGGGGGGCGAGCGGGCGGCGGGCAGGGGAATCGACAGGGGGCGGGGAAATTTTGGGGGAGGCGGGGAATTTTGGGGTGGAGGCGGGGGAAGTTTCACGAGCGGGAAAAAAACAGGAAAATGAGGGGTGGAGGGGGAGCCCCTAGGAATGAGGGGTGGGAGGGGGATTTGAGGGGCTCCTCAAATTTGAGGGCTCTAGTAGGGGCCCTGCTGGAGTTGCATTTTTGCCTCAAGCCCTCAAATATGAGGGTTGAGGGCTCAAGTAGGGGCCCTGCTGGAGTTGCTCTTACAGCTCACTTTTCAGCCTACTCATATAGTAGTTACAGCCAGCTGAAGGCTGTATGACCTACCCCTTCTTCTCACAAAGTTTCTTGGTTCTTGTGCTTCAGCTGGCTGTAAGCTTACAGCCCACCTCTCTTCTCTCTCCTCCTCTCTCTCTCCTCCTCTCTCTCTCCTCCACCTCAGCATACAGCTAGCTTACAGCCTCTTATAACACTTGCTCTCATGTGATTCGACTGACACTGTTTGGTACAGTGCTCTATTAGTAGTACGATTTACGATGACATTGGTCCTAGAAAACATAATTATAATGAGATCTGAGATGATCTACGATATTATCTTATTACGACGAGTGTTACTGATAACATCGATATGATATATGTCATTAATTAGCATGTTGATTAGCAATCGCAGACCACCTCATGCCCTGTTGGGTCACAGGACTAAACTAATGTTCTTTGTAAGGAATGTCTATACAACATTCGACTATTTTTTAGAACAAAATCAGTTAGATTGATCTGGAGCGTTAGATGAAGATCCAACGGATCCACCCATACAAGCCACCTCCAAAAATATGATATCCCCTCCAAAAAAAATGATCTGAGACGTTGGATCTCCATCTAACGGTTCAAAATCTGACTAGTTTTGTTCTCAAACATAGTTGAATGTTGTATAGACACTCCCTTCTTTGTATATGCCTTGCGAACTTTATCCACATAGTTAACTCACGGCAAAGAAATGGAGCAAAGTATTACTGTAGCTCCGTTCCTTTCGGACTTCAACTTCTGACTTCTAGTTTTTAGTCTACTATTTCTTGATTTTGTCTTTTTCTGGTTTTTTTAGTTTTTTTCCTTTTTTTCCATATTCGTTTATATTGCCTGTGATGGACTAACCAGTTTTTTCTATTTTTAAAATTTTAAAATTTAATATGCCAGAAAAGTCAATATCAGTTAAAGTGCAAAATAAGCCAGCTACAGTACAAAAATAGGTTATAAACCAACTTATTCCAGCTGAACTGGATGGCCCCCATACCAGCGGCGGAAATAGGAATCTGCGAATCCCCATGCTAAAATCCAACAGACTAATGTCTATTCTAAACAGCGAACTGTTTGGAAAACATTGGTTTTTTAACGTAGTTTTTTCTTCTTCTTTTCTTTTGTATTATCCGAGGAGATATAACGGTGTTTTTTATTTTTTCCTATTTTTTCTTCATTTTATTTTAATTGAATACCTTAGAAAAATCTAAAACCACTATAATATTATTTTAGACAAAAGCTACGATATTTTAGAACATAGCCTAAAACTAACGTCAAATTCTACCCGAACGAATGCATAACAAAATGAGCACAACTGCATATTGAAAGCAAAGTTGAGCTCTATGCCCACCGATACACCAAAGTACAAAAATATGGCAAAACAATATACCATAGTAGAAAAATACAAAATCTATCTACCTATTATTATATTATTAAAGCAATAGAAAATAAAGCCACTATGTTTGCTCTTAAATGTTAGAAATTCTGGCATTAATTGATGAAAAAGATAAACATCTATACCGTCGATTGTGGTAAGTCCATATTATAACAGTTTAGATTAAAAGAAAGAGTCAATGTCAAGTCTAATCCTAAAATATCTAAAATTCGTAATAAAAATAAAATAAATAAGCAATTTGATTCCTAAAATATCTAAAATTCGTAAATAAAATAAAATTAGAAATTTAATTTTCATAAAATTCCTAAGTAAAATTTCTAAATAACTATAATTTAAAATAAAAATTAAATAGAAATTAACAATTAGATTTGTATACGAATTCTAACGAAAAATTGAATTTCAAAATAAAAACTAAGAGAAAATTTACAATTTGGTTTCTATACAAATTCCAAAAGTAAATCCTAAATAACTAAACTTCAGAATAAATTAAATAAAATTAGTTATTTGATGTGTATACGAAGTCCAATAAAAGAATAAATCAAATTTTTAATAAAAATAAAAGTTGTAACTAGGATAGCATGAATGGTGTCGGATTGTCATGCAATAAGACATTGACCCACAAAGAAATGAGTAGCCAAGGCGCTGTGGAGATGAGAACAATATCATGCTGCTCACCTTTGTTATCGCGGGGACAATGTTGTGCTGCTCGCTGGAGCTGTTGAAGAGAAAGGCCAAAATCAAAGGAGTCAAGGGTCGCGACGACGAGTGGTGAGCGTCGGTGTTATTGAAGAAGTCACTGGCTAAAAAACTCACTGATGAGGAAGCCCTAGTAGAGAGAAAATAAAGCTTTGCATTAAAGAATGAGCTATGGATGATATAGGGCCATTGAGTAGCTAGAAGCATGTCTTCGCTGGTAAGAGGCATGACATTACCAACGGTGGCGAGAAGTTTCTCCATATCATTAGACAACGACTAAAGTAGACACGCTGACTTCAAAGAAGATAAGAAGTCGCCACAATTAGTAAGGAAGCCATGTCATTGAATTGCCCAACATCGAAGAAGAGGAATGAGTGATACGAAAGATGTTGAGTATGGTGACTTATATCTTAGTCGTTTAGGATTTGAAAAGGTATGCTATAATAAATTCTAGATGAATGTAATAGGATTAGGATTTCTATTTCTTTTAGAGTAAGATTTCTACTCCACTTTAGAGGAGAGCTAGAGAGACTACATAAAGCCATGAGGGGTGGTCATATAGAACAAAGCAACCAAACAACAAAGCAAAGAAGCCACTCATCCAAATGTAGAGGTGCACGAGAGGATTAAAGGTTAGGTTATTCGTTAGCACTAAATTCTTCTATAAGGCAGAGATCTGTGGGTCCTAAAAAATTCTAGAGGGTTGCAAAAGAGCGACAATCCCTTATACTCTTTTGAGGTTGTGCTTAAAGAATTTACGGTTAGCTTACCAAATCTTTTCACTCCCATCGTGGTTGCTTCAAAGTTGTTATTTTGGTTCTCTCTACGAGATTCATCTTCTTCGTTCTTAACACTGTACATTCGGCCTCCATTCTCCACACATCAAAGTATAACCCGGAGGTAGCCCGGGAATCTCTTTGTAGATTAATTACATCTAAAGATTTACCTTTAATTTTTGGTGAGTCTGATGCATTTTAAAAATATATTAGGACTGCTCATAACCCTAGATTTAGTTGTTGTATCTAGACAAACTATAACTAGAGATTTAATTAAATATTATAACAACCACCGTGAAAAATTGAAAGAAATATTTCATACTTGTAAATTCTCTGTTGCTTTGACATCAGACATATGGAGTAGTAGGACTAGAGAGGATTATATTAGTGTTGTTGCTCATTATGTTAATTATGACTTGGTAATGGGAAAAAGAATTATAGGATGTAAATTAATTAATGTTGCACATACTGTTGAAAGTATTACAGAATGCATTATTAAAGTTGTAGAATATTTTGGCTTTACGGATAAGATATTTTCTACATTTTAGATAATGCAACTGCAAACACTAAGGCTATGGAAATTCTTACTCTTTTATTCAATACTTATGCACAATCTTTCTTACTGCGTCAACATTGTGCATGCCATACTATTAATCTTATTGTTAAATCTAATTTAAAAAGATTAAATGCTTGCCTTGATTCTTTTAGAGATGCAATTTCATATATTAATCATTCCAACCAATGAATAGCCGCATATAAGAGCTTTTGCGTAGCAATGAACGTCCATCCTAGAAAATTTGGTTTAGACATGCCTGTTAGATGTAATTCTACTTACCTTATGCCTAAACACATATTGCCATATAAAAGCACCTTATATGTCTTCCTTCACACCTAAGTTCATCAATCTCGTAGCTCATCCAGTAGAACCCAAGTTAAAGACCCCGAACTTACTAGGCCGATTGGGTTGTTGGTGAAAAATATTTTCTTTTTTAGAACTTTTTCGTAAAGCTACATTTTATCTTTCTGAGTATACCATCGTACCTCTCCTGTAATTGTTCATAACATTCTTGAAATTGCCACTCACCTAAAGGCTTTTGAAAATCTCTTATACTACGGGATGCTATAGCTGCCATGAAATCTAAGTTTTTAAAATATTGGAGGAAAATTCCTATTTTATATACATTCGCCTTTATTTTAGATCATAGGGCCAAGCTCCAAGAATTTACAAATGTATTACAACTTTTAGGTGATGCTACTGGTTTAGATTATTGTACATACTATAGTGTAATTAAGGATAAATTATATAGGATATACGAGAAATACAAAAATAAGTTTGAGTCCGTGCGTTTGAAAAGACCCCCGATAACCCCTAGCACCTCTGTGGGGACTATGCAATGGGGTATGCTCTAGAGATTCTCGTGCAGGTACATATCAATCAGGAGGAGAAAGGCAGCAAAGCACCGGAGACCTATCAAACTATCTCAACAATGATAGCGTCAGCTTCGAGCAAGAGTTGAACATCATCTCGTGGTTGCAAACCCAGAAAGTAACATATCCAGTGCTATTCCATATTAGCACGGGATATGTTGACTGTTCCTATCTCTACGATCTCTTCGGAGTCAGCCTCCAGTCTATCTAGAAGAATAATCGAGGAGCGGCGAACAAGTCTCTCGAACGATATGGTCGAAATTCTTCTGACTATTAAAAACTGGGTATAAGCTGAATCAAGAATACAATATACTGTAGAGTATAGAGACTTAAAGAATCTTTTAGAATTTGTATCTAAATAGCAATAAATATGATTTTCAATATTTTTTTCTTCAGATGTAGTCAGTAGTGAGCTTTATAGGCTGCACTCTTTTTCTTTATCAAGATTTTTCGAGTTGAGTTTTTACTTGGTAAAGTTTTTAACAAGGCAATCATGTTGTGTAATTTAACAAGTTAACAAAGCTTATTATGTCATTGAAAATAATTATCTTGATGATTAATAATATCTACAATTTTCTATAATTTTTTAATAATTTTTCTTAATTTTTTATAATTTTTTAAATATTTTTCCTCTATTTTCCAGCTTAACAGGCGAACCATACCGGCATAGCTAGCTAAGGCCAAACCGTACAGGCATGATCGTAAGCTATACCTCAACTCGTGGGTCGATATGGTAATGATCTATTTATTTATTTATCGTATCTAAATAGACCGAGTTAGAAAGGGTCGTATCTAGACCAAGTCCGTACCGTGCAGTGGACAGCACTACATTTTCCCGAGTTTTCTTGTTACCGTCAGTAGCTCTATAGTACATTGTGAATACTGAATATTATCGCCCGTCCGCCTGTCCCTGTGAATTAGTTACTAATCCATTCTACTAGTACTATATACTAACTAGTATTTTCTTGTCTTGTCAGCTAATACTGCTACTTAGTAGCTCTCAAGTCTGAAAGATATTATTCCTAAGGCCTCGCTCGGTCGGGCTAAAAAGTTATGCTTATGACTAAAATTACACTGTAAAGGTTAAAATTTCACTGTAGCTGAAGGTGGCTTATTTGGCGTAATTAGATTTAAAAATTTAAAAATAAAAAATATGCTAGCTCATCACGGATAACGCAAATGAATAGAGAAAAAAGAACCGGCAAAAAAGCTAAAAAAAGTAAAAGTTAAAAAAACAAAATTTATGAATAGTGAAAAATAAACAAAAAAATCAGAGGCTAAAACTAATACGAGCGCGACTTAAATCAAAAGGACATACGGTCCATATTGTTATTATTGTGGATGTGGACTGTGGTCACTGTAGTGTACTGGTGTGGATGTGGATGTATGGTTATTGTGGTGTACTGGTGTCAGTTGTGTGCATGTGTGAGTGAGGAATTTTGGACATATTTGGACCCCTAAACACCCGAAATTCCATTTTTGGCCCCCAAATCAAAAAATTCCAAATCTGGACCCCTCCCGAGCGCACGTTCGCCCTGGAGCCGCCACGTGTCCGGTCGTGCGGTGTGGTACCGCACGACCGCACTGTAGCACGGGTCGTGCGGTACCACACCGCACGACCCGCCTGCCCCGAGCGCCGGCCGCGCGACTGCCCTCTCGAGCGCGCGACCGCCCGCACCGACCGCGCGGCCGCCCGCACCGACCGCGCGTCTGCCCGCCTGACCGCGCGATTCCCCTGCCGACCGCGCGATCGGGACACGTGGCGGCACACGGAGGACGCGCGGTCGGGAGGGGTCCAAAAACGGAATTTTTTTGGTTTGGGGGCCAAAAATGGAATTTCGGATATTTAGGGGTCCATATGTGTCCAAAATTCATGAGTGAGCAAGTCACGGCCCACGGGGAACCGTGCGACGCGCACGCTGCACGCATGGGCATATGCCGTCTGGCATTGACATGGTATGATTTCGTTCAAGTCGATTGGACTGTATTGTATTGTACTCAGTGTACTGTATTGGGACGAGGGAAAAAGAAAAAAATAAGAGAGAGAAAAAGAAAAGAAAAAAGAATTCATAGATTAATGTTTGAGTGAAATAGATTGAAATTTCAGGTGAGATTAAAGAGACTAGAGTTAGGCCATGTTTGGATCCTATGGTCTAAAGTTTAGTTGTCTAAAGTTTTGGACTAAACTTTAGTTGGCTAAACTTTAGCCACTAAATTTTAGTCGAAGGTCATGTTTGGATCCTGTACTAATGGATAGGACTAAAGTTTCAAAAAGACCATACTACCTCTCCTCGTTTCGTGCGTCAGCCATTAAATGGGAGGTGAGAGACCAACATGCATGGGTAAACACGTCTTTGTGCCTAAGAACCCAAAACTTTAGACCACTTTAGTTCACTTTGGTGGACTAATGGTCTAAAGTGTTTTTTTAGAGGTTAGCTAAAGTTTAGATCTAACTTTAGACCACCTGTTTAGAGACTTTAGATCTAAATTTTAATGACTAAACTTTAGATGGAGGGATCCAATCAGGGCCTTAGCCAATGGACGTGAGGAGGCGCAGAAGAGGAATATGCAACGGTCGAGAGGAGCAGGCAATAAATGGGAGAAAATCAGGCGATGATATTCTGCTCGATGGGATGGCTATAGAAACAGAAACTTCTCTCATTTTTTTACCATCAAAACATAAAGTCCAAACTTATCCTTTTATTTTTTACTATCACTGATGATAATTTATTTAACATAATTAAATTTAAAATATTTTAAAAATAAAAAATATGTTAGCCTATCACATATAATACTAAGAAATACGAAAAAAGAAAAGATAAAAATTCTAAAAATCAGAAAAGAACGAAATTAAAGATATAATGAATAAAAAACTAGAAGATATCGTCAAAAACAAGCGAGGCATAATTATTTAGAGCTAAACTAGAATCAGCTCATCATATTTTGGGCCATATCTAGATCGGAGATAAGATAAACCAACACGACGAGTGGCCCAGCCGAGCCAGTACGGCACGGCGGTCCCAACCACGCCGGGCCCTGCCGTGGCACAGGCCAAGTTCCACCTCCACATGCAAGTGTGTGTTTTTTTTTTAAAGTTTGGTTAGAAGGCCTTGCTCTGCTTTAGAAGAAGCCGTTCTTTTCAAGTTTGGATGAGCCGGAGCCGGGAGAAGACATGCAGCACTGTCTGATACATCCGTGCGGGTGCAGCAAGCGCGCGCGCCGGGGGAGGCGACGGGCGGGCGGGAGCGGAAAGGAGGCGCATTCCATCATGGCCCGGCCGGTCGTCCGAATCTGGCGCAAGGAAGGAAGGAATAAAGCGACGGGGGATCCTTCTCCGCCACGACGGAGAAATCACGGCTTGGAAACGTGATCGGGCGTGTCAAGGTGGGTCGGACGCCAGCCGTCCCCTGCGTGGGGCCGCCCGCAAGCACGACGATGTCGAGTCCTGCCCAAATTAACGCCCACCGCCGCATGACTCGCCAATCCGCCGCCTCCTCATCCCGAACCCGCCTCGCTTCCGCCGCCGCCTCAGCCTCCGCGCGCCGCTCTCCGCCTGCCTGGCCCAATCCCTGGCCCCGAGCCCGACCCGAGACTTCGCGTCCTCCCGCCTCGCCCCCCTCGGCCTGTTGATGGATCCGGCCGTGTCCGCATCCGCCGCCGCCGCCGCCGAGACCAACGGCTACGAAGATGCCTCCGAGTTCGCCGACGCGGTAGCGGGGGGCGAGGACGCAGTGGCCAGGATGACGGCGGGGAGCGAGGAGAGAAGGGAGCTGCCCGAGGAGCTCGCCAAGGGGGTGGTGTGCCTCGAATGCGAGACGTCGGCCAAGGCGAAGGCGGCGGGGGCAGGCGGGACCTGCCGCGTCTACGTCGTCGGCACCGCCCATGTGTCGCAGGTGAGCTGGCCTGTCTTCCCGATATGATGATCTAGTCCCGATTTCGAGCGTGAGTTGCAGTTGTTCCAATTGGGTCGATACGCATCCGTTTGTTCTAGTTCTTGCTGTGGGCATTGCATCGGATTTAGAGACCGCTGTATGTTGCATCAGTTCCAATTTCGCGATAATTTCTTTTACTTAGAAAGCAAAGAAAGTTTGATCGATCTAAGATTTAGATTTCAAGTACAAAAGATAGAATTGCAAAACACAAATAACATGTATATCTGCACGACTGCACGGTTACCAAGTGTACGGGCAAAAACTGCCTTTTTCCCTGGTATAATTTGCACATATTTTTGGGCGTAGTACTGGTGTTGGTGCGAGTTACATCAATGGCGTTACTAAATCGATATACCGTAGTACCCAGTGGTTTCAGTTTGAATGTACCAAAAGGACAACATCAGGACAACTATACTTTGGATGGAATGATTGTTTGACTGTTGATTTCATCGTAGGAATCATGCGATCAAGTGAAAGCCGTCATCAACTACCTGAAACCTGAGGTTCTTTCTCTCTTTACTCATCATCAATAATTCCACCAGTTGGTGGATTTCTTTTCTTGTTCCTGGAAGATTTTCCACTAATTTCTTTGCATCTCTTTTACAAATGTAGGCTGTTTTCTTGGAGCTCTGTACGAGCAGGGTTGCCATTCTAACACTACAAAACCTTCAGGTATGAACATTCAACATGTGTTAGACACAAAAGGAGGAAAGGAATGCTTTTCCTATAATGATCATAACATTGAAGCTATTGTACTATGAAAGTTGAAATCAAATGACGGGAAAACACTACCAGAATGCTGAGTCTGTTGTGCTGTGTTCTTTATCTATTATTCCCTCAAATGGAGAAGGAAAACCACTTAGTGTGATAATATGGTTTTAGAGTTCACAAAATTAAGCTCAATGGAAAACACTCTTGTGGATAACTCTAATACAAAGTTGGATTAAAAAATCATGAATGAAGTTTGATTTGCCCAAGAGAAACTTGTTCAGAAGTTGACCTACTTAAGTTAATTGACAAAATGTGCTTCAAATTATGGATGTGGCATTGCATATTCACATGGATCATACCCATCATGCCAAAGACTGTTAGTCGTCAGATAAATCATATTTATGGAGTGTCTTGGCTGGATTCTAAATCATTGTGGGGTTGGGTATTTGTGCTGTTTTATGCACAAATGGTGGTTCTCTTAGTATAGGTTTTTGTGGATCCTTCTTGTAAGTGTATGCGTTTGACCTTTAGTATTGTACTGTTTTGTATCATCGAAATAAGATCATATTGATTGTTCAAGATGTTACCTCCAGTTTGACATGTTCTATTCTAGAGTATGAATATTTCTTCTTGTTCATCATTCAACCTGTTTTGGCCATAGGTTCCTACCATGAACGAAATGTTTGACATGTGGAAGAAGAAGAAGATGAACACTTTTGGGATTCTCTACAGCTGGTTTCTTGCAAAGGTATGCGTTGATAATTGTTGTTCAGTTAGTACTATTTAAGTATTTTTCATGTTACTTGATACGTGAATGTTGTTTTTGGCACCCAAGGTTGCTAGCCAGCTTGATGTGTTACCTGGAGCTGAGTTTCGTGTGGCATTTGAGGAAGCAATGAGTTATGGCGGCAAAGTTATCCTTGGAGATCGCCTTGTCCATGTATGCAACGTAGTGTTTGGAGTTTTGGTTGTTTCTATATGAAAGGGTAATTGAAGAAACAGATTACATGAAAGGATCTATATTGAGTAGTCGACTATGCCAGTTTAAGGTTCATATATGGATAAATGTGGCTAACTTTTATTGTGGCTATTTTTGTGAATCTATTACAAACAAATGCGGACAATTTATTTTAATGATCAAATGAAGCAATTATATATGCTGATTTTCACATGCCAAATTGCCAATATGCCATTAACTTTTCACATGTCATCATTCTGAGAGTTGAGATCAATATGATCATACTGATAATGTCTGGAAAAATATACATCTTCTCGAAATGATCATCAAATCTAGCTGCTTTGATTGATTAAAAGATAGTTGCTACTGCTTTATTATGTCAAAATCTTAATCTTCTATTGTGATGTGCCATAAACTAAAATGAGGCTAGGTCTGTTAGTATTTAACCCAAAAGCAGAGATGCATCTAGCTACCATGACCTTGTCCTATAGTAGGAATTGCTTTTAGAAATAAAATATTAAGCATTTTGGTGGTTCATCATGTGTAATTATTGTTGCTGGTTACTATTGCTACTTGTTGGCATCATATATTTTTTCAGCATATCATATTGGTCCTTATGCTTTTGAAATCTTGGTCTCCTTAACAATTCTCTGCAGAATAAACTTGGTCAATAGTTAATTTTCATTAGCATTGATGCCATCCTGATTCTTTATTTGTTTTGAAGATCACTTTGAGGAGAACTTGGGACAGAATGTCATTGTGGCACAGGGTAAAATTTGTGTACTACATTGTTTTCCAGTCCATATTCTTACCAAGCCCGGAGGAACTTAAGAAAATGGTATGCTGTCTTGTTGAATTTTTTGTACGGATAATCAATTTTTTATTCAAAATTATAGAAATATACCCGCGGAAAATTTTTTTTACAAAAATAGGCTCAGTCGCCCAACCATTGGGCGACTGAAGCCTTTCGCCCAACCCAGCAGCGACAACTGGAAAATCTCCCAACCGTTGGGCGATAATTTGCAGTCGCCCCACCGTTGGGCGACTTTCATCCAGTCGCCCTCCCATTGGGCGACTGCATGAAAGTTGCCCAATGGTTGGGCGACTACACTCAGGTCCCTGAGAGAAAAAAGAGAGGAAAGAGTATATTTTGCCGAAATTTGGAAAGTGCATCAAACCTTCGCCAAAAATAGTGCAAATTGGTGGAGCTGTTCTTCATACATCCAAAAGCCTCTAGAAAAAAATTTGAGCAATTTCGGCTATGGGGTCAAAAGTTATAGCAGTTTCAATTGAGGCCGAAACGAATTCGAGTCCGTTTCCGACACACCTTCAGTAAAATAGGCATAACTTTTGCATACGGTGTCCGTTTTCGACGTTCTTGTACTTGTTGGAAAGCTAACGACGAGCCCGATCCAAAAATAATGACCTGCTTGCGCCAGTCGCCCTCCAAGACCTCGAAAATCGGCTATCTTTGGACCTAAATCTGCGTCGCAAGTTTTTCTTTCTGTTTTTGCCCTTTTTCTTGTTCTTCCCTTCGGAATTTGGATTTTTCTTCAACTGAAAAGTTGTAGATCTCGTCGAAACCTTTCCAATGAGTATATATAAGCCATATAGAACTTTGCCATTTTATCTTTTCAGACTAGTTGTTTATATTGCATCGGTATATAAAACGATCGGTACATACGGTTTTGTCGGCCCCTGAGTGTATTTGCCCAACCATTGGACGACTGCATGAAAGTCGCCCAATGGGAGGGCGACTAGATGCAGTCGCCCGAGGGTAGAGCGACAGCTATTGTGTCGTTCGCTGGTTGGGCGAAAGGCTTCAGTCGCTCAACCATTGGGCGACTGGAGCCTATTTTTGTAAAAAAATTTCCCGCGGGTATATTTCTGTAATTTCGAATAAAAAATGGATTATTTGTACCAAAATTTCTTACAATGAATAGTTCTATTGTCTTATTGCAAATGCTCTCATAGAATCAGATACTGCTATCGTGAGAGTTAATATACTATTGTACTTTTTGGACTTTGGATGAAATATACAAGAAATCATTACTTCACTGCATTCACATAGCAATGACAATGCTTGTCTATTCAGTTGAAGGACATGGAAGATGCTGATATGGTAACACTTGTTATTCAAGAGATGAGTAAGGTGTTTCCTATTTTGATTAAGACACTTGTACACGAACGCGATATGTGAGTTCCTTTAAAAAGACTTATTTTTTGTAAAGCAGTTTGTGTTGTCATTCCCAATGTTACAGTAATGCTTTTGAGCTTCAGTTATTGAAATTTTGTTTGCAGGTATATGTCTTCCAAATTATTGGAGGTAGCGAGGGAACATCGTTCAGTGGTTGCAGTTGTGGGAAGAGGGCATGTTTCTGGAATAAAGAAAAATTGGCAACAGCCAATTGAGGTTAGATTTTTTTTAAAATGTATTCATGTATATTATTTTTTATGAATAGGAAATTCATTACTAATTAGATCCCTTGTCTAGGTTAATCTTCTCTTAATTATCAGTGAAAATATATTAATACAGATTTATATTTTATATGCACGCTTTGATTTCTCAAATTTCACACTTTATTTCTTTTCAAATTTTCTTGCAGGTAGAAAGTTTACTGGAGTTACCAGCGACTAAGCAAGGTGCTTCAAAGATAAAAATTTTGGCATCTATTGGAGCATTAAGCGTTGTAGTAATAGCATCCGGAATCTATATGTGGGGTAAAAAATAACAATCGTACGTGTCGATGTGTTAAGGGTGCCTTTTTTCAACTGTGATTGATGGTTTTTTGTCATCACCTGAGTATTTGTGCGAATAAATTGAATGATGATGAGCCGATAAGCTGCTTCGAAAAGACCGTCACGATAAACTGTTTTGAAACGGTGGCAAAGAAGTCATCCTGTTTGTTCGAGGAAAGTCATAAGTCCTAAACTAAGGTGTCGCTCGGTTGGGTTGAAATAAGCTGGTTTATGGTAGAAATTACACTGTAACTGATGGAGGCTTATTTTGGCGTAACTAAATTTTTAAAAAAATAAAAATAGGTTAGCCCATCATGAACATTGCAAACGAATATGGGGAAAAAAAGAATCAGCAAAAAAGTTAAAAAAGACAAAAGGCTAGAAAAAGACGAAATTTAGGAATAGTGAAAATTAGCCAGAAATTATAAGCTCAAGCTAAATTGAGCGGGGGAATGGAGCCTAATTCTTCTGTTCAGCGTGTCTCAAGTCTCTAAAATGGTATTTAGTTTTTACTCTCTTTTCTTGCAATAGATGTACTTTCTGAAAATAAAGTTTAACAAATTAAATAACAAGTTCACTGCATTAGTGTATTACGAAATTTGGTTCTTTCCAAAGCTTTTGTATTTTATATCCTCCTTCCTACAGTTCACTGCATTATGAAATTTGGCCAACTCTTCTGAATTCTGCTTTCTGGTACTGCAATCCATGGCTTCAGTTCGAAGCATTAAGCACCCACGTGATTTCGCATCTCATGCTTATTTACTCGCACAAGTCAACTTGCATGAAGGAATTAGAGTCGAGATTCGGGACCCACCATCTCTTGAACCTCCGTCTTCCAGCTCTTGTTCCTTCCGCCTCTCATCCGATCTAGATCTGACCCCTTCTCATAGCTCTGGCCATCAGAGCCTCGCCTGCGGCGAGCTGAGAGGGGGATCTGTGCAGTCAACTTGCATCAAGGAACTAGAAGTTTGTTGATTGTTGTACATTAATTTTTTCTTTCTTTTCAAGTAGAGACTACCAATCAGTAGATTCGTCGGTGATGACCTTTCCCACGCTACCTTCTAAGTATTCGGCCATCTTTGCTGTTTGCTGCTATAGGTGAAGATCGATGGTTTCAGGTAAGAGAGAGATTCTTTACATCTGGTGGTTCTTCGGATTGGTAGTGCCCTGCTGGCTGAGTTGGTCTCACCTTCTCGTCAGGGGTGAGCCTTGGCTTTGTCCACCAGGGTGTTTCTTTGCATCTTGATGGCCCCCTCCTTCAGCACCGATGTGGAGGTTTCCACCTCCCTGCCGATAGCTTGTTCTTTTGTCGACAATGAACTCCTAGTTGTTTTCCTCTTTCTAATACCAATAAATTTTTCTATGTGCTGTTGGTGTATATCACCTTTCTGGCCGCTGTGTATCTCTCCCCCCTTCTCCCACTCTAGATTCACCAAGAATTTACCACCATACCATTTTTGCTCGATCAAAGAAGCCCCTGGAGGCACAGCAGTGGACCTCGCCGAGTGCATCGTCGGAAGCTCACCTCCATCGCAGATCCTCGGCCCACCGCCTCAACCTCCACTCCAGGAGGCCATTTTCCCCAAGCCGAGTCAGTTAATTGGCTTCTATACTAGGCATCCATGACGAGGAGAACAATGCAGAAGACATCAAGGGCCTGTTTATAATTTTTATTTCTTTTGCAGCCCACTTTTCATGTTTCAGAGTCTATTTGTAATGTTTCATTTCATCTGGACCCTTTATGTAAACTATCTGGTGGTTGTAGCTGACTGAAATTTCACTGTAGCTAAAGATGACTTATTTGAAGTAACTAAATTTATAAAATTTTAAAAATAAAAAATATATTAGCTCATCACGGACAACGCAAACGAATACGGAGAAAAAACTAACAAAAAAGCTTAAAAAAAGCCAAAAGTTCAGAAAAAGATGAAATTTATAAATAGTGAAAAATAAACCAAAATCCAGAAGCTTAAGCTGAAATGCGCAGGGCGTAATCCAGTTAAAGACCCTATGGTTCTTATTTCCTCAAAAACAAAAGTTGCACGAAGGCTAACGTAATCTTTATTACTAATTTTCTTATGCGGTCTGGTCAGATTTGGCGACCGAATTGTGGTTGACCAAACAAATGCTTCGTCAAAACTATATCGATGCTATCGAAGAATAAATAACTAGCTCCATGCACGGTTCGTCATTCGTCAACGACGGCCATATACAGAATAGTACTACTTGTTTGACAAGAACAGAATTATAGATTCATACATTGTTACGAACTTACGATTGTTCCTCTTTTGCGCAAACGCATATAAATTATACTTGCAACTTTGTTTGCCCCTTTCCTTAATCTGAACAAAAAGATCAAAGAATACACGTAAACAGAGAATCATAAAAAACTAGGAATTAAAAACTGCTGTATATCAGTATATGTGCAATTCTGAACCTAGCTAGTCGACAAAGATGCCACAAGTCTGCCTGACCTCCCCGAGATGGTCGGGGAGCACGTCGGTGCGCCCCATCTTGACCATTGCCGCCGCGAAGTCTTTGAAGTACTCGTCCGGCGACGACGCGTTGGCCAGCTTCTCGACGTAGCCCCTCGTCACGGGGTCGTTGAGCATGCTGCCGTCGGATTGGAACAGGCCCCTCATGGCGAGCACGTGCCGGTAGTAGCTCAGGTCGAACGTGTAGCCGCTTCCGGGGTCCATGGGCACCTTGGTCGCGCCGTCGCCGCCGCCGCCGTGGGGGCGGGCAGAGTTTCTTGAGCTGCGCCGCGTAGCCGGCGTCGAGCGACGGGTCCTGACCCATCTTGCCGGTGAAGTTATAGAGCCGCTTCTGGAACGCTGCGCAGTGCGAGGTCCCGATGCTGTGGCACCCTGACGAAGGCACGGCAGCCATTAGTCGCGGTTTGTTAAGCTGTTGCTGTCGTCCACGCGAAAAGCAGGGGATGGTAGAGAAATAGTGAGCGCGAAGTTACCGAAGAGGACGGCGATGTCCTTGGAGTTGAGGGACTTGACGCTGAAGAAGGTCTTCACGTCGACGATGTTGGAGTCCGGCGGTGGCAGGTCGTTCTTGGCGTACTCGGCCACGGTGACGTTGCCGTCTCTCCCCCCGGTCTCCACGTCGTACCACGGCCCGTTGCTCTACAAAAACGAACACGCATGCACCGAGTGAGCAAAGCACACGAGAATGGCTCTTGAACTCATGAACTTCTCGTGGTATTCACCTAGTAGAGAGCATCCCTTGCCGCGACGGCTATGATGTCCGCGCATGAGACGGTGAGCGGGCAGATGCTCTCCAACCTGGCCTTGATCCTCTCGATCGCATCGTACCCTCGCATGCTCCGGTTCGGCGTCGCGTCCCTCTCCCCCTTCTCTCTCCTCGACTTGAGCATGATCGATCCGTCGCAACCCTTCACACAATCACATGAGCAGCAGTCCACGCATCACAATCAGAATCGTCAGACACGCATGAACCTTCCTAGGTAACTAAAAGATCATATCAAATTCCACATGCTGAGCCGCTAGCTAAAAAATTGCCTGAACGAAGCAGTCGTGGTAGTGCATCCGGAGCAGAGACGGCGCGAGCGTGGGCTCCTCCTGCAGAATCATCTTCATCTCCGCGAGGACGACGCCCTCCGCGATCGGGCACGTCGCATTGTAGAAGCCAACCTGCAGCGCGGCCTCCGGCGAACCCGCGAGGACGCTCACCACGGCCAGGAGAAGCAGCAGCCGCGGCTCCCTGGACATCAAGAAACGGGAGATAACCAAGGCAGGACTGGAGACGATGGACAGAGCAGAGATGGAAATGGACGGAGGAACTGCCGCGGATATGCGCACGCAGGCAGCGGCAGCCGGCAGCGCGGCAGTGCAAGATCGTGATGACACGGCAAAAGTCAAATCGTTTGGCTGTCCCGTGCTTTCAGAATTCAGATGGCGTGTGACGAGACGATGGATTGAGTATGACTGACTCTGTCTCGAGGCTTACTACTTGCTCCGGGGTGGAAGGGTTGGGTTGGTTGGTGCGCGCGTCGGCTCGAATCGAATGTGGTTGAGGCATTCTATTTATTTATTTGAGAAAAGAATACTTTGATAAACTGCTTTTAAAACAGCGAAGAAAAACTAGGGCCACATGTCGCTGTCCTAGTTTAATTTGGGCTTACAAGGCTCAGCCCGAGCTCCACTAGCTCGTCTAGAACGTAGAAACACCACAGAACTATTGCAAGAAACGGTATAAATTCCTATAGAAACTCCCTAAAATTTCACGTTACAAAGGGAGGGACCTAAACAGGCCTCAATTATAAAGCCAGGGTAACCCCGAGCCGGACTAATAATGGGCTAGGCTGGGCCCAATTGGCTTAGGTAACAGACATGTTCGTGGCCGGCTCACCCGCACCGATGGTCCGGCTAGGATCGAAGCCCGCTAAAAGGTATTTGGTTTTGCTATTGAGTGGACTGAAATTTTTTTATCACCTAATCACCTGAAGTTACACTCCCAGTTACCTAAAGTTACAATATAAAAAATGACTGAAGATAAAGGAAAAAAATAGTTACCTATGAAATAGTCACTCCCAAAAGTATTTTATTTGAGAAATAATTTAATTTTTTCAGACAAATAAATTGAAAAGCCTTTAGAGGTCAGCAGGCCCAGCCTGTCCTTTAAATAGGATGTTTTTTTGCTACGGCTTATGGTTTATGACTTGACTTATAGTTTTTCGCCCTACCATAGGTGTATGCGTGAATGAATTGAATACTGATAAACCGCTTCAAAAAGATTATTCTGATAAGTCGCTTTGAAATGACGGCAAAAAAAATCGTCCTATTTATTTATCTGAGAAAAATCATAAGTCGATACAAATTTAGCCTAGTCTAGTGCCAAATGATGTCTGAAGAGTAAAGAGTGGAAAAGCAACTCTAGGACGAGTGTCATCCTATTTTTCGTTAAATGCCTCACATACTAAGGTGGTGATCGGTTCGGCTGAAAAGCTCGTGGCTTATGGCTGAAAACACTGTAGCTGGCTGAAAAAAGCACTGTAGCTGACAGAGGCTTATTTAGCATAATTAAATTTAAAAAAATTAAAAATAAAAAAATATGTTAGCCCATTACGTATAATACTAACAAATACGGGAAAAAAAGAACCGGCAAAAAAGCTCAACAAAAAGCCAAAAGTTCAGAAAAAGACAAAACTTATGAATAGTGAAAAATAAGTCAGAAGCCGAAGTCGAAGCCGAGTTGATCAGGGCAAGTTGGTAGTGATAATTCCGCAAAAAAGAAAGAAAAAACTTCGTGCTAACAAGTTATAGGGTACAAAAAGTGGCAGTGCATACTAAAATTTCCTACTAACTGCGTAGTCAGTGCAGCATTCAGGGTCCTTTTTAGTGTACAGCTAGTATGCGAGCATTGTAAATTGTTCGTACCGTTGGAGAGCTTTCGACCTGGTGAGTTTTAATAAGCAATACATCATGGTGCAAGGCATGCGAGAAGCTACTTAAAAGAAATGTTTCCCTTTTTATTGTACAAACATTCAGGAGAGCTGCACTGCACGCCGGTTAAGAAATGCCGAGTGCCAGGGAGGTTGTGGGCCTGTGCTGACACTAAAGAAACACAACAAGTGCTCTGAAACACGTCATGGCCGCATGCATGAATGATGAGTCCATTCTTGACCAGATGTTCCTTCAATTATAGTCATTAACATGATGATGGACATGCCACCTAATATGCAGTGCGGCGGAACCAGGCTCAGTCCAAGGCTCGCGCTAAACTAGCTGGTTTTAGACTGATATAGACTTTTATTGCTAGCCTTTCACAGATAAGTTACCATTCTCTATGGGTTTTGGTTTCCAGGCCTTGAGCTATAGCTTACCTAGCCTAAGGCCTGGTTTCACCCCTGCGTGTGATGTGCTACTGTGCGTAACAACTGTATTTGTGATCATTTTATTTTAGTATGCATGGCAATGGCATCTGTTGAACAGACAATGCATATTTGAAGGGGGCAAGACTTACATATTCATATTGGTTTTTATTGATGGTTTTTGGCTGTAGTTGATACATAATAGTGGTTGATGAATATTAGTGGTCAATAAAAGCAGCGGATGAATAATAGTGGCTGATGAAAGGCACTACAACATTCGAACCGTCATACGATTTACGGAATTATGATATAATAAAATACAAAATATGTTATAATATATGAAAATGAAAAGTAGTGGCTAATGAATAGTAGCAACTGATAAAAACAATTTATAGAAGCAGGGGCGTTCATATTGACTTCTGTTTCTGAAAACAGAAGTCACAAGTAGAAGCCAATATGAACAGACATTTACACGATTATGAGTTTTTGAGAAAACTTTACATGGCTGTAACAAAACAATCAATTACTAAAGTAAAAATAGGAGGAAAAAAAAGAGGGAACAGTAATAATCTCACAATAATCTACATGGAAAGATGGTCACAAATCAAAAGCCTCATCATCAACCCATAATCACCTCGATTAATTAATTAACCACGGAGCACTTCTTCCTGATCTCGCCCTGGCTACCGGTGAGCACGTCGACGTTGCCCATCTTGACCATGGACGCGGCGAAGTCGGCGAAGAACTCCTCCTTGTACGCCCCGGTGGCGTGGCGCTGGACGTAGGCGCGGGTGAAGCCGTCGGTGAGCAGGGCGCCGTCGGAGTGGAAGAGGCCCCTCCGCTTGAGCACGTTCCTGTAGTAGCCGAGGTCGAACGTCTTGAAGCTCCCCGGGTCCATCTCCAGGAGCGTCGTGTTGTCGTCGAGGCTCGTGCACTTGGCCCGCAGCCGCGCCATGTACTGCATGTCTAGCGTCGGGTCGATGTCGTGGATGTTGTCCATGCCAGTGAAGTTGTAGAGCCGGTCGGAGAAGGAGAAGCAGTGCGACGTCCCGATCGTGTGCCCGGCTGATCATGGTGTCAGAGTCGACCACGTATATCCATTACTGAACTGAAGCTTTGTGCATTGCAATTAATGTAGGCTAAGGTAGAAGAAATGTCATTTTTAATTACCTGAGAGGACGACGAGATCCTTGATGTCAAGGTTCTTGGCGGCGAAGAGTTGGGTCAGCTCGGTGAAGTTGGCGGTGGGAGGCGGCAGCTGGTCGGTCTCGTTGGAGATGGACACCCTGCCGTCTCGCCGGCCGAGAGGGACTGCCCAGAATGGGCCCTTGCTCTGAAAAACAACGGTTAGTCTTGAGAAGTCTACTTCTACACGTACTGTGAAGCTGGGTGTCTAGCTATTTGCACAGTACTCACCAGCCACACTGCGTCCCTGGCCAAAAGGGCGAGCACGTCGGCGCAGGAGACGGTGTCGGGGCATGCCTTCTCCACCGCGGCCTTCACCGTCTCGACGAAGCCGAAGCCGCGAAGCGTCTGGTTTGGCTGCGCGTCCTTCTCCGCCGTGTCGTCCGCCGTGGAGTCCAGGAGAACCGAGCCGTCGCACCCCTGCATCCATCCATACATGCATGTGCACGCAACAAGTTAAGCAGGCAACACGTACGGTGGTAGCCACTGCAGCATGCAGCCGCAATGCAGCTATGCACTTACCCTGACGAAGCAGTCGTGGAAGTGCATTCTGAGCAGCGGCCCGGCGAGGCTCGGCGCGGCGGAGAGCGCGCGCACCATCTCCTTCCGGACAATGTCCTCCACGCTGGGGCACGTCTGGCTGTAGAACTTCTCGTCCAGCTGCGGCCGCGCGGACGCCACCGTGATAGCCGCGAGCAGCAGCACTAGGAGAGCCCTCGACGCCATCTTCAGAAAGCTAGAGCTAGCTAGCCACTCCAAGAAGCTTGCTTTTCCTTGGCTACGCTAAGAAGAAACTCTGCTGCTGCTGCTGGATTGGCGGCCAAGAACCGGGCCACGATTTATAGCGCCGGACAGTCCCTAAACCTGCATGTGGTAGGCTGTCTTCCGAAGCAGACTGCATGGCTCAATGAGTTGTTTACTGTTTGCATTTTGTGGAATCTTTCCTGTAGCAGGTACACGGACAGGCCACAGTGTAATGCAGCCAGCCTGCAGACTGAAGTACACCACCTTACTAATTAGGTTACGGGACTGATTTGTTGCCGAGTTTTAATCAACAAAGATGCCGTGCAAGAGTCAAGGCCACCTACTGGTAGTTAGCTGCAGCGATGCAAATTTTCATGATCCGTGGATTTGTACCGGCAATTTTGAGGATGACGTGTCTTTGTAGGAAATAGTGCTTTGCATGGATTCTAAAGCTACTGAATCTGATTTAGTTCACGTCTTGTCGCTGCTAATTTAACTGTGTGCGCTTTGTCATCTGTGTTTTGAGAGGTTGATCGAAATGCTCATGTGTTTGCTTGTAAAAGTACTCAAGAATTGTGCAGAGAAGAGGTACAGAAGCAATTCGTAGAGCAAAATAACTTTTTAAAAGTGTGCAGAACAGAAATAAAGCGTAATCAATACTCCTTCCATTTGCTTTAATACTCACACAGTTTGTTTATCTGTTTGCTTGTGTAGCAATCCCGGGGATTTCAGGAACAGAATCAAAGTGCAGCCTCTTGTGTTCATGTATTAATTAACTCGAAGCCCTACATTGCACGCAAAAGCTACTGGCCATACGCATACGGATGCCATGAATCCGTCAGTGCGGTCATTCCTAGTACGAAGCCTGCTTTTCGTCAAAACTGAAAATTAATGGACTTGCAATCACATGTATAATCAGAGGATAACGCTCCAGCTCGATCTTGATCTTACACCCGAAATCTGAAATCAAAAGAGAACAAGCACCGGGAATGCACACAATGCAAGCCTTCGCGTAAAGCGATTATGCGAGCAGCCGATGGATGGATGCATGTGCGACAGGGTTCCACGACGAGGAACTCGACAATAATTTGCTTGGACGCCTCTGTTATAAGGTGAATCGGCGTTGTCACGCTCGAATCAATCATCTGCCGCCCCTAACAACTCGCAAATGGACCTGACATGTGGACGCGTATATATTAGGTAGGAGGAACCAGCGCACGAAAGCATCACGGGCACATGGGCAGCTCGAATTCTATAACAGAAATGAACTGATGAGTGAGCTGATCAGTTGCAGTTGCAGGTTGAGCTGTCCTCTAAACTGCAGCTACTAGCTAGCTCCGATTCTCGCATTCTAAATTCTCCGCTGATCAGCGCATGTTAAATATAACTGACGGAGCTTCCTGCTAGTACTTGCCTGGACGGACACAGGAATCCGGCAATCACGTATTCAATTGACAATGAGATTTCACCTTCCGTGTGCAAATGATTAGGATCGATCAATGTGGTATAACCCTTCAGATCAAGCTGCGACAAAGATTCAATTGGAAGAATCCTTCAGATCAAGCTGCGACAAAGATTTAATTGAAAGACCTTTGCATGCTCAAGTACAAGAAACTGCCGGCCGGGAGCGGTAACATTTTCCGGCGGTTTCGATCGGATTGTCGGTCCGACGAGCCGGTCACGGGTTGGAGTAGGGGTGCAAGTGGGTGCGGCCGCCACAATAAATAGTAAGTGAACTCTTACGGGCTAGCTTCTCTTTTTTAAGTGAACACCTACATAGCTCATATTTTTTTATCCGCATCTCTATCCCTGTACCCCTTTGAGGCTTCAACTCACGACATGGTGTACGGGGCAGTGGATCCGGTGAGGGTGCACATCATCGAGGGCACCACCGATGGTGATGACGTGCCTCGCCACAAGATCGACATGCGGCGCCGGCTATGGTGCTCGCTGCCGCAGGTGCTTCCATCGGAGGGCGGCCCTAGCGAGCCAGTAGTCCAGCGAGGGTCCTACGCATACAACTGCGGCGGTGTTGGCAAGGTGGAGACGCCGGTGATTTCAACCACAACGGTGTCTTCCTCAGATGCGAGTGGGACCTGCGGCTTCTTTAAGGAGGAAAAAAATTCTATGCAGCGGTGCCGCACTACGCAGCTCGTGCGACACCGCCGCAGCTGCCGCCGTGTGTCCGATCTCCTCAGCATAACGAGCCAGCGTCCTCCTCAGCTCTGAGCCGCAGCAGCCAGGAAACAGAGACTCACATGAAGAACAACCACGAACTCACGTACGCGAAAGAAGTCTGTATTGCTGCACTGAATGGATTCCTTTGCTGATTCCATGCACATATTTATACAAGAACTTTACAACGCGGTTACTCCCGGCAGTTCACGCAGAAGAGTCGCGTTGCCTGCTTTTACACGGATGCGTTGCGTCGTTTCGGCAACCAGCGTATACAGTTACGTATAGATGAACAGTACATACTGAACAGTTACGTATAGCTGCAACGACGCAACTGTAAAGTTCTTGTATAAATATGTGCATGGATTCAGCAAAGGAATCCATTCAGTGCAGCAATACAGACTTCTTTCGCGTACGTGAGTTCGTGGTTGTTCTTCATGTGAGTCTCTGTTTCCTGGCTGCTGCGGCTCAGAGCTGAGGAGGACGCTGGCTCGTTACGCTGAGGAGATCGGACACGCGGCGGCAGCTGCGGCGGTGTCGCACGAGCTGCGTAGTGCGGCACCGCTGCATAGAATTTTTTTCCCTTTAAGGACATGTTGGTAGCGGGGAGTTTCACGGTGGTGAGCGCTCCCCCAAACTGACTTCCGGCGGACCATGGGGGAGACGGTGATGGGGCGTGTCATTTACGGCGTCGACAGTCTTAAGCGCTTGCTGCAGTGCTTCTTGGTACTCAACCACTAGCGCCACCGCTAGGGGATGGCAATTGTGCCCGTTTACCCGTATACCCGTGGGTAAATACCCTAATGGAGCCGGGTATAGGATATTTTCTTTACCCACGGGTATGAAAATGGGAGGAACACTCTACCCTTCGGGTAAACGGGCACGGGTATGGGTAAGCTCCACCCGTACTCGTCCCGCCCATTTACCCACGATATAGATTGATAGGTGGAACAATCATAGCAATATCTCTAATTACTATTGATTGTTATAAACTTTTCCTTATCTCTAATTATTATTGATTGTTATAGACTTTTTTGATAGCTATTATATTTTCTAGCAACAGTTGTTGCTTATATGTACCTGTCATTAGTTCACTCTCAGATAGTGACTCTCAGTTTACGGGCAAACGAGTATGCCCACGGGCGATGGGTATGGACGAGGTTTTTCATCCGTTGTCCTTTGCGGGTATACCCGTGGGCATAAATCGAGGTCACAGATACAGATATAGGCAAGCACTATCTATACCCGCCGCGTCCAATTACCATCCCTACCCACCGCCATGACATCATAGATTTTGTGGACGCCACATTGCCTGCATAAACCTTCCGTGGGCTACCACAATACCCTGCATGAACGCTTGCGACCAATATGGACAACTAGCCTCATAGGCGCGGCGACACGCCGCGCCAGCCACCGTGTGTACCGAAATAAAAGAGGCGATAAGTCGTGAGAGTTTTTTCTAAAAAAAACCGAGGGCGCATGTGTATTTTCGGAAAAGTAAAGGTTTTTTTCGTAAAAAACCGAGGGCGCATGTGTATTTTCGGAAAAGTTAAAGGTCTTTTTTGTAAAAAAGCGAGGACATGTACGCAAGTAAACGAGGACCCGTACGTAATTTAGAAAACTGCGAGGGGCTATCCTGCAAAGGGGAGGGGCTAAAAAAATTGGCAGGGACCTTTTCGCGAAAACCGAGGGCCTTTATGTAATTTCCAGAAAATGCAGGGGTTTTTTCGCAAAACGGCTCCCCAGACCGTACGGAGATTCGGCCAGACACGCGGCGCGCACGGAAGAAAAACGGCGACGTGGCCACCCTCGCCATCCAGGAAACCTTCCGGGTTTGTTTAGAGGATGATGTGCGGCCAGCCTGCAATACGTCCCACTTGTATCCCGAGGTTGGAGTCCAGACCAGCTGATTTCTACGGCTCAATTGGGCCGCAAACACTAGGATGATTGATCCAGCCCACTGTTGCTCAGGTTCAGTGGACTATGAAGATCAGGTTGTTAAGAGTATGATTTCTTTGTGATGCTCCTTGAACCATATGCTACGCATTCCCAGTTACAAAAGCGAAAGAAACGCAAGCAAATTTGTTACAGAAAATGAGAAAAGCATATAGTTATGTCACTTTTTCTAGAAAAGTAGTTTGCACGTTTTCAAGTTTAATCCCGCGCATCTACGTTATTAGAAGCTTTGAGTATCGATAGACGATATACAAAAGTAACAAGAAATACACATGGACGCATTTTCTGTGAAGCCCTACAGATCTATGATCATCGTTTAACAAACTCCAAACTTAGTTTTCTTGTCATTACAACAATCCCAATCACTTCAACAAACCTTTCTCTTCTTCACATTTCCAAAGCATGAAACTCACCGTATGCTCAACAGCGCTTGCAATGCACAGCCACGCGTCAGTGAGCATGCAGACATGCATTGTCACACAACGAAGCCCCAGCCCCAACGTTTATCAACAGATACACACACAAATATGCGTACTTTTCCAGCCGGACACACTAAAACAACCTTTTACACGCGCGTTAATAAACTATATATGACAAGTAATGGGGCGATTACTTTGCCTGGTTAAAAATATTGTGGTTATTGTGATAAACTTTAGGCTATATGTATAATCAAATACAGAGACTGGGAGAATATTTTCTCTTCTCTTACCTAAAAAAAAAAAGTAAACAAACACATTTGCCATCCAGTGTACACTATATGTGAGTGAGGGGTTCATTGGCTTTCCACCTCACCTCGGCACCGAGCGGCAGACGACCCGCGTGAGGCTGATGAAGGTGCGGCAGTACGCAGCGGCGATGTGCCGGATGGAATCCAGGAGTGCAGCGTCTTCTCCGCCGGCCAGTACTAGACCAGAATTGTCGTGAGATGCATGGGCATGCATGCATGTAAGCGTTTGCAAGCCCTATATAGTAAATATGACGTGTTGCATACAGTGGCGGAATCAGGTCTCGGCTATCTGGGCTGTAACCCGAGGTTTAACAACCAAAGCTTATATAAAATTCATGAAAAATCATAAAAAAAAACAGAATTAGCCTAAGAGTTGATCTAAGAGCAGCTAGCCCAGGCTGGGGCTTGGGTTTAGGCTGGTTCCGCTCCTGGTTGCATGCAACTATAATAAGAATAATGAATGATGAATAATGGAATATTTTGAAAGATATAATAGCTGGTGCTATGTTTTCTCTACGTAGTTTGCTCATGCAATATTTCTTTCTCATGATTTACAATTTTACACCGTGAGCTATCGTCAGCCAATGAGTGCAAACAAACTCCTATTTGTGTCATGCGAAAAATTAGGGTATGGTAAGACCAGTACCGCTAAAACTAACAACAATTAAAAGGAGAAACGAACAAACCACAAAAATGGTTTTTTGGCTACCTTTCATCCAAGAAAAACGAGAAGCTGCCTCATTTAATTCCCATCCACGGAGAGGAGTGAGAAGAAACCAATTGCCGGAAAGGAAACGAGAGGACAATTCCTTTCCAGCCCTCTTGCATGCTGTTCTTCGCGCCTTGCGAGCGGAAATCACTACGCCGCGACCGTGCGCGCGGGTCGGCACGAGGGTGCTCGCCCACTCTCGCGTCGATCCGGCGGTTCGATGGGGTTGCTGAGCTCGGCAAAAAGATGCAGCTGTAAGAGGCTCCTGATCTGCACTTGCTGCTGCTCTTGGGTGCGTGGCGTTTGTGCCAGGAAATGCAGCTGCAGGAACCTCCTGAGCTGCGCGTGCTGCTGCTCGTGGATCCGCGGCGTTTGCGGCAGGACGACAAGGGAGGCGGTGCAAGAGACGTCGACGTCGGAGACGAAGAAGAAGAAGAGGAAGTGGGTGCGCTGCGTTTGTGGAAGAACGGCGCGGGAGGGGGAGGAGCCATTGACATCGGAGACGAAGAAGAAGAGGAAGAACGCCGCGACGAGCCCTGAACCGGACAAGAACAAGTGGTCAAAGAAGAAGATTTGGAGGAAGAAGAAGGGGAAGAACGAACAGAGCGGGTTGGCAAGCCTCGTCAAAGACATCTCCCTCTCAAGTAACATAATAACTTCCTTTTCCCGATTTTCCATCTGCATGCACGAGTGAAGTGTACAAGAAACTGCTTACCATATTTTCAGCAAATTTCAACTGTGCATGTCAATATTAATATTTGCACAAAATCTATATATATCAAAAGCATTCAAGTATTGAATTGGAAAATTTTGATGGAGAGATTTTTTTGTTCAAACACATCAACAACAAATTAGTAATGTTCAGGAAAGTTTGTTTTCCTATTATCATCTTCTTGGACCTACTTTCACCCTGAAATTTGTTGTTGCTAAATTTAGTCATTTTATGTTTGTACAATGAAAACGGATTAAGTGAGACCAGTATGCTACTATTGCACAAACAAAGCAATATTGGTGCAATCAGAGTGGATACGGATGGATATCGTTTATCCTGTATTCTATTTTGTATTTTTTTTGAGTCGGACGTAGTGTTAGATATCCATTTCTCCGTTCCATATTCGTTCCACAAGCTTTCGGACGATCGGTCGATAGAAATTATCCGCTTCTTTTACACTCATACACGACAGTAGATAGTAGGGGTGCAATTAGAGTAAACTCGGAGAGACTAATCATCGAGATATTAAAGAAAGAGCACTTAATATTCTCCACCTATTTAGATATGACAATCCACATATCTATTATCTTATTCCTAAGTGAAGTCACAACAGACTTCTGCATATCACTTGATATACAGATATATATGAATGGGTGTCACTCATCCTGTTATATTTTTTCTTTGGAGTCAGATACAAATAATACCAGATACCCATTTATCCCTTTCGTATTCGCTCCGCGAGCTTTCGGTCAGACGAAAATTATCCGCTCCATTTGCTCCCTAACATTTATGACTGAGCAAAATTGCTACATGCAGATAGTCCCAAGCACAGGGCTGCAGCAGGGGAGATACTAAGGATCGGTAACCATAACATACCTAGCAGGGTGTTTACATTCCGTCAACTGGCCGATGCAACCAATTCTTTCAGCCCAGAGAACCTGCTGGGAGAAGGTGGCTTTGGAAGGGTGTACAGAGGATACATCCCAGACACCATGGAAGTAATAAGCATTTCTTCTCCCAGCCTCCCATTCTCTGTTTCATTAAGCTGACACCTGAAGACACAGTGATGCATAACATGTTTCTGATGTAATTGTAAATTGTGCCCATGTCTAGGTTATTGCGGTTAAGCAGCTCGACAAGTCCGGGTTGCAGGGAAACCGTGAGTTCCTTGTCGAGGTGCTGATGCTTAGCCTCCTGCATCACCCGAACCTCGTCACCTTGCTCGGGTACTGCACCGATTGCGACCAGAGGATACTAGTGTATGAGTACATGCCACTCGGTTCGTTGCAAGATCATCTCCTAGGTAATACAAACTCATAATGCTCAGTCTTCAATCATATTTAGCAAATAAACAATTAGAGATAAGAGATGATGAATGCAAGCTTGTAACGGTATACCTGTTTGTTCATTGTATTGTGCAGATCGCACTCCGAATTGGCAGCCGCTGTCCTGGCATACACGGATGACGATTGCAGTTGGTGCTGCTAGAGGCATTGAGTACTTGCACGAGATAGCCAATCCCCCGGTAATCTACCGTGATCTCAAGGCATCAAACATTCTACTGGACGGGAGCTTCAACGCAAAGTTGTCTGATTTTGGCCTTGCGAAGCTTGGCCCGGTCGGCGACAAAAGTCATGTCAGCACAAGGGTGATGGGCACATACGGCTACTGCGCTCCGGAGTATGCCATGACTGGCAAGCTAACAAAGATGTCAGACATCTACAGCTTTGGCGTCGTTCTGTTGGAGCTCATCACTGGGAGGCGAGCAATCGACACCACAAAGCCGACTCGGGAGCAGATTCTTGTCCATTGGGTGAGCTTTGCATCTAGTTGATCAAGCTTCAAGCAAATATGTAGCCTTGATATTTTCACTTAAGAATCATATTCTGGTTGTAACCAAGTAAATAGTTCAGACTTCAGATATAAAGATTACCTATACAGTTTGGAATTAAGATGTGATCTTCTATATATCTGCAGGCGGCACCACTCTTCAAGGATAAGAAGAAGTTTGTGAAGATGGCTGACCCAATGCTTGACAAGAAGTTCCCCCTGAAAGGCCTATACCAGGCACTCGCAATCGCTTCGATGTGTTTACAAGAAGAAGCAAGCAGTCGCCCGCTGATCAGTGATGTGGTGACGGCCCTTACATTTCTTGCTGATCCTAACTATGACCCTCCAGAAGACATCACAGACCCTCTACCCTTATCAACTCCCAATTTAGACAGAGAAACTAGCCAAAAAGAAACTGAAGGAGGTAAAGAACAACTGCAGGAAAAAGGAGAAGAAGGTAGCTGAAATGGCTTCTGAAACGACCTAACGGCGAATTAAACCAAGGTGCGTGTGGTGTAGAGGTACCAGATGGAGGAGCCGCGAAACTTTTATGCTCCCTCTGTTGTAATATACAAAACGTATTATTGGAATACGGGTAGACTATATTGGCGCAGATTAAAATTTACTATCATATAAATTAAGAAACTATGCAAATAAGAAATCATAGATTGTTACCATTAGACGCGCAATACAACGAAAGTAGAGTTGAAGTGGCCAGTTTAACAAAGAGTGTGTCGGTATAATGGAAGTAGTCGATCGTCTTCTGTCCAACTGTCTCCTCCTCGCGATTATCCCAACCAGCACCGCAATCACAACAACGCCTCTACCGAGGTCCACACGTCCAGTGATGGAACATCGTGCGTCGATGTGCTAGCACCATCACGCACGGCAAGGGTTATGAGATGTGACGGCTAGAGTTTGATGGATGTGTCTCAGGATACCTCTCTTAGCCCCCGCATCTCCCTTTATATAGTCTCCAATCGGATCCTTATCCGATATGATCGGATATCGTATCCAATTCAGTAAGTTTCAGACTGGATTTTTATCCAATAAGACTAGAGATCGTATTCCACTCGGAGTCTATCATCCGGACCCTTCTTATTCTAACCCGTTAAGTATGTGACTCTATATATTCATGTATATTTGGCCATGGGCCAAAAACTCATTTTCGTTCTATAAGTTGGTAGCGATCCCAAGTAGAACATAACGACTTCTAAATATACATAAAGATTATATCGGACGAACATATATAGTGATTATGTACCGATCCTTTTGCCTCATGATACCATATCGAACTCAAGGTAAGAAGCGTGTCATCCTATGATAGCTCGATCCTTCACTTGAACCTATAGTGGATTACTCAGTTGTGATTGATTCTTCAACTAAATTCGCATAGCCATGCATTTACTTAATCCAACCACATCGATGGGCCTAGAGATATCTCTCTTTTATATAAGAGGGGCAAATTATATCTTGATTGTTCACATTCCTCCGCATGTTTCATAGTAAACCTAAAAGTTATCTTTATGACCACTCAGTTATGGAGTAGTATTTAGCAACTCTTAAGTAAACTATTATACATGTAGAAAACCATGATGATCTTAGGACTAAGGATCCTACATACACTATGTATGAGATCAACTGATAACACTTAAGAATATAACAATTCCCACAGTGTGTCATAGTAGGTCAATCCAGCACATATTTTCTAACATGTGTCCACATTATTGATTTGATATCACCATATCCATGATCCATAAAATATGATCATCAATCAATACACATGCTAATCCATAAATCATAATTGTCTTCAAATAATGAAATAAAATTAAACATAATTTAGAATAACATCAAAACATGAATAAAGAGTTTCACGAACAAGTTACATACTTATTGATCAATATAAAAGATATTTATTTAAAGGACAAAATAACATATTATTCAAAAGATCATAAGCATAGAAGTGATACAATCATCTTCATAATTGCCTCTAGAGCATATCACTAACACATATAAGAAGGAGGTAACAACATATCATGTTATTGAATAAGACTTGACTTATGTGCTTTGATTAGGCATAATCAATTTTTCAGCATCGTGCAAAAATTGACCCGATGGTTGATGGTAAATGACGGTTAGGGGCATTTAATGGCTACTAACTTTTTTGAGTTGCATGGAGATATCAAAATCAAGCTTGATATCCAAACAGTTTCATTTGATGATGAAACGACTAATCTGGATATGCAGAATTCCAACATCGTTAAGATCACGTCACAACTATTGCCTTTCTTTTTAGTACTTCTGTAAGTAAAATGTATTAGTGATATGCCCCAGAGATAATTATAGAGATGATTTTATCACTTCTGTATTTATGAACTGTTGAATAATATGTCATTTTTGTCCCTTTAATAAATTAACATTTATATTGATTGGCAACTATGTGACTTATTCGTAAAACTCTCTATTTGTGTTTATGATGGTATTCTTAATATCCTTTATCTTATATCATTATGGGGACACTTACGATTTATGGATCAGCATATGTATTGATTGATGGTCACGTTCTATGAATCATGAATATGAGATATCAAATCAATAATGTAGGCAAATGTTGAAGAACATAGTGTTAGATTGTAACATCCTAAATTTCAGGTATTCAAAAATATGGAATTTTTAAAATTTTCTTGCATTTTGCTGGCACTCAAATTTCTTCTGAATATTTATTCGAAACCTTTCTAAGTTTTGTGGTATGCAAATTAATAATCAAGAATAAATCCCAAGTGCAAATAATAATCAAGTAAATAATAAAAATAGAAAAAGTCATTACAGATCATGACTTCAAAATACCAAAATCTTGAATTCAAATTCAGGTCAATAAAATGAATCCAAAAGAATATTAGAATATATCCCTAAATAACTAAACCAAAAATCTCTTCTTTTAATTCAATTAGCAAACCAAAATCCAGGTCTAAATATTCAAAATTTATATATATACAAATCATAACAAAATAATATAAAAAATCGAAATCCGAGAGCAAACTAAATAAAGTAGAAAATAGAGAAATATTAGATTTTGTATCTAGATATTTGAAACAAGATTTGAATTAAATTAAATCAATAATCTTAAACAGGGAATAGAAATTTAAGTTAAAAATTCAAATCCTAAAATTGTGCATAAAATTGTTTTCTCTCTATCTTTTCCTCCCTTCTCTTCCTTATCTATGGCTTGTGGGCCCTCCCTCCCTTTTTCTTTTTCTTCTCTCCCTTCCTCCCTCTCTTGCTTCCCTCACTGGCAGCCGGCCCTCCTCCCACCTTTCCTTTCCGCTCTGCCGACTCGGCCCAAGTCTCCTGTCTTCTTTCTTTTCTCCTCCTCCTCTCTTCTTCCTGCCTTCTTTGCATGGCTGTCGTGCACCCGCGTCGTCCTCCCTTCTCACTCGGCTCCCTTTTTCTCCTCCCGTCCCCTCCCGTCTCCTGTGCACGCGTCACTCCCGCCCTGCTCCCGTGTTCTCGCGCACCTCGCGCCATGCTCTGCCAGGCCGCACGCCGCGCCTGTGCGCTCACGTCGACACGACGTCAGCAGCACCTGCCCCCATCGACATCACTGCCCTCCACCATGTCCTGCCATGTTACTGCTCCCGTGTCATCACCACGCCAGCTCCCGTCGTCCTCGCTCCCATGCCCTGGCGCTAGCGTCCTCGTTCCCTTTGCCATTCCCTGCCGCCTGGCTCACACTTGCCACGGAGCCGCACGTCACACGGTCGGCTCGGCGTCTATAAAAGAAGAGGCGCACTCTCATCCACCTCACCTCATCCCCCTCTTCCTCCCACCTCAGGGAATCGGACTCACTGTGCCCCTAGCTCCGCCGGCAACCCTTCTCCCCAATCTCTGGCCACCACCGCCTCCATCACCACCACCTTTACTCCGGCTCGATGCTTCTCAATTCCACAGGGTTGGAGCATCCTTCCACCACTCCAAAGCTTTCTCCACCGTTGGCCGGCCCTCCCACCACCGGAACCTCGCCAGCGACGTGAGCTCCTCTGCACCGCCGCTCACGCACGTCGCCGACCCACCTCCGGCGCTCCTCGGCCCCCCACCGGCTCCTCCATCGGTTTCCCCGCGGCACCAGGAATCCGTTTTGCCCACCGCCAACAACCCTCCAGTCGCCCCTCGCCGGCAACCTCGCTGCCAGTACGCTGCCCGACTTGCTCTGTTTTTGGATGCCTGCAGCCTCGGCTTATCAGCATTCTCCCCCCTAGTAAGTCAGGTAACACCCGTGCTCGGCTGGTCAGGAGCGTGCGCGCCCAGCGCCACCGCCCGCATTCGATTCCCCATCCCGCAGTATTTAGGAACGAGAAAATCATGACAAATTTGAACTCTAAAATTTGTCATAATTTTCTCTTTTTTAGTACTATAAGCATATAATGAATTTGAACTTAAAATTTTATATATATGTAAAGCAAGTTTAGAAATACATGTAGAAATTTTTTTAAAATTTTTCGTAACTTTTTTAGTTTGAGTGCACGGTGAGTGTACCGTAAGGGTGAGCACATAGCATATATTCCCATACACACACACACTCTCTTATGTCATGATTCTAAAAATGTGCATATGTGTTTTGCAACTTGTTGGGAATCATTGATAATCCTTATGTGTATGATACTGTAGTTTGCAAATGTATTTTGTAAAATCTGTTGTAGTATATGCACTTCTCAGGCAAATCGAAACTACCGCAATGTATTCTGCGATACTACCGCTAGTCAGAACTATCAGCATTGTAATCACAGAACTGCCGCATCGATTGGTGGTCAGAAGATCTGTGGGGTCGAGAACCATTATGGTCGAACCAATGTGGTCCAAGACCTGTGTGGTCGAAGATCAACGTGGTCGGAAACCAGTATGGTCGATGCCGACATAGTCAAACCAATGAGGTCAAAGATCGACGTGGTCGATGACCTATGTGGTTGAAGATCGACGTGGTCGAAACCAATATGGTTGGATCCGACGTGGTCGTAATATGTGTGATCGAAACCATTATGGTCGGAACCAATGTGGTCCAGATCTGTGTGATCGAAACCAACGTGGTCGAAACCGAAGTGGTGAAACTAGCATGGTTGGAACCGACGTGGTCGAGATCTGTGTGATCAAAACTGACATGGTCGAGATCTGTGTGGTCGAAATTGATGTGATTGATACAATGTGATCAAAGATTAACATGGTCGAAACCGGCGTGGTCAAACCAGCGTGGTTGAGAACTGTGTGATCGAAACTGACATGGTCGAGACCTATGTGGTCGAAATCTACGTGGTCGAACTGACATGATTGATACAACGTGATCGACGATTAATGTTGTCGAAGATCAACAAGGTCAATGTGGTCGAGACCTAAGTGGTCGGAGACCAGTATAATCGGAGACCTGTGTGCAGTACTTCTGATCGGAATGACCGGCTTGTGTAGCTGTACGTTTTTTCCATAGAGACACCTGTGTGGAGTCTTTTCGTTCCTAAGGAAATTGGTAGTTCCGCACGAATGCTGCAGTACTTCCGATAATTGGTAGTACCATACTTTGCACGTCGGAACTGCCAGATTTGTCTGCAATGGCTAGTTTTCTTATCATTGTTGAGGGGAGCAGAAGTACTGGTTGTTTGCCTGTGGTACTTCTGAAAATCCCATTTTTCTGTCCCAACGACTAGTTTCGAGGTGTGGGGTATATATACCGCCTTGTGGCCGGTTGGAGATATGAATGCTTTACTCTATTTCACTCTCTTGAACTAGTGTGAGGTCCTGCTCTTAATTGTGCATATGTTGCACCTTGTGAGAAAAGAGGAAAGCTCTAGATTGCATGTGTTACATCTAGAGATAGATTGTGTATCCACTTGAGCGATGTGTATTCGTTGCACATGGTGAGAGTCAAGCGAGGGGTTTAACTTATTACTCTTGGAGTTTGCCGACTCCTAGACTGTGTTGGAGGTGTCGTGCGCGGTGATCTTCTCAAAGAAAGTTGTGAGAAGACCCACCAAAGTTGTGAAGGTTGGAGCTCACCTACCTAGATCGGAAAGAGCTATCACTAGTGGATTGAGGTGTTTCAGCTTAATTCGTGGAGCCGGTCCAATTCGTTTAGGCTAACCTTAACGTAGACTAGGGGAGACCAGCAAGTCTCTGATCACCATGGTAAAAAGCAACCGTGTCAATTGTAGTTTGTTTTCTTATGCTCAGTTTACATTCATAGAATTAAATTGATTGCTTGTCTTTCTGGGATTGCAAACCTTAACATAGACATAGAGCGTTTGTGCACTTAGGTGAATATAATTAATTTAGGTGATATTTGTGCTAAACTAATTTGAGTTAAGCTTTCGCATCTTATAATTAGTTGAGACAAATAGAATTTGATAATTAATTAGAGAAGATTTTTAGACCGCTTATTCGACCCCCTTTGGTCGGCCTCCTCGATCTAACAACCATCCGTCCTAATGCCCAGAAGATGGTAGTCCCATTGATCCAGAAATAGCAGGAGGTGATGCATTTGTCGAAGTAGGAGACGGTGCCGCAGATGCTACAGAAAAATTTTGTGGCAATCCTACTATATCCTATGGTAGTTGTGCAGTAGCATGCGACAGGTCTCTGGCAATCTGCTATAGCACATTGTTTACAGCGGGCACAAGACTTCCAAAGGAGGTTATCACGGGACCTACATTTACGTTAGTTGGAACAACAGAAATATGCATAGAATCTCCATAGTGGCCATAATATGGTGAAGGTAAAAGCAAGGGAGAGTGTTGATCCGTGGGAGATGAGGAAGTCATTTGATTGCGCCGAGAGAATGAAAAAACTTTCTTGTCAAAGGCAACATCTCTCAATATATAGACATGACCGATTTTAATGCGAAGGCATTTGTAACCTTAGTGAAGGTTACTATATCCAATAAACACACATTGTTGGGAATGAAAGGCAAGCTTATGGATGTTGTAAGGGCGAAGATGAGGCCAACAAGCACACTCAAACACTCGAAGGAGGGAATAGTCGGGTTTTGTACTGAGAAGTTTTTCTATTGGTGTGATGTTGCCAATAACTCCACTTGGGAGCTGGTTGATGAGGAAGACTATTGAGGAGAATGCAGTGTCCTAGAAACGAAGAGGAACTGACGCATGGGAAAGGAGAGCTTGTCCTATTTCGACTACATGTTGGTGTTCTCGTTCAGCAGAACCATTATGTTGATGGATGTGTGGACATGACACTTGGTTTCCAATCCCAATTTTCTAAAAAAAAAGAGTTGAATTTTTTCTATTCTCCTCCCCAGTTAGTTTGCATGTGAATGATTTTCCTATTCAACAGTCATTCAACGTGGTGAAATTGAATGAATGTGTGAAAGACATTAGCTTTAGATTTAAAAAGATATAGCCAATTAAATCAACTGAAGGTATCAATAAGACTCACATAATATTTTGAAACCACTGAAAGATGTTCGAGCAGGACCCTAGACATCTGAGTACACAAGCTCAAGAGGAGTAGATGCAATATTATGCGAAAGTAAGTAAGCTTATGACTCTTTGCTTGTTGACAAGCATTATACACTGATTTATTTTGATCTAATGAAAATGGCAGACTGTTTTTTTCTGAAGAACATGCTTAACTACATGGAGGATGGATAACCAAGACGTTAGTGCCATTGTTCTTGAGGAACTCTAGCACTGTGGAGGCCTTGCTTGACTAGAGGAACGACATCAAGACTGTAGCGGCCGTCAGAGCATCAATCTTTAAGAATAACCCTCCTCGTATCCCGATCCTTGATCAGAAAAAATCAAGATAAAACTTGAAAAGAACATTATTGTCATGTGTGAATTTTTGAACGAATAACAGATTACGAGTGACTTGTGGAACATAAACAATGTTTTTTAGGTGAAAGGAAAGTAAGGATGTATATAGATTGGAAAATATTACTCCTAGCATCGTATCCAAAAAAGCCCTCTTAAAAAATGCTCTCACTCTACGTGTGCATCGAGTAAAAGAGCAAAGAAAACTCATTTTCGGCTGGCTAGAAACTATGACTTAAAAGGACCGACCCCTTCTGTGGCCATTGTGTTTTCCTTTGTTTTTATTTTTGTCTTCAACTGTCAACGAAAAAGACAGATAGAAACTATGTAGCACTGTGTAAAGACTAAAGATCGACGGGCCTATTCATTTTAACTTTGGCTTGTAACTTTTATTTACGGTTTATAAATTTTAGACTATTCGTGAGAGAGGATATGAAATAAAAGAAATTTATATATAATTTTGACCGATATAAATAAAATCGTTATGGTATGTATTATAATTAATTTATAGATTTTATCTTAAAATACTCTACTTAAAAACTAGTTGTTATAAAAAACCAAAAAATAACTTTTTAAAAATAAAAAAGAGGCCCAACATCTCACCACAGCTGTCATAAAAGCTGGAACACCAGACAAAGGTCGCATCGCAACTTTGTGGTAGGCACTACGGCAGCTCGATTTCCATTTTCCCCCTCTATCTAGGAATTTGCCTTGCCGATGTGAACAGCTGTTTTTCTGTTCGCCCCTGTAGACTGTACATTCTCAGACTTGGAATTCAGATCAAAAAATTTTGATTTTTTTGTGCGTGTGTAAGATGCTTCCTCCATAGTTAATGGATGTGTTCTTTTCAGTTGTGAATGGTTTATGGCTACGGCTAATATCTTTTAGTACTAATGTGAGTGTTTGTGCGAACAAATCGAATATTGATAAGCCTATACATTGTTTCGAAAAAAACAACCTGATAAACTATTTGAAAAAAATATCAAAGAAAAGCACAAATTATAAAGCTAAAAAGAAGGGACCAATTTCTTCTTTACCTTCGGCAGTTTCAATTCAAAACGGCGAGATCTGATCTGGAAACCGGATGTAAATGGTCTTTCTTCATACGAGTAGACAACAGTACAATGATGGAAATCACATCCTGCACCAGGGGACTGCATCGGATTCTGCTTGTTTCCTCGTGTCCTTGCAATGGCCATTGAATAGCCATTCGTAAGAGCAACTCTAGCAGACCCCCTACTTGAGCCCTCAAACCTCATATTTGAGAGCCAGAGTAAAAAACTGCACTCCAGCAGACCCCCTACTTGGCTCTCAAAAATAGGAGGCCTCTCAAATGAGGTCTTCAAGCCCTCATTCCCAGGGGCCCCCTATTCTGGATCTTATTTTCCGTTTTTCCCCGCCTGCGTGAAAATTCACCGCCTCCCCGCTTCCGCTCGCCCCCCGCCGCTTCCGCTCGCCCCCCGCCTCCTCCTCTTCCGCTCGCCCCCCGACGCCTCCGCCCAGCGCCTCCACTCCCCCGCCGCCCCCACCGCGCCTGGCTTCCCCACAGCCCCCTTCCCCTTCCTCGGCGCCTCCACCCCCTCCACCGCCGCCTCCGCCTCCGCCCCCTCCCCCGCCGCCCCCTTCCCCGGCGCCTCCGCCCCCTCCACCGTCGCCTCCGCCTCCGCCCTCTCCCTCGCCGCCCCCTTCCCCGGCGCCTCCGCCCCCGGACTCCCCCCTCCCCCGCCGCCCCCTTCCCCGGCGCCTCTGCCCCTCCACCGCCGCCTCCGCCCCCTCCCCCGCCGCCCCCTTCCCTGGCGCCTCCGCCCCCTCCACCGCCGCCTCCGCCCCCTCCCCCGCCGCCCCCTTCCCCGGCGCCTCCGCCCCCTCCACCCCCGACACGCGGTGGCGGCCGCCGGCGGCTTGGCGCTCCGCCGACCGCCGGAGAGTGAGGCCGGTGGGGTTTCCCGGCGTTGGAGTTGGACTGAGGGAGAGGGAGAGAATGAGGAGTGGGTCCCATGTGTCAGTTGCAGTGGAATGGATTTGAGGGCTTAAATTTGAGAGGTGCTGTTGGAGCAGATGTAAAAAAACAGGGCCCTCAAAAGTAGGGAGAGCCCTCAAATGAAAAGTAGAGGCCCTGTTTTGAGGGCTACTGCTGGAGTTGCTCTAACCCTCTTTATGCTACTATGTTAATGCGACTAATTATACTTTTCACATGTTCATGCCACCAGCCATAAACCCCTTTGGAATCAGTGATGGTCAATGGTAAATTCGGGCCGGTTTGCTCACGTGAGGGCATCCATTGAAGCTGGGCAAATGGTCACTCCATGTGAACCCTATCTGATAAATGGCCTCAGTTAATACAACTAGTACTGTTTCCATCTAATCTATAGAGAAAAGAGAACATACAACGCCAGCTTAATTATCATCATGCATCATGCGCTTTGCAGATCTTTGTATTATGCAGATATTTCTCATTGATTTTGTTAATCGAGCCTAGTCAATAATCTTCCAAGGGTAGCAAGAGGCCGGCTTGATTTAAAATTCAAAAATACAAAATACAAATACCAGTACTTCCATAACACAAGAGAACAATTTCATGTGCTTATTTGTCACTACTTCCTGACAAATGGAATATGTACGCGGCCGTGCGGCCTTTTGCCGCCGCCCTGAGACTTCCCGTTGTTCCATGCAGCTTGCCCAGTTGCTGCATCTCTCTTGCCTCCCAAACACGACGCATGCGAGACAAAGCACATGCCATGCATAACTTAGGGTCTGTTTACTTCGGCTCAAATTTATGATTTTTAGTTGTGGCTTATAACATTTAAATTGTTTGTGTAAGAGATTATAGAGTAATAGAAACTCACATACGATTTTTGTCGATATAAATGAAGTCAATACAGTATGTAATACAATTAACTATTAGATCCTATTTTAAAAAATACTCTATTTAAAAGTTAATTATTATAGAAAAATTAAAAGTAGCTTTTAGAAACTGAAAAGAACAAATCCTAAACACGGCGAGAGAAACCGACTTCTTTGACTAGTAGTGTGCCCGTGCTAACGCTACGGTAAAATACAAAACAAGATAAAATTTGTAAAAAATAAAACGAACAATCAGATTCATTAAGATTCACGTCCACGCTTGCAACCGCCGATTCTTATGCCACGTTCGCCCATAGAACTCCTCACTTTGTAACCGCCGAGGCTGCAGCTGCTCTGGCTCCACCTTGCTCTCAGCTGGTGCACACCACAACCCACGCCCATTTTTGTTGCCATGGTCGAGTGAGAGGGGGAGAGACGGGTGAGGGGAGAGTGGCGGCGCGGAGAACGGGGGAAGAGAACTCAGCGGCGCCGCGGAGGAGCGGGGGAGGAGGAGGTGGCGGCGCGGGGTGGGGAGGAGGAGGAGGCGGCGGCGGCGCTGGGTGGGGGGAGGAGGAGGCGACGGTGTCGCGGGGTGGGAGGGAGGGGAGGATGCTTTAGGATTGTAAAGACCGTGTAGACCGGACCAAGCATCAACAGTGTAGATTGAGTACGGTGGAAAACACAGGAACAGATCTCCACTTTTGGTTGGCTATTGTTTTAGCCCCACCACTGGCACGTCGGAACGCGTGAATTTTGTATGAATTCCGTAGGGAAGGATCGTTACAGAACTCTCGCATTCCAAACCTAGCCAACTGTAGCTAAACGGAGTATCATCCTCGAAGGTTTCCTATGATGGCACATAGAGCATATGGCTATCTGGGATTCTGTCCAACCATTCTGTAAAACCGAACTTTCCAATGCTCAAATATCTGGGATAACATGTGGCTATTGCCATGTAAGCATTATTGTAGCTTGCAAAAATTCCAATATATGTTCAGTACACCATAGAAAACATGACTCGGGCTAACTGCAATAAGATGGGAGATGAAAATATAGGTTGAACATAAACCAATCACTAACTCTAATACTCAGCTCAAGCCATAGGAGTTTGCAGTGCCAACCCAACTATACACTGTTGCTAGCTTAGGCCACTGACAAAATACTAAAAACTCATAAAACGTATCTTTCCAATGCAAATGATTCGTTCATTGAATCAAGACTTGGATGGATTCACTGGACCCTCCTGAGAGAAGCATTAGGGCTGTCTGATGGCATGGGGTCTTGACATCAAGAGCAGCCAGTGTTAGAGTGGAGCTAACAACTGCATCCCCCAGACTGCGCCTGCGACTGGGATGAATTCGCGTTGCTAGACTTCAAGTTCACGTCAACCATCCTGCTTTGCTGATGAAAGGGTCTCCATTCCAGGGAGTGCAGCCGCAATCTTACGGAACAGTGCCTGGTCAGTGGTCACGAGTTTGTGGTGGTTAATACAAAACAAACAAGAAGGTTAATCAACTTGCCAGAAAAAAGGAATGAATTGTGACCCATTCATTACACAAGCCATAATTCAACATTCCTAAAAGAAAACCACACTGCTTCAAACTTCCAGAAAAATTAGCCTACTCTATAAGCATCTTATCCAACATGAAGTCAACTTGTACTAAATGAAATACAGAAGAAATATCTATTTGTGAAGCATACCTTAATGTTAAAATCAGCTTTAGCACTGGTTTCAATAAACATCACACCGAGATCTTTTGCCTTGGCTTCCCCTTCCTCTATGGAGACTTGCCTGTTGCATGAGAACCAACAGAATTTCAGCAAAGATATGCGAAGAAAACATTTCCACAGATCACATTAGGACCTTAAGGAGGAAGAAGATCATTGGTAATTTGGCTAATGTAGCTAAGCAGAAAATAACCACAATCAAATGACTCAAGTAAGAAAAGGCTCAAAACTCAAAAGCATCAAAATATCAATATATGTTATACTTTAGTTCATGTTACAAGTTACTGAGCATAAATACTAAGCAATAGCATATGATTTACGACCATGCAAATGTTTGATTAAAGACAGTCAAGACACAAGATTCAAATACCCCAATGGTCAATTTAACCTATCATGGAAAAGGAGATAGAGCACATAAACTGTAGTTATGAAATCTGAGGTTCTGCCGATATGCACCTCATTCCAAAAATTCACACCAAAATGTGACATAAACAAAAAAGCAACTCTTAAAAAATTTGACATGTGGACCGAGCTCCCACTTGTCATACTCATAACGTTTTTATCACAAGTTTTGGGGTGGCATCCAACTAAAATTCCAAAGTAAAACAAACCGAATAGTGCTAGTTAATTTTGCTTGACATGTTTTTTGTATTGAATTACTCTAATATTCAATGATGGTAGAAAAAAATGTGTATCAGTATAAGTCATAAGGCATCATGCGGTTCTGTCCTATATACGACAATCAAACTGCAAATTTTGGCACACATAGGGCTAACAACACAGAAGACATCTGGAGAACTGCATCTGCCATAAAAAAGAACCAAAGGGTATGTGCAATCATTAGCACCCAACCGATAGAACCAATAAAAGCTACATGAAATAGATAACAATGCGAACCACACTAACCTCTTGTCAACAAGGTCAGTTTTGTTCGCAACAAGCACAATGATAACATCACTGCCCCTCTCAGTGCGGACTTCCTCTATCCACTTTGAAGTGTTTAAGAAAGACTGCCTGCCTACAGCATGAACGAAAAAATAAGGGAAAAAGGAAATGTAATCTGAATTTAACTAAAAAAAGAAGTTGCTAGTCAAAATTGCAGCTTTTGCACGTCTAACATCAAAAATTTGCTTAAGAATTTCTTTCTGTGCAACATGTTTGGGTTTACAAACAGCTCATGAAAAAATGCGGAGACAGAGAGGGAGCATACTTGCAACATCATTATACAATAACAGCAACTGAAGAATCTCTGATGTAGCTTGGAATTAAACTCCTGAATCTTTCCTGACCAGCTGTATCCCTGAAAAGTAAAGTACGAAAATACAGATGATAAAGGTCAGCACTCAGCAGTACTCCAACGGACAGACCAACTTCCCAGAGATGCAGTACAAGATGTTACCATACCAGAGTTGGAGTCTCACAGTTCTGTCTTCAAGGTACATTGTCTTCGACAGAAAGTCAATACCAATTGTAGCCTGTTTCAAATGAACAAAACGTAAGCAGGCAATTAACCGAGAAATATTTTATTATTAAAAAACAAACATTTCTTCTTTTACTTCCACGAAGTGTGTCAAAAAAAAGCATCAGAACACCATCATCGCTCTCACAACCATACATCACAGCGTAACAACAGTCATCATTCATCAGGAACGACACATCTATTGGAGATGTACATATGAAGAAAATACAACAGTAGTTCAAACTCAGATTGTGGCATCTATTCTACCCTGCCTTGAAGGTCTCTAAGCCATGAAAATTCTGTGAAAAAGGGCTAGTGTTAGGCTCATGCTTTGAGAAACGTGCCAAGCCCCTCGAAATGGCAAAGGTTCCAAATAAAATTGGGATCCCAGGTGTGACGTTGCTTCGTGCTCGAGCAAAAAGAGGCCTTTTAACACAACTCATAGTTTTCGTTCCCTGCATTGCAACGCCTATAATCCAGCAGCAGGACATTCCCATCCCAATCGTTGTGCCAATGCACCCAAAAGCTTGGCCTCAAGCACCCCGGATATATTTCTTGCCGAACAACGCGGCGCAATTTCTCATGCCTTAAATCCCAAACAACACCCTAGTGATTACACATGTATCCACAACATGCCAATTCATCTTCCTCGATTAGGAATCATGAGCGCGCCTGATCAAATCCGATACCATATTACCATGCATATATTGCAAGGAAATTGTAAGAATGATGAGCATTTGAGCATTGTTCATGCTGAAAGGGGAAAAGACCAATTCGCTGCTATGTGCATCAATTAAGAACCATGAGTACATCTCTGCATCAATATTTCTAGGACTATGTACAGGACTGCGGGATAAAATTACTGCAATCGGATAGGGGAGGCATACCTAGCTCCGCGGCAGAAGGGGGACGGGACCACGTGTCTTCCTCGCCGAGCTCGGACGCGGCGTCGAAGCGCACTGAGGAAGGCAGGGGCGCCGAGGAGGCGAGAAGGGCGCCGGACGCCGCGGGAGAGGGGGAGCCGGGGGCGAGGAGGTCGGCGTGGCGCGGCAGCGGGATCATGACGGGGGAGAGCGAGCTCGGGGAGAGGTCCGACGCCGGCGGCGCGGCGACGGCGGGGGGGGGGGGGGGGGCTCAGATGGGGCCGAGGCGTCGGGGGTGACGAAGCCTACTTGGCGGATCTTGGGCTCGACGCCGCCCGACGACGACCGCGGCGGGCGGCGGAGATCCATCGCCGCCGTTGGAGGGGTGGAGGGGCGGTGTTGCTTCGCGGCGCGCGAGGGTTTGGGGTTTGGACACGACCGAGCGAGACGGGTGTCGGGTGGGATGGGGATCTGGCGCCGCCGCCGCCGAGGCCTCCTGCCGGCTCGCGCTCCGCGGCCTGCCCCCCATGTTCCACGAGCTCGAGTGGGACCTTATCATGGTGGACGCACCCACCGGGTTCCTAGGAGGTTGGGGCAAGCGACGCGGGGGCGACCTCCTCATCCAGTGAAAGCGGCGGCGGGACAGGGATGGGGAGGAGGAGGCGATGCGGGGTGGAGGAGATGTGGATGGGGTCTCCGTAGAGCCGCGACTCTTCCTCCCTCCGGATCGCGGCGTCGAGGTCGCCGGGGGCGGCAGAGGAAGCGGTGGGGCGCGGGGAGGAGAGGAAGTGGTTGAGGGAGGCGAGGAACGAAGCGGTGGGGGAGGCGAGGCTAGGGTTGGCGTGGAGGCTGGGGCGCGGCGAGGAGGGGGAGAGGAGGACGAAAGGTGGGGTATGAGTATTATAGAGTAGGGTAGATTTGGATCGTTGGATATGAGTGGGTAAGGAGGGAGAAAGGTGGGAATTGATCGTTGATTTCACTGGTTGGTTTTCCTGGGGACACGAATTGGTGTGGACGCAGGAAAACTCATGACTGCTGGGGGCACAATTTGAGGTAGGCGTAGGAAAGAATTGAACTGGTGGATTTTAGGGGTAGAGATGATCCACGTAAGCTCCGCCTTAATATATATCTTCACCGGTATTCTTTCCATTCAAATCTACGAGTACTTAGGAGTAGTTTAGTGTGAATGCATGCATGCATCTTCTTGTTGAATGTGACATCACAGAGCACAGTGCCCATAGTGTGTGGATGCAATGCAAAGCAATGCAACAAAAGCACAAACTAAGCGACATGCGACGTCATCGGAGAGCAAGGGCATTTAAGGTGCATTTAAAATGGCTTTGGCTTTTATCGCTTTTTTTAGATAAAGGAATATAACATTCCGGCCTCCATCATTCACAAGTCAATGAGTACAGCCAATTCCAACACACCCATAGTACTTAGACTACAAACCACCATACGGTGTACAAAACACGGAACAAAGAAACGGAACTCAAGTCCCATCCCTACTCCTACCTCATTACAAAACTTGCTAAACAAAGCCAAACTCTTTGTTGCCTCCATCAAGCGACTGCATTCCTCTAGTGAAGACAGCAGCACTCAATGCATCACCTCGATGCTCAACAGGGAGGGCCTTCGGCAAGCACTTCATCTTCTTCATCCAAATAGCTCTCTCTTCGCCCAACATCTCTAACCTTCCTCGGACCTTCTAACACCGTATAGCGGGTCAGGAGATGAGGAAAGACACGGTGCCGAGAGCTTCTGGCGAACTACAAATGCAAACAAAGCACGAGCAGCGACAGAGCCTAACGGTAAGCACCAAACAACTGAACTGAAATTGCCTAACGACGCCTTCAAGAAGGTAACAACGCCCAAGGCGCTGACGCCGCCAGTCCACCATGGGAAAGGTTTTCACCTGCAATCAAAGAAGAGGTACAGAAAGGACGCCTCCAAGGAGGAAGCGGCGTCCGCAAACGTCGCCGTCCGAGCTTTCGCCCTGACCTCAAATCACCCAATTGCTTAGGCTGCCTGTACGTCGGTGGCGAGACCGCCGCCACCGCGTACACCGCCGTCCCGACTCCCAGCCCCGCTGCTGCAGCCCAAGCGAGGCCTCACTGTCGCCGCCGCGCTTGCAAGAGCCGGAGAATTCCTTGGCGGCCTGGGATTGGATGCGGATGAGGCCCTTCATGGACCCACAATTGACGCCGCCCCACTCCTTGCCCAACTCCACCAGCACCTCCCGCGCCGGCGACAACTGCGGCATCTTCTTTTTGTTGAGTTCCAAGCGTTGAACAAACTCCTCATACAACATCTGGTCTTCCTTCGTGGAAATTTCATAAAGAACCTCATCAGGATCTCTTGTGGTGCCATCCCATCCCTCAGGCATAACTTTGAAGTCTGGCTTATACGGTAGAGATGCCACATGAAACTCCCTATCATGGGAATTGAAAAATTCTAGGCAACTGTTGTAACAGCCTGAAAAATACAAATATTAAATTATGAAGTTTTGGATTGTTTTATTTGCTTTTTATTTGAATTTGGAGTTTATTGGCTTTTTGTAAATAAAAAGGAATTTCAAAAGTGAAAAGAGGAAAGAAATCAACACATAAAATAACAAAACATGAGCATCAAATAAAGAATCTGAAAAGATGATCCATAAACTACCAAGTTAAGAAATGAAAGTAAGTATAAAATAATATCCCTAAAAATGTTGGCAAGCAAATTTTAGGAGGCTAGCATTTACACATATGTGCAAACACATATAAACAATATACATGTATGTATATATATATATATACACATATATATTAGGTGGAAGAGTAAATAAATAAACAAATATGTTAATACACAAAAATCAGAGAATATGTATACATGTGCATGCCACAGAATATATGTGTAAATATATATACATGCAATTTCAAATGCAAAAGCAAAATGAAATAAAAAAATGGTAATAGAAAGAAAATTTCATAACCAGGCCGGTCATCACCCCGGCCCAGCCCCGCCTCTCCCCTTCGGCCTCAGCGCGCTTGCGCCCGCGGCCCAGTCGGGCGCACCCGAGCGGCCCAGCCCCGTTTCTCCCTCTGCCGAGCGGGCCCCGCTCCCCCGCGCCCTCTCTCTCTGGCTGGCGGGACCGAGCCGTCAGCGCCTTCCTCTTCCTCCCTTCTCTTCCCGAGCGCGCCCGGACCCCCACCTCCCCAACCCTCTCTCCGCGCGGCTCCGGTCAAAAGCCGAGTAACACGGCCGCGGGGATCCAGCTGAGCAGCAGAGCAGGGATGGCGCGTGTGCACCGCCCAAATCTCCCTGCCATACCCCGTAGCCCACTGCCGCCGCTGACATCACCGCCGTCCCCGATCTGCGCCGGGCTACCCCCTACTGTTTCGCCTCGTTTTCTCGCCTCGCTACACCCGACCTCATCACGCGCACGGCGCTAGACCCTCTGCCCTTCAGCATGCGCACGGCATAGCGGCATTATGCCAAATCCCCCGCGAATCCCTGGCTCTGCCACCCCCTCCTGACATTGCCAGCATGCCGCACGGCCTCGCCAGCGGCCAGCCCCACCCCGTCGCCTATAAAACCCGGAGCGACTCCCGAACGCTTCATCACGCTCACCTCCACCTCTCATCACGAACAATTGGGCTAAAACCTCCTCAGTCGCCGGGGGGATCGTCTCCATCCCCAGCTCCGGTGAACTCCAATCCGGCGATTCAAGCTATTCGGGTTCAATTCCTCGTAACCCCACCACCCTCGGCTCCCCGCGAAACCAACTCCCGCCTCACCCGAGCTCCTCGTTGCTTGTAGGTCGCCGTCACCAGAGCCCCTCCAACGCCGCCGCCACCGCACGCCGCCAGCCCTCTCCGGTGACCGTCACCCCCGGCCGTCTACACCAACATCCTCATCGGCACCCGGAGATTGCATTTTGCGCAACCCCAGGCCTTCTCCGACCACCGTTCACCGGCGACGCCACCGTCTTTCCTCGGCCGAGCTTCCTCTGTCGGGCCTCCTCCCAGAGCTACTTCAAAGGGTTTGATTAACCCTATAGGGTAAGCAACACTCGCACGGTCACTTGGCTAGCCCCACCGATTCTCTTCTCCCCCACTGGCTCCCTCGGCCGCGCGCGTTCGAGCCCTGGCTCCGCAGCGCTGAGGTGAGCCATTTCTTTTTAATTCCCCGCTGACAGCTGGGCCCCGCTAGTCAGTGGCTGGCGGTCTGCGCGGGTTGCTGACACCAGGGTCCCACCTGTCAGTGACCCAGTTTCATCCATGGCCACTGACAGGGGGTCCCACATGTCAGTGAGCGAGTACACTGACAAATGGGTCCCACTGGCCATAGGCACAGCAATAAACAGATAAAGAAAAAGGTAAAAATGATAAATATGCCATGTAGGACCCACTGTCAGAAATCTATTAATTTTTAGATTTATTTGAACTGAAATATTCAAATGAGCATAACTTATTCATTTTAACTCCAAATTGAGTGAGACAAATTTCTAAATTCAACAAAAATCAAAATCTATCCAATGAAACTGAAATCATAATTTTTGGAGTTCATTTGAATTTCTGGTGTTATTTGGTTTGATTTGCTGCTTTTCTTTTATTTCAAATTTGGCGCACGCTAAAATAGCTTACGAGGCACAAGAGGAGGAGATCGAGGCAGCAACTCTAGAAGCACCAGAGAATCCGGATCCCGACCACTGTGACCAAGGCGAGTCAATACTTTGATCATGTTGAACCCACATTTATGCAAATTACTTGGTTTTAAATTAACAAAATGCATGATGTTATTTTTATGCAAATACATGCTAAACTTGATATTCTAGTTATATGCCAATGTTTACCTTGAATAGTATTACCCCTCCTTTGGAATGATTGAATGTGTAAACCTTGTTGCCCTAGCAAAAGTATAATACTAATATTTCGAAAATAAGTCCCTAATGATATGCTATGCTTAGTGTTGCATTAATACTCAGGGGGCGCTGAAATGCCCCATACATCATGATCGCTTTTAATGATGAGAAAATGGTTTGGGCAGTCATGGTGGAAATGACTGGTATATTTGATATGACTATTTTACACTCCCAAAATCCCCAACTTGCTTTAATATCTGAGCGGACTGATTCGATGGTGTGAGTGTGGTGCAGTGGAAGCACAAAAATGGGTTAGTGGTAGACCGCCCAGATACCACTAAGGACTGAATCTTGTCATGACCTCCCGGGTAAAACAGTACAACCACAAGTCTGTAAAATACAACTTGGCTAAGTAAATTTATCGAAACTCCGGACTCATCTCACTGGTAGGGGGTGAAGGGGTTACGCTATGGCAAGGGGGCCTGAAGGGACACCAGTGGAGGGTGAAGTTTCCCAGTCGTACTAGCGCAGAGGGAAGTGGAGCCCGTACGCTAGTAGCTGTGGGAAACATCCCGCGCACAGATGGGACCCACCGCAAGTGGGCAGTTTCCCATAAAGGTGAGATGACAAAAGGGTCTAGATACTTTGAAAAGTCACTGTGATAGTCTGCTCAACCACACGTCTAAGGAATCGTGTAGGGTAACGAGTTCATTGTCTCTTGTGGTGAAAGTGTACAAACTCTGCAGAGTCAAAACTATTCGAATAGCCGTGCCCACGGTCAGGGGCAGACATGAGAACTTAACTAGATATAGTTCTGTTTTAAAATATTGAAAAACTGGGAATGCAAAAGTGAAAGGGCGATGGACTGCCCTGGTTTGGAATTGTCCTGGATGTCGTCCCAGTGGTAAGTTAAGCGGCTATAACGCTGAAAAATTGCTATATGGTGCACATGCCATGTAACGGTGGATGGAATCTGGATGGCTATTATTATTGCATATTCTTGAACATTATGCTTTTGTTCAAATGCTAGGTCTTAGGAATTTTTATATAATTGTATTCAAAAGCACTCTTCGCAAAATAAAATAACCCGAGCCTTCCTTTGATTAGCCATACATGTTATATCTTGCATTCTGTGTGTTGGCTCGCTGAGCACGGGGTCGGAGTGCTCATACTCGCTTTTGCGACAAAAATCCAGAAACGGGAATACAAGACCACTATGCCTACGAGGAAGCTCCCGCTACGGAGGAGAAGGATAACGAAGGAAACTAAGGCGTAGGCTTCGTTAGTTGGACATGGACAAGTGGACATATGGCGTTGTGTGCACGTATGTTACTAGTTAGCTGGTGACATATAATGCACACAGTACCTCCAGTCGCTTGCCTGTGGATTTGGGTTTGCTATGCTATGATTCCGCTGTGCGTGTTTGTAATAAAGACATTTGGCCTGATCGGCCCCTTTTGTAAACTCTATCACCCGACGTGGTGTATTTCAATTTATGTAATATAATGGTTGATTATGCGATGTATGAAAGGATTCAGCAATGTACCTGTGTGCACTAGCTACTGATCCAGGGAATAGTGCAGTATACACAGTAGATTCAGATTGAAAAATCTGGGTCTGACAGCGCTGGTATCAGAGCATACGACTGCAGGGTAAAGGCCATAGAGTGGAAATTAGGATGAATCTAGGGTCACAATATTTGCAAAACTTATAAAATGATTGCGAAAAATATAGCGTACTACTTCTTTTCGTATCCTTCCTAGCTCTACTCTATTCTATTGTTCATTGATGTATATTTTGGAAATTGCTAGTAATAATAATTAATTCCACCGAGGGCAGGGGCAGTTCAATTACTGTGTCCGGCAGACTACCAAAGGAAGAGTAGATAGCACGGTGCCGTACTCACTAGGAGTGGTGCAAGTACTAGTTATGTACCCGTACTATGAAATTCCAGCATAAATGCTGGCTAGACGATTATTTGTGTATTTAACGAATGGCCAGGCATAAGGCCTTATGATAAATGTTCTTTTGCCGTTTATCTTGTTGTTCTTTTTGCAACAAGGGTGAATACCCCTTTCTTTTCTCGAGGGTAGTATTAGTACTGAATTACGAAGTCGTAACTGCAGATGGCCAGTCAAAGGGTTACACGGTCCCGGGCCCATACTGACCCTCATCATGCTGAGGTAGACTCAAACCATGGCGCAACACCCGAAGAAAATCAGAACCAAGATGCTGATCTCCCGAACCCTCCAGTTAATCCCACAATGGCCCAAGTAATGGCACAACAAACTCAGATCTTACAAGCCATTTATGCTGGACAGCAAGGAAGTTCTGGCGAACACAGAGCTGACTTAGGAGATTTCCAAAGGACAAGACCAATTAGATTCACCTCGGAAGAGGAACCACTGGAAGCCGAAGATTGGCTTCGGGATACTGAAAGAAAGCTGCGCTTAATCAAATGCGCAGAGGAGGATAAAGTTATATTTGCCACCCACCTATTTCAAGGAGCTGCAACAGCATGGTGGGAAAATTATGTGGCTGCCAGAGGTCAGGAAGATGCTACCACCGGAGGCAACACGGAAGCTATCCCATGGTCAGAATTCAAGAAGGCTATCAAAGACAACTTCATTTCAGCCGGGATAATGCGGATAAAGAAGAATGAATTCCGCAATCTCAAGCAAGGGAATCTATCTGTCAATGAATATCTAACCAAATTCACGCAGCTGGCCCGGTATGCCCAGAAGGATATAGAAGAAGAGGAAGAAAAGATTGACAGATTCTTTGAGGGATTGAAGGATGAACTAAGAGTGCAGTTGATCACCCAGGACTTCACTAGCTTTCATCAGCTGGTAAACAAGGCATTGGCCTTGGAAAATGAGAAGAAGATTCTTGAAGCCAGCCGTAAGCGCAGGATGACAACTCAACGGCCGCAAGGAAGATTTATTCAGAAATTCTTCAACAACCCCTCATTCTCAAGGTCCAATCAATCTAGTGGATCAACCCCAGCCTTTAGACCTGGTGGAAATATGTCTCAAACATCACGCCCAGGGGGACAATATAGTGGTACCAACCCCGCAGCAAATTTTAATTGCTTTAGCTGTGGGGAGAAAGGACACTTTGCCAACAGATGCCCACATAAGCAGAATGTCGCTGTCCGCAGTCAAGCTTCAGCTCCTGGCAAGGGACAGCAAAGCTCTCAAGCTAGCAAGAACACTTCAGCACCAAACCGAGGCAGAGTCAACCATATTACAGTTGAAGAAGCTCAAGAAGCCGCTGGAGTTCTTATGGGTACGTTTTCTGTCAAGACTATACCGGCACAAGTATTATTTGATTCAGGAGCTTCACATTCATTTATATCTAAGGGGTATGCTGATAAATTGGGATTACCTATTTATACCCTTAAGAAGCCATTAGTGCTTAACTCACCAGCTGGACCCATTACTGCTACCCTAGTATGCCCAGAGGTGACCATTACCATGGAAAAAGGTGAACCCCGCCGCCGCCCTTCTAGCGACCACCGGCGCCCGGCAGCACGCACCGGCGACGGCGAGGAGGAGGGATCTGGGAGAAGGCCTGGCGGTAGGGGCCGGCGGAGTGCCCAGATGGAGGCCCCACCGCACCGGTCGCCGGGCTTCAAGCGGCCGGTCCGTTCCCGACCCCGCACCGATGCCAGATCCGCCGGATCCCCACGCGGCCCTCGCCCAGCCCGCATCGACGCCGGCCGCCCACAACCCCTGCGCTACAGACCACGCGCGGTCGCCAAATCGACTCCTGGCCAGATCCATCACGGAAGAGCAGATTCGAGCCGCTTCGGGAGATTCACACCACCACGAGACGGTTGCGAGAGAGCTTTTATCGCTTTTAGAAATTACTTTTGAAAGTGGTTTTTGAAAGTGGCTTCCGCTAAATCGAGCTCTGCTGTTGCTACGCACTCCGCCTCCACTCCAACGACGCCGCCACAAGTTACGCCCCCACACCGATGGTGCTGCCACATGCTCCGCCACCGCCACAAGCTCCGCCTCCGCTCCAACGGCCAACCGACGCCAGGAGCCCCACCTCCACCACGACAGCGCCGCCACGAGCTCTGTCTCTTCCCCATCGGCACTGCCACGTGCTCCACCACTGTCTGACGGCGCTACCACGAGCTCCAACGCTGTCATGGCCCGAGCGTCCTCCTCCACCCCTACATGTCGTCCTCCTCTACACCAGTCTCCTACAAATAGATCCGACGGTCTCTACACCGGATCCGACGAGGGCAAGGCTAGATCAGTTGTCCCGGTGACCTAGGAGGCCGTGGAGAGCACACACTAGGCGGTAATAGCAGCAACATTTGCTGTAATTTTTTTATTTCTTCTTGCAACTTGTTGAAACGGGGGACAATCTAGTTAGCTCAGCCAAAAGGTGAAAAACTCCAGCTAAATCAAACACCATCTACTTTTAGTTGTTTCTACTTTCAACCACTACTATTTTATAGCTAAAAGCTCTAACCAAAAGACAGAAGCCCTAGCCATTTTAAATATCCTTTAGTTAGAGATAGATGGATATGTTTAGTTGGAGGTAGATGGATATGGGGGGTATTTTTTGGGCTACAGTTTATAACTTATTAATTTAATAAATAGTGATTATTAGAAAAATAAAATCAGAAGGTGAGTGAAAAATAAAAAAAAGAGCGAGACTATAAGTGAGTGGACTTAAGCCTTTATGTGCGTCTTTCCTAATCCACTACTGACTAGTGATTTCTAAGCCTGCGTGCGTGCATGTCTCACCAACTTGATTGAGCTTCCTACAGCCATCGTCTAACCAAGGGTATGGGCTCCATTGGCGTTTCTGACTACACAGCTTTCTTTTCGGTCTACTAGTTCATTTGTCAACGGGCAAAAAAAAAGAAAAAGAAAAAGAAAAAAAGCTACTGCAGGCATGCTTTAAGATTAGGATAGAAGAGGGGTATGGTCCTTTACTTGGAGTGGTTGACAACACTGCTTAAAGAGAAATCAACGGTTATTATAGGCAAGACCGTATGACAAACATGTTTGATTAATGTTCCATCGGTCTATAAAAGCGTTGCTTGCTTTTGCTTGGCACTCCAGCTAAGAATTTACTAGTACACTGTGTACTGTACACGCGGCAAGAGTACCGGCAATATATAGGATGATGCCACCAAGCCATTAGCCTAATCAATGCTCTAAAAACAGGTCCGTACTCGACCGTATACAAGGAGCAAGTACCTCTATCCATTACCGTGTAATTGCCGGTTAGACCATATAATCACTTATTGATGGGTGACCGAACGGACACTAGTTATCCAGTTTTAGAACCTTTAGCCTAGTTATGTTCGCACTGTGCATTTAGATCTGGCAAAACAGGCGAAATAAAGAAGCTAATTATATATTCTTACCACACATAAGAGATTCCCTAATCATAACCCTGTTTATGCTTTGCCGTGTTTTTCCACACTTTTTTTCATGCATCTAGACTTTACTACACAAACCGTAGCAATCAATGTCACAGTTGTCATGGCATCACCTTGGCATCTTGACGGCCCAGAGGAACGGTGTGGAGGCTCAACTTGCCTTGCCCTACTAGACGGATGTTTAGAATTTTGCGGCATCCACGGTGAGCAGCTAGGTGAGCGTCTTGCCCAACTGGCACCCTTCTTTTGCTCTTTTCTCATCACTACTTTAGGATGTGTTTGGTTGGAGTGATGAAAGTGGAATGGGATGGGATGGAATAGGATGAGATGGTTCCACAAAAAAGGTGGAACCATATGGTCCAGCATCTAAGAAGAATATTCTCTAAATTTGCACAGGCTCATCCCACTTTGGACCATTCCATCCCACCCCATCTCTCAAACCAAACACATGAATAGGCTTGGTCAAAGGAACCATCCTATTCCATCCCACCTCATCCCTCAAACCAAACACACCCTTACAAAGCTACTAGGGCGGGGAGTAGGAAGTAGGGACAATGACTACAATGCTAGACACAACCTGAAATCTTTACCTCCCAAATTTTGACATAGTTGAATAATTGGATTGCTGTTGTTGCTGGGCATTAAGATGTTGCCCCATAAGACATATTCATAGCAGAATTGTTGGTCACAACAAGAGATTTTACTCTTGCTTGTTGGGCCATCTCTGGTGTTGATATCATCACCGTATTTCACGTTGAGGATACCATGGCACCCCCTTGGACGCCATGACGTCCTAGCGCCTCTTAAGCGCCATGGTCGTCGAGTCTGCCGTGACAACTATGATAAATGCGTAATTGAATCCCTGCTATAAACAAAATCGAATAACTAGCACCAATCATGTAAACACTCGATACATTGCGATGTAGAAAAATAAAAAAACCTAAATATGATCTAATCAAACATGTACAACATTCAAATTTCTACTTTTCTTTAGCAAGTTCCATGGGTAGACAAAGACCCTGTTCAAAAGTGCTATGATTTTGGGCTGTGGCTTTTGGCTAATTACGAGAGATTGAGGGAGTAAAGGACACTCGCGCTGAGAAGCTACTCCATTCAAAGCAGTTCCTGCAGTAACTTTTACAAATAATTTATAGATACAAACATGAGAAACTACTCCATTCAAAAACCGATTTCTAAAAGACAAACGATAGAAACTATTTGTAATAGAGACAGAATGGCATCAACTCAACCCGACCAACCACCATCCAATCTGGCAACCAACCAAGTAGACAAACGATTCCCAGCCCCACCACCAGTGGCACAGTAGGTAAATCACCCCCACTTTGGAGCCCCTTCTCCTTACCGTTGTCTATAAATAAAGGAGGACACAGCACCTTGGTCCTCCTCTCTCACTGACAGGTGGACAGAGCAAAGTGGGAGCCAGTCAAGTCTCTTCATCTTCCTCCTCTCCTCTTCGTCGCAACATTCGCTCTCAAATCTAGGATTCTTGGATTTCTCTTGCCTTCTCATCTGGGTCACCTTTTCGCTTAGGGGACGACATCGTTGTATTTTTTTGGGGTCGATGTCTTTTTCGGGGTCAATACCGCCATCTTCTTCGGCACCATTGCGTCCGAACGCTTTTACCTTAGCACATCGCTTTTACGTTGGTCTCTACGAATGGCGTCAACTGTTATGGTTACAGATCAAAAGTAAATAAGAGGGCTATGAAGAAGATGTAAAGGGACCACTCGGAGCCTTACAAATCGTGGAGATGGTGATAGAAGCCTGTACTATCTAGATTTGTTTGAAAAGAGAGCTTTATTCCTATGGTGCCCCTAAAACATATATTTATAGCCATGATGGGGCTTATTACACCAATATCCATATCTAGATCTACAATTATAGAGGCAATACCATCATTTCCCACGCTATAGTTCTCTTGAGCCATCACATGACCTTTGGGCTATTGGGCCTCCTGAAGTAATAGACCGACTAGACTAAGGTAGGGACCACTTCTTAATAATGAGAGTTTTGAGCTCCCTCAAAATAAGCATAAAAACTGAGAGTTTTGAACAGAATTTGTGTTTTGAGTCCCACGAGCGTATATGTGTCGAATTGTTACACCTATATGTGTGAACAAAACATACATCTCTTTGGCTAATTTCATCTAAGATGTTGTTCTTTGTTAAATACTAGCTACGTAAGCGTGGCGTCACGCCGCGCTAGCCACCGTATAGATCGAAGTAAAAGAGACGATAATTCATGAGGCGTTTCTTAAAAAAAATCGAGGACGCATACGTAATTTCGGAAAAACCAAAGGGCTTTTTCGCAAAAAAAACCAAGGACCTATACATAATTTTGAAAACCACGGGTTGCTATCGGTGAAGTGGAGGGTGCTTTCCGGAAAAAACCTGGTAGGGACCTATTTGCGAGAACGAAGGACCTCTACACAATTTCGCAAAATGCAGGGGCTTTTTCGCCAAAAAATGTGACGTGGCATAGCTCTCCGGCCGGGGAGTCCCCCAACTTTAATATACGGAGTATTCAATTTGATAAAGTGTACATCTGTGCATTTTAGCTAGCAAAGATCATTTTTTTTCAAAATTTGTAGCCAACAATCATCACGCATGCATCGATAGTGCTTAAAAAAGCACTACAGCAAAATACTACCTAGATTAAACTGGGGGAGTTTTTGGACCCGGTTTCGCCAGCTCACGAGAAAAATGCGAAATGGCCCTGCACTTTTTCCATAAATACATATAGATCCTTAGTGTTTACATATGGGCCCTCGCGTTTTACCTACAGGTTCTTAGTAGAGGTGGCAACGGGTACATACCCGCTGGGTATAGCCACTCCATACCCGCACCCGACAGATATAACTCTACCCGCTATGATACCTGTACCCGCACCCGCGCGGGTATTTATACCCGACGAGTAACCCACACCCGATTAGTTTGCTGAAGTATCATCTTGTGCAATTTGGAACTAAAATTTTCCTCTTTCTATTTAGCTTATTCCAGAGTATCGGCTACTTATTTGTTGAGTTCTTTTCCTTAATGTTGATGCCAAATGATTAATATGGTACAAAATTCTCTTAGTAATGTGTAAATTCGCCACCATGAAGCACATAATTTCCTACTATGGTCTTGAGTATGTGGGTATATTTTACCCACGGGTATGCGGGTACGGGTAATATACAGCCGTACCCGCACCCACTCTACCTGATGGGTAGATATTTTTGCCCATCAGTATACCCGCGGGTGAATATATCTTTCCATGCCCACCTCCTTATCGGGTACTTGGGTTTCGGGTACCTATTGCCACCTCTAGTTCTTAGTTCCTCTTCCGCGGTGTCCGCGTGAGCTGGCTTCTAGTTACATGAATTGACGAAGCACTGTTTCTTTTTCAGCTTTTGAATTTTCTATAGTAATTAGTTTTTAAATAAATTGTTTTTAAAATAAAGTCTACTAGTTAATTGTAATACATAATATACTGATTTTATTTATATTAGTAAAAATTGTACGTAAATTTCTATTATTATATAATATCTCATGTAAAAAACACAAAAATTATAAATTACAGTTAAAAATTATAAGCCATAAAAAAACAGACCTGAAGATACAGGCTGTAGTCGGTGTGTTCCATTGAAAGAAAAAAAGAAGGGAAAAAAACTCCGCCTCGAACGATCGATAGGTCGGCAGGAACCCAGAACCCCCGAGCCACGTAGTACGTTTTCTCCTCCGGATGGCGGTTTACGTGTATACGTTTTATCCTCCCTATAAGTGACCAACCAGGTGGGGAGAACTGCTCGCTGGACAGCTCCTCGTGGTGAAAGTCCTATCCGCCTCTCTTCTCGGCCGTCCCCTCGCCTCTACCAGGAAAAACAAAAGGTGACTACTCCCTTTCCCCTTCCCGATTAAATCCGTCTTTTGGCCCTAACATTTGGGGATTTTTAGGTGTTTGACCCCATCTCATCACGAATTTTCGATTGCTCTGTGGTTTGACGGTTAATGATGTTGGGAGCTAACGGATCTCGGAGCTGTTGGGGAGATGGAAATTTTGGGGGGCGTGGATTTGATGTGATTTGTTTTGGATTGGGTGCTTTTTGGCGTCTGGGGAGGGGTGGATGGGTTGGTCGGGATCGATTTGGCTGTTGGATGGTGAGAATTTGGGGGAAAATTTATGATCTCATGATTAGGCTCGGCCTCGGGACTTTGGGGGTAGAACCGTGTATAGCCTAATTTGATGCGATTCGTTCGTTTTGGGTGTGGCGGATGCGAGAAATAGGTGGATTCTCCTCTCATAGTGGTCGGAAATGGGTAGAGTTTGGGATAGTTCATCTCTATTCTTCTTTTTCCTGAGGTCCAATACTGTAGATCATGTTATTTCTCAGCCTCTATGCGAATATGATTTAGGAATTCATGGGCCTCGGAATCTGTTACTGTTTTGGCCATGAAATTTGGGGAGGTGTACATCTTGTGGTCGATTTCTCCTGCAATGCTTCAGTCTTGCACTTTCTGCCTGGGACCACTGAACATATTGACCACTGAACACATCAACGTATGCATGTACTCTTTCTGCTTGGGATTTCAGCCCCTTCAGCCTAGGGGAAAGGTGAGCACCATCTAGCGTTGAACCCAGGGTTCGAACACTGATGAGCAGCTCACATAATGACAGAGCTTGCTAAGCAAGCTATGCTCGCTCCTCCCTTATGAGTGTTGTGGTTACAGACCGAACAATAAACAAGGGGGCTGCAGAGAGGCCACAAAGGAACTGCATAGAGCCTTACAAACCGTGGAGACGGTGAACGATGATAAAAGTTTGTGCTACTTAGATTTGTTTGAAAAAGAGGGCTCTGCCCCCCATGGTGCCCTAAGACATATATTTATAGTCATAAAGAGGCTTGTTACATAAATACCTCTAGCTGGATCTACAATTGTAGGGGCAATACCGTATTTTCACGTGCTTAGTCCTTTTGGGCCATTTATGTGGCCTTTGGACTATTGGGCCTCCTAAAGCAATAGGCCGACTGGGCCAAGGTGGGCCACTCCCCCAACAATCACATAAATATTTTATATTTTTGTATGGATTACTATATACTATAAGCTATGATAATGCAATATTAACTAGTATTTGCTATTTTAAAGACATTTATCACCATTGCTATAAGTTGGTCTTTAAATGTCAATGATTTATGATAACATGTCAATCAATTTTAGTAAATATGCTTATTACTTTTTTAAAATGCATAAAACTTAGAACCCGTCTTGACCCGATGGAGCACTGTTGACTAGTCAATCCAGCCCCCACGCTGCCCTATCTTGGTCTCTATCTGCAGATAGGGACCACAATGGACCCATTCCCCGTTCTCCATTGGAGAATTCCTCTACTACGGGACCGGTGGGTGGCGGGGCAAGTTTAGCTCCAACGGGGACGGGACATTCCCCGTTCCCTCTGGGCCCGAGTAACATGACATGTGGGCCAATCTATTGGGATGACACGTGGGCCTTCGATCTCTCTCTCTCTCTCTCTCTCTCTCTCTCTCTCATGTAAACCTAGATCCCCAATGTTGAGCAAGAGAGACCATCGTCAACATTCCTATCCTCTCTCCTCCCCAAACCCCAATCCTCACAGCCCAATCCCAAACCTCTCGTCTCTAGTTCCAGGCTTCCAGCCCATCCTCTTCCTTGATCTCTTCTCCATATCTCCTCGCTGTTGTTTCTTCCCCGTTTGTCTTAAATTCTCACGCCAACATCATGTAACCCTTGAAGCGAAGGAATTCTTCTCTCGTAGGCGTCCTCCTCCACTCTGCCAGAATGGCGTGGAGTGGAGATCCATGAGGACATGGATTGATCTCTTCTTTCGCTGGTAAGGAAGCCCTAGCTTGCTTGGATTGTTGTTCTAAGAGTGAGCTTTGTCCTGGGGGATCTTTTCTTTGCTGTGAGCAACCTCATCCAAATCTTCCTTTCTGGGATGGATAGTCCAGGCCATGGAGTTCGTTGCGGATTTGTTTTTTGCGTGGTGGAGTACCAGTAGCATTTTATTTTCCATATTTTTGGGGGTTCAACTGAACCCCCATGCCCCACATTAGGTCTGCCCCTGTCTTGTAGTGGTATCTGCTGGTGACTTGATGTATGTTATTCCTTTCTTGCAAAAGGTGGAGAGATTGGACTGAGCTATGGATAACCTGTGGCATCTTGGAGATGAATTCCGTGGGCAATCGAAGGTAGTGGAGGACCGTCAATGGTCTCTCATGACATCGAAGCTGGCTGAGATCACCAAGTCAAAGGCTGAGAGGATGAATGACCTTGACTATGCACGGATGAACACTGTCCCTGATGTGAAGCAATGGGATAAGTTACCCTACCACCAAGATGAGAACAAGATGGACCACCTCAATCTTGGCCTCATGAACATAGATCTTAAGATGAATGATCTCAAGATGAATGAGGCTGCCATGAAAAAACCGTTCCACAACATGGCCTATAACATGAATCCGATATACCCCAAGGGAAACAGTGGCAATGTCAATGCGTTCAAGATGAATGTTGGGGTCAACAAATATTCGAATAGTCCAAATGGCAAAGAGGCAAATGGCAAAAACAATGGTGGTAACAACAACAGTGGAAGCAACAGCAATGGAAGCAGTAAAAACAACTCTGCTGTTGACAAGCGCTTCAAGACATTGCCAACAAGTGAGATGCTACCAAGGAATGAAGTTCTTGGTGGATACATCTTTGTCTGCAACAATGATACGATGCAGGAGGATCTCAAGAGGCAGCTTTTTGGTATGTGTTACCATCTCTCCTTAGAAATAACTTTGACATACAATTTTTTTTGTCTGCAAAAATATTTTATTATTTGCCTTTTGATATAACATTTCCAGATTTGTTGCTGTTCTGCAGGGTTGCCAGCAAGATATCGTGATTCAGTCCGAGCAATTACTCCTGGTCTACCTCTTTTCCTTTATAACTACACGACCCATCAGCTTCATGGGGTATTTGAGGTGTGTGATTATCCAATTTTCTGATAACCGCAAAACCTCTCTATGAATTTCTTAAAACAGTTGTTTGCTTTTCATACGTAAATGCTTGATCACTTGATATACATTTATGCAATTTAGAGATCCATATGCAACAAAGAAAAAAATATGGGGCTTTCATGCACTTCCTTTTTAGAACATGCATTGTTCCTTTATAGATGAACTATTTTAGCTGGTGTTTCCCTTCATTTTTCTTGTCTACATGTGTACTTTGTTGGAACCGTTTTTCTTTCTCAGTATTATATGATTTGTTACTCTCTAAAATGTTGAGATAGGAAATATCATTCTGATGGTCCAGATTCTCCAGCTTATGCAACCAAGAAGCATGAATTCATTCACACATCTCACTTTTTTAGATGGGCCACACTGTGTCCATGCATCACTCTTTAAATGGGCCACTGTAGTTAGTATTTTTGTCCCACCTTACTAGTTCAGTATGTATTATTGTACCTATTCGGCTATTCCGGTCTGGAGTTAATTCCATCATTCTCCTATTCATCTTGTATGCTTTTGTGCAATGTTGACTACTCATTCGTGCATCATTGTTCTGTACTAAGCTATTTTTAGCAACTGGCCAGGTAATTTATTTCTTTTGTTGGTATGTATGCACCATTGTTTTGTTATGGAGCTTTTAGCTAGTGTTCTCCTGCCTTTATTCCCCGCTTCTATAGTGTTTTTCTGGCCCATTTTAAAATTACAATCTTACAGTTGTAAATTCCATAAGATTCACGCACGATAGTCTTATAATCTTATAGCCAGTACAATTTGTTTGTTATTTCCTTTTAGCCACTATGTCTTATTTTATCGAGTTGACAGTACCTCACTTAAATTCTTTGTTGTTGACCCTTTTTATTATCTCGTTGAATCTAGATCTTAATAGGAAATAACAAACAAATGTCTTATTTTAATTACCATAATTTGTATTTTGCTCTTGAAGTTCTATTTGGAATGCACACTGCACCTCAGTCGAAATCTAGAAGGTTATTGAGCTTATTGTCTTTTGATGTTCTAACTAAATTTGCTTTGTGTCAGGCTGCTAGTTTTGGAGGATCTAATATTGATCCCACTGCATGGGAAGATAAGAAGTGTAAAGGTGAATCTAGATTCCCAGCACAGGTAATGACTAGAGTTGTCACGTCTATTTATCATTTGCATTTGGTTTCTTGCTCTGACATCTTCATCCTATCAGGTGAGGATCTGCATTAGAAAGCTTTGCAAGCCTTTGGAAGAGGATGCTTTTAGGCCAGTGTTGCACCATTATGATGGTCCAAAGTTTCGCCTTGAGCTATCCATAGCAGAGGTAAATAGCTTATTCCAGCTGCTGTGCACATGGCTTGTCTATGCTGTTATGTGATATAGTATTGAATCATGTGATGACAGCTCCCATATACAAAGAAACTGTATTAGCACTACCAGTTAATGCTGTCGACCATGATGATTGAATTTGTTGTTGTTCAAGCTTAATTTTACTTCTAATCTTCTAAGTCTAAAATGCTTGATCAAGTTTTAGAGGCTATAAGGTTCATTTTGACCTGGTCTCACTCTCAACATAATTCTATCTCTTGTTTAGAAGCATAATTGTGGCTTTCTTGGTGTCTCCACTGCACGCCTTCCCATATCCATTGCCTGCCTCAGAGGTTACACAGGAAACGGTGGACATTTTGTGCTAATGTTTCTTGGGACAAGCATGCTATTCCTTTTTTTCCCGCACTTGTAGACATGACAAATTTGTTTTAGATTTGAGCCTATCTTCCTTTTTTTTCTTTTTTGTAATGCATCCATCTCCAAATGATCATATGTCGTGATAAAATGCTTGCCATTTTACATAAGAAGGGGAAAATGTAGCTTAACAAAGTGTGGTCATGTGAACTGAGCATTCTCATCTTAAATTTGCAGACCTTGTCACTGCTAGACCTGTGCGAGAAGGAAGGCATCTGAGTTGTTGCAGAGGTGGTCGCTTTGAGATTTTAGTAAATATCATCCTTGTAATGTTGTGAAAGGTGGTTCGCAATGTTTTCTCGTTCATTAAGCGCAAGCTGTTGTTGGTTGCATTTTCCCTGGAAGGACCTGGTACTTGGAAGACCTCTAAGATGTGAGCCAGAGGGGAACCCCCGAAAGATGTGGTCCATAATCTTGGAGATGTGTATGTTTTGCTATTTACGTATTTTAGTAGAGTATATCCAGAGGGGAACCCCCGAAAGATGGGGGATACTGTAATGCATCATGATGCCCCAAAGTAAGGGCGGTTGATGTTCTAGTGTATCTGTGTTGTACCTTAAAACCTTGCATTTGCCTTGATGCTGCTTTTGTACTGCTAGTGTTGTGGGGTATGTTCATGTCATGCTTGGTATGGCTTTAATCCTTTTACTTGGCAATTTGTTATGTCTCCTAATGTTGCTGCCTTTAATACACCTTATGTTCCATTTGATATTTTTGTTCTTGCATGCCATAATTTAGTTTGGACGCTGTAGGCGCAAAAAAAATGACCACCTGCTGCACTCAGCTCAAAAATTGAAATTTGATGAATTGCATATTTGCACTGGTTTTTTAAAATGATATATCAAGGTTGTGTTGTAGGTGCACAAAACCTTTTTACCCTTGTGTGTGTAGAACAATAGATTGTGTCAATAGTGTTGATCGCATAAATTCAACTGCTCAGTGACATAACTAAAGTAGTAGTACCTGTTTTATGGTTGGAAGGTCTCAACATGTTGAATGCTGAGCTCATTGGTGGGTATCATGTCAGCGCTCAAAGCTTACCAAATGCAATCGTAAACATCGATCAACCGAGATTTTCTATTGTTGGGATATGCGGTGGGATAATTAAAATTTTCACCACGTATATCAGAAAGCCATAGATACAGAGTAGGATAATTAAAATTTTTACTACGTAAATCAGAAAGCCATACGAGTAAGAGATTATGAATCATTATTACTAAACGCGCAGTACAGCGGAGGAAAAGTTGAAACAGTTCGGTTCAACATAACGTGTGTTGATGTAACAGAATTGATGTCCAACGTTCCAATTAGTGTCCTTGAAAGGCGATCGTTCTTCAACAGTAGTTGATTTATATGAACCAATTGTCTCTTCCTCGTGATTATCCCATATGCGAAATGTACATTAGAAATGAAATTTGTTTCTGTTGGTTAATCAAGAAGTTTTTGAGCTCAGTAGGACATCTATCATTGGTGAAGGACCTGGTAATTCTGTCATATAAAGAACCACCACAAGTGCTTCTGTTGGTGCATGACTGCAGGTACGTTTTGGCATATCATCAAGCATGACTAATGTCATTTTCGTTGAATGGACATGCTGCCATGGAAGGATGGACTTTGTTAATTATCTATCATGCACGTTGCAATTTATGAGACAAAAGGATGTAATTATTTGACTAAAATATTTGTTTTTTGGTTTTCTCGAATAAATTAAATGCGATTATAATATTTTACATCATATTTCAATTGGCAACAAAAAAAATTCAGTTACATATGCTCCGCAGACATCAAAACATATACCGAACATCATTCGGGGGCACATTGGACCTTTCTCAGGAAAACCTCACATTCCCGGAACTGGAGCTAGCTGCGTGCCAAACAGGACCACCTGCTCCAAGAACTCCACAGTGGAGCTACTCCTTGGTGGAGTTGGTGGAGCAGAGCTGGAAAAACTGGAGCAGAGCAGTCCCAAACAGGCCCTTAGATCGCCAACGTCGGCATCCTCATCATTATACGTGGCGCCCTCTGCCACTGTCCTCCCCGCGTGGCCACCCTCCCCAACGCTCTCCTCTATCCCCATCTCCACCTCCCCGCCCCCGCTTCCCGCTAGCACCAAGCCCCCTTGCCCGCCCCTTCTATGCCCATCTCTATGCCCCATGTGCTACCAGCCACCACGCCCTCATCCGTCGCGATCGCCCAACACACTCACCTACTCTACTCCTAGTCACAGTGTTGCATGGTGCGCACCCTTGGCCGCCATCCTAGCTACACGGCGTGCGCGCGTGGGCCGCACCCCCGACCAGCCATCCCTCGACCTCAGCGCCTCTGCTCCCAGTCGCTTTGCTCGTCACTTGCCACTATCCCAGCCACATGGCATGCGCGCAGGCCACGCCCCCAACCGACTGCCCCTCACCTCTATGCCTCTCGCTACCATCCCAGCCACACAGTGCGCGCAAGCTGTACTCCCGACCGACCACCCCTCGGCCTTGGCGCCTCTACTCCCAGCCGCTCTGGTCATCACTTGCCACCATCGGCCAGTTGCTGCTAGGGTTAGGAGGTGGTGGATACAAGGAGGAACCATGTGAGGACTTGGACTCGTTGTCCGAATCGGACGCATTGGGTGAGGATGGGGAAAGGAGGGAGGACACTGGCGGTTAGCACAACGGATCTCGCTGTCGTGGTCACGCATTGCCGAGTGGGCTCGGCAAGGAGAGGAGGGGAGGGGAGGGGCCATCTGAATTGTTCTCAGCCATTTGGTTTGGGTTTTGTAACTGCTCTGATGAAATTACTTGTATGCCCTTCTCGCTCATCACCACTCCTACACACCACTTATGTACATTGAGGTGTTGTATCATCAAAGCCGTAGATTGGGCTGTATTGGAGGCTGAGAACAATTCAATGTACCGAACTAGATCTCAGGAAGAAAACCCACTCGAGTGATCTCTGAATTAATACTTCAATTGCCAGTGTTTTTTATAATGCTTCAAATTATATTGAATACTCCATAGAGGAATTGGAGTAATGGCACACCACAGAATCCTAAATTATGTGCAGAAATCAGCTACCAGCTATGTCAGATTGCAACAATGAAAGTGATAACTGAGCATAGCCATGTGCGTTGTAGTTATTAGTTACAAGTTACGACCAATACTACTGTATTATAGGATCTAGAATTGTCTGTGCAGAGAAGTTAAGAACGATCCATGTTCATATACCTACCATTTTGCCTGTGCCAAACTACAAGATGAGTAGCAATCAATTGAACTGAAAATGCAGATCCAAACGCATTATCAGAATTCGTGCTTCGATCCATCTTTCTCTGAACAATGAGTTTAACTGCACTTGTTATAACTACACGATAGAAGCTTTTAGAAAGACTAGAATCAGACTTGGTGAGCACTTGTTAGTATAGATCAATGCAGTTTAGATGTGCTGGTAGTATGGACGTATCGTGCTATCCATGATAAAGTATCTGAAGATTTCAGAACAATAACTTATGAAGCAACTAAGTCAAGAAGTTACGGTATGACATTAACAATGGTCAGTAACAGTACAGATGAACTACGGACTAGTGGAGTAATCGAGAACCCGAATTGAATATTGCAAATCTCAGATAAATAAAGGCATTCCTACATCAACTCTTCCCTCCAATTCTCCGAGTACTACTACTAGCTCAGGTGACTAATGCTGCATTAATTTCGTGAGCTGCTCTTCTTATTTAATCTCATCCACGATCAACCTATCCTACCAAATGGATCAGTATCATCTCAAGCAACGTGCATGCAGACATCCAAGTCCCCACCCTTTCCTTCCTCTCAGCGGCATATATAACCACCATTGTTAATCTTTAACCCCGTACTTAACCAATCCATTAATCTAAGCTACTACTTCTCCCACGTGCATGCACCATTGGATCATCCAAAACATCCGTGATTTTTTCAACCTCCCAACAACTCAAGCATCAATGTTTAAACTTCCCAAAACCCTCATTTTCAAATCCCTATGCAAGAATCAATCACACGATCCCAGAAAGAGTCAGAGCACATCACAGGGAGGAGAAACTCACAGAGAGATCTAGAATATGCACTGTTTGAGCTCAGATCACTATGTTCGAACTCGCAGCTTCCCTCCAACCAAGAAAAGGCTTGGATTGGCAAGACTGAACTTTCTCAAAATTTGTCATTCCTTCTAATCCTACACTTGGCTTAAGAGCATCTCCAACAGTATGAGCTAGTTACTAGCTCTAAGACAACTTCTCCAATAGTACTAACTTTAGCACATAGCTCATAATATAAATAGCCTCACATGACACTTTCACATAATCTTAAAATGTGTGTATGAGACTAGCTCTTGATCAAGAGATAGTTTTTCTCTCTCTTCTATTAAAATATGAAATAATATGTTTAGAGCTAACTCATAAGTCACTATTGGAGATGCTCTGCAGCCAGGATCATGTTCCAATTTCCTAATCAGAAAATTATCGTAGATATAATCAATGCTGTGGGCAGGACCGCCTTACACATGGTTGCTTGATTCTCTCCTTGACCACGCCGTGTGAGCGAGCTGAAAATGGCGGGCCCTAGTATCATTCATTATTGTAGTATGGGTTTTCTATGCGTAATCAGGGCAGAAAACGGGTGGACAGATATAATTGCATGGGTTTCTTTACGGTTTTTTTATCTCGCAACTTGCGGCTCAACAAAGTGCTTGTACTGCTAAAAGGAAGAACACTCTTTTGCCATATATTTTTTTAAATAAACGGCCGTAGTTTTTTGAAGCGGATTTTTTAAACGGTTTTTTAAGCCCAAACCATATGCACCGTCTACGCCAGTATCTCTGCCGTCTGTTGTCGTCTTAAAAAATACAGACAAAAGCCATCAACTACAGGCTACAGCAAAAAAACCATCAACCGTAACCCAAAAGAACATAGCCAAAAGCTTGTATATCTTAGCTTCTTTTCCCTTAAGGCGAGTTGCTCTAGCTTCCCTCGTGCACTCCCGTTATTAAGCCCTATTTTAATCAAAGGAGAAACATCATAAAAGAATGAACACGAGGAATTGGTCATATGTCCCTAAGAAGTACTGTAGAATTCTCGTGTTCCAAATAGTCTATCCACAGGACTGTTGAAGCATTTCACTAAGTTACTTGCTATCTATTCCTTTGAGGAAAGTGTTAGTACAATTCTTCATTTAAAACCCAGAAAATGAAATCAGAGGGCATCTATATGACTGTTGTGTATCCTGCAGATTCGCAGAGCTCTTAACCCCGATAATTATGGTTCGCTGGCTCCAGCATCCAACCGGAGTCATAGACAGATAAGGCACGCATAAGCAGCCAAGCGGCGGCCCCAACGCGGCGCATGGAACCGCCGAGAAAACGCCGCAGCGCCGCCGCCCCACTCCGCGCGTCCAGACGCCGCCGTGCCATGTTCCCCGCCCTGTGCGCAGCCAGTCCACGGGGACCCGCCGAGAGATGAATTGTATATGCAACTATGCATCAATGCATGCATGGCGCACTGGAGCTTCATTTATCCTAAAGTAGGAAGTACTAGGGATTTCCTGAGCGCATGGATTGGCTAGAGCACATACATAAATCATATTCATGGTACTACCTCTGTTTTGATGCTAGAATTCGGGCTGGATACCTACCTCTTGCTCTAAGTGTGAATGCCAACGTGGTAGAGCTCCTGGCCAAAATTTCAATAAAAAACTCACACTAACATCAAGAGAAACCCGAGCTCACAAACAAGTGAATAATTAAGGGGATGTTAAACTAGTTTTTTTAGGCTATTGAACTAGTCCAACCGGTTGGCATTGAACGCCATTTTCTGAAAAGAAGTTGATATCGCAATATTTAGAGTTTCAGGATATATGACAAAATCCTTATAATATCTATGCCTTCTCTTTTAAATTTATAGAGTCATGCAGCGTGGCGAAAACATTTAATATTTGAATGTACTGGTATTTTAATTGCTTGGTACAATTTATACTGGTATTTAAGGCAATGCATGTAATCTCTTATATAATCTACGTATTTGCTTTGGAGGCAAACTGTTCGGTAACACTGCAAAGATTACACTAAGTCGAAAAAATAGCATCTTGGCATCTGGCTCCATCTGTCGTTCTCACGTGAGAAGTTATTTTCTAATTTATACATATGTTGCAATGTTACCGAGAAAATTTTCGGAAGGCTTATCCTGAAATTAGCACCACCGGTAGTTTTTTTTTTTTTTTTTTTGCACTGGATAGATTTTGGACTAGTATCCATGCCTTTGGTATTTATGGAAGCTTACACAGTCCGTCACTTTCATGTGAGCTCTTCCCGACTAAAGGGACACACCACGAACTCCGTGACCAGGCGGTGTAGATGCTAGCATTGGTGCTGAACCCCATTTTGGGTTGCTTTTGGAACACCCCTATTTTTAGGGATAGGATCGAAAAGTTTCTCACAACAGTCCAAAAGTTTTGTTACAGGTATAAAGAGTATCAAGCATGTTCATAAGTATTTAAAAAGAATTAACTTAATTAAAATATAATCTAACGGCCAAAACAGAACAGATTTACAGGCGTCTAAGCCCAAAAATTAATTTACATTCAGAAAATCCAAAAGATCCCACAGAACCGCTTGAATGCGTTCATAACCTTAACACAATAGCTGATATATCATTCATTCTTCTGCTATCTGTTTTGATAAAAATAAGCAAGATTAAGACACTATGTACTCAACAAACCATACGGGAAAGACACTACTACAAAAAGCCTAATATTAGACGCTTTATCATAGACAGTTAATCAAAACTATCAGTAATAAATACAATCACAGACGGTTTTGGTTTAGCGACCGTCTGTGTTGCTGTCAGGGCTAAAAACCGTCTATGAAGATGTAATATCATAGACAGATTATAGTAAAAACCGTCTGTGAATTATCACAGATGGTTATTAACAAGAATTGTTTGTGATATTACCAAATATCACAGATGATTTTTTTTATTTGAACCATTTATGATACTTCACAGACGGTTTGTATTAAAACCATCTGTGATATTTTGCCACCCCCTCTATTTAAACTTTTAAGTCGAACCTGAGATGAATTCGAGTCTGAGTAGGATTCCATTCTGAGACACATTCAGTAAAATGGACATAACTTTTGCATACAGTGTTCGTTTTCGATGTTCTTGTACTCGTTGGAAAGATAATGACGAGCCCGATCCAAAAAAATACAACCAGCTTGTGCACATTGCCCTTTAAGACCCCCAAAATTGGCCATATTTAGCCTCAAATTTGTATCGTAAGTTTTTTGTTTCTATTTTTGCTTAAATTTTTTATCTTCCCTTCGGAATTTAGGGTTCATCTCAACTGCAAAGTTATAGATCTTGTCGAAACCTTTCAAATGAGCATATATAAGCCATAAAGAACTTTGCTAGTTCATATTTTGAGACTAGTTGTTTACATTGCATCGATGTATATTGTCTTTGATAATTATGTACCCACGACAGTTTGTGGTTCAAACCATTTGTGATAATTATGTTTCACAAACGGTTTATGGTTCAAACCATCTATGATAATTATGTTTTATAGACAATTTGTAGTTCAAACCGTCTATAATAATTATGTCCCTGACCGTTGGGCCCATCGATCCCCCCAACCCAATCCCAGCCAATAGAAACCCACCAACCCCCTCCCCACGGATCATAGCTCCACCTCTTCATCCCCGCGCTAATAATTTTCTAACTCCCGCCTCTCCCTCCCCTATAAATACTCACCTGAACCCATCCCCTACCTACTACATACGCTCAAAATCTCTCCAGCCTCCTCACCATCCTCCTCCTCGACCCTGACCCCAATGGCCCTTACGAAGTAGACGGCATGTAAGTCTACGGGTGGCAAGGCACTGCAAAAGCAGCTGACTATCAAGACGATGCTCAAGTCGGTGCCTGCGATGGTAGGCGTCGAGGACATCTAGCTCGTGTGCTGTATCAGGGGCGAGAGGGCCTAGGCATAGAGGTCTTGTCGGTGTGGTTGAGCTTCTAGTGTTTGCTATGATCTCTGCTTCTTCTATGTTCCTGCCATGTTTAAGAGTTGGGTTCGTAGGATTAGGAAATGTGTTCTTGCCATATTCGTTCCGTGTTAGATGGGTAACCTACTTGTTATCTTGTAATGTTGTAAGGTGGTGATACTCCCCATCATAGATGGTTGGTAGCTAAAACCGTCTTTAATGTACGAGTATCACAGATGATTTTTGCATAGAGCTTTCTGTGATAGTATCCTTCACAGACGGTCCTTAATACGAACCATCTGTGTTGTGGCTTATCACAGATGGTTCAAAAACCGTCAGTGATGACCTGATGTTATTACTGACCTATAAACTCAGATGGCTTAAGAAAATCGTCTGTGATAACGTTTTTGAACAGTCTATGATGACATTTTATGTAGTGAGACTATGTAACTAATATATAAGAATTTCAATAGGATAGTCACCGGTTATAATATGATAATAATAATAATATATAAGTTTGCTGGTAAAGAACTTTGCATTTAAAACAGTAAAACAAAACATAATTAACAAAGGGGTTTATCATTAACAATTTCCATGTCAAAATACTCTAAATTCTACTTATGCCTTATTGCTGGAACAGGGCCGTCTCAACAATTTCAAGGGCCCTTGGGCAAGCAAGACGGCAAAGGCCCAACAATCTAATTTTTAATAAAGTATATAGTACTACTAATAAGAGTTAACTTACAGCATATGTTTAGTTTATAAAAGATAACGATAGTACAATAAACAAACTAAAAGAACGGTAAAATAACTATTATGATTACCTCAAATAAAAAATAATGCTTCAGTGCTTTTTAAGAAACATGATCGGTGATGGGTGATCCTGTCCAGCCGTCCGCCGTCCGCTCGTGGGGGCGTGGGGCCCATCCCTCGTCGCATGCGGACGAGCGGCATCGGCGTGTCGTGGCTTCACGGTGTCGCGCCTCACCGAGCGGCGTCGCCGCGTCTGGCAATTGGGCTGGGCGATAGGGAGGCAAAACAATCATCGGTCGCCGATCGAGAATAGTCGAATATCAGAATAGGAAGCGACGGCAAACTAATTCCTGATTGATTGCTGGACTTGTGCTAAGTGTATGGGCCTTTAAATTTTCATTTCAATATGCCAAATACATATACTAAGTACTATATACATACATATACTCATGGGCCCCTCTGTGGCATGGGCCCCCGGCCGTCGCACTTGTTGCCCTCCCCTCTAAGACGGCCCTGTGCTGGAATCACCTACAAGACACAACTCCATTAATTTATGGCTTACTACTTATAGCTTATGACTTTTTTGAACAAATAAACAGGACGACTTCTCCTATGTCGTTTCAAAGTGGTTTATCTCGATAGTTTTTAGAAGTGGTTTATCGGCTTTCGGTTCATTCGCACGAACACTCGCACTAGAGCTAAAAGCTATAAACCGCAGCCATAAGCCGTGTAACACCCTGCATTTTTAGGACTAATCTAAACTATTAATCACGTGTTAACAATAGTACTTAACCACCTAATTAGCTTGTAGGCACAGTTATTCAATTTCCAACAATTGCACAAAATTTTAATTGAATAAAAGACAACAAGGTAAATGAATATAATTTGAAACATACATCAAATTCAGTAGTTATTACATTCCAATTGTCATCGGTACAGCAAGTATGGAAATTAAATTACATCAGTAGCATTTCATACATTTATGCATTTAATCAGAAGATATAGAAATTAAATTACATGCATCTCATTTCCCACAATAATTACAATTCGTCGTATTTACAAAATAAACTATAGTTTCATTTGTGAGAAAAGCAAATATAAAGATACCCAAAAGACTAAACAAAAGAAGAAGAAAACGACAGATTGCCATCAAAACCCTAGATTAAGTATCAAAATGGGCATTCCACTCATTGAGATATCAGACTGTCTAGGGCCAGTCGGCACATCTCGCAGCCGTAGGGTCTCATCATCAGATATTAAAAACAAACCTAAGTTCATTCCAAAAGTCCATTTTCTAGCCAACCACACAAATATCCAGATTCAACCCCATTGCACAGTAGCCCTACTGTAAACACCAGGAGAGAACAACCAAGAGATAAGGCCAAGCCAAGCTAGATATAGGAGAGAGACGAACCGCACAGACCACACACGTCAGAGCTTCGTCTCGCCACCAACTTTGTCGACCCTGAGTTCAAAGGGTAAGAGACGAATCGTGCACATCAGAGCTTTGTCTCGCTACCGACTTCATCGATGCTGAGTCTAAAGGGTGGGTGACAGACTGCATGCTAGAGATTTGTCTCGCGGCCACCTTCATCGACCCCGAGTCCAAGGGGGTGGGACGGACCGCATGCGTTCAAGATTCATCTCACCACCGACTTTGTCAACGTTGAGTCCGAAGGGTGTGGGACGGACTGTGAGTGTTGGAGATTCGTCTCGCCACCGACTTCATCGATACCTCATTGGCATATGACTACCTCGTGGTCGTACACTCTGTCCGACCGCATCACGGTCGTAGGCTCCGTCCGACCACATCGTGGTTGTAGGCTCCATCCGACCACCTCGTAGTCGTAGACATAGTCGTGAGGACTTTGTCCGACCACTCACAGTCGGGAATTCATTGACACTTCGTTCGACCGCTTCGGGACCGCAACTTCATCGACACCTATGACCACCTCGTGGTCACACCTTCGGCGATCATGTCACGAGCGACGTAGTCGTCAGGCCTTCTTCGACCACCGTCGTCCGCATCAGTGTGTCAACTGCGTCAGAGGCACCAACCCCACAGGGCACCCAGGCCTTCAGCGTGGGACTTTGCCGCCTGTGTCTACGAGCCGCTTGAGGCTAGGGCATGACCTACAGGCATCGGCTCAGCCTCTGCCAGGAGATTCCACAACTGCAGCAAGATTGGTCAAACAACCCTACTCCAGGAGGTTTACAGTGTCCACACCCCCCGGGGACTGGAAGCTACCAACTGCATCAAATCGCCCCATCGACACCTGCGTGCTTGCTGCCGAGGACGGGCGGTAGGGCTAGCCTGGGCCAATTGTTCACGTCAACTCGCCCATCGAGACCTCCGTGCTTGCTGTCGAGTGAGTACTATTGTAGGGGTGGCCTAATCCCCCGTAACTGAGCCTTGCAACTAGCCTAATATGTAATAGACCCAATAATATAGAGAAATGTACCCTCACCTTTTGTAATTAGCAAGGGGTATGGGAATTTCCCATCCTACCCCATTTATGTATATAAACCTCTAAGAGGGGTATGAGAATGGGGATCCACTTATTTCACACATGAGCTCTCTCTCCTGTTTTTAGCTCTCTCTAGCTCCACCTCTTTCTATGGAGAAAAGGGTACCTTGTACTCCCGGTTGTAGCAAGGCTACAACGGTAGACTTTTAAATTAATAATCCAAAATTCTTCATAACCTAAAAACATTTATTTATATATGGTATGAGAATGAGATGTTTCAAGAAATGTTAGTTTGCGAGCATACAATGCATCTTTATTATATAAGCTTATTGAGTACTCCATACTCACTCTTGCTATTATTTCCTTTTGTTTAGCAGATAGCCAGCTTGGATCTTCACTTAGGGTGGATGAGGCCTTCTCGAATGAGTTATATCCCAAGTGGGAGGGAAATTGTGTTGAGAACGAATCATATGAGGTGGACCCCTTATACGAGGCTTGGGAGGACCAGAGATTTAAGAGCAGCACGATCTATTAGTGTATTGTATTTATATTCGGTACTTCTTGTATAATTAGAATTTGGACTAGATTGTACTTTTGGTATTATAATAATTTAACTCTAGTGGTTTATATCAGACTTTAGCCCTGTGTGGCTACTTTTATGTAATATTATGTTCTATCTCTAATTATTATTTTGTTGCAATACTCCGATGATTTTATTATTTAATAGAACAATGTTCTACCAACTAAATAAATAATAATTTATTAAATAGTATTGTTACCTCTCGATAAAAATATGGATCGTCACAAACCGGAAAAAAAACAGACCAAGCTGAAAATAACGCACCTCCACGCCCTTCCATGCGTCCGTCGCAAGGACCATACAGGGAATGCGCCCCCTGTATCGTAGCACGAGGCATTCATGTATCAACTCCTTTTGCCATAAACTTGACAGGACACGATGTGCGAAAGAGAACGTGGGCACGTCCTACACCAACGTTCGTTTGTCTGCCCAGCTAGCAAATGTAGAGGCCGACTGCAATGCCAGAGTACAATGATTTATCTGTCTATGCTATGCGATTAGAATGGCAACACAAGTAAAATTCAGATACGATTCAGTTGGGAGTTTTAGCAATGATGTAGCTTATGGTGGTGATCAGTTGGGCTTAAAAGCTCATGGCTTATGGCTGAAAACACTGTAGCTGGCTAAAAAAACACTGTAACTGACAGAGACTTATTTAGCATAATTAAATTTAAAAAAAATTAAAAATATAAAAAATATGTTAGCCCAATATGTATAATACAAACGAATACGGGAAAAAAGAACCGGCAAAAAAGCTCAACAAAAAACCAAAAGTTCAGAAAAAGACGAAATTTATAAATAGTGAAAAATAAGCCAGAAGTCAGAAGCTCAAGCCGAACCGATCAGGGTTTGTCGTGCTAAAAGCGAAAGTGAAAAGGTTGTAAATTTACTGCCAAATAAGGTGATAGGATCGCTAGAGGGCTTGTTTGGATGGACACGGAGCAGGTCCAATCCCTTCGTTTAGTTGGGTTTTCCTTCAATTTTGTTAGAACTACAAGCGATTAGACCTAATTCCTTCACAGCGCCTCGTAGATCGAACCTGGCTCAATGGCACAGGCTCGCTTAGGGCTTTCGCTTACGGTACAATTTTGCTTACCGGTACAGATGACTTTAAGCCTATTGTTTTCTTGCTTGTAAGCCTCCATATATAAATCAAATTTGAAATTGCTGATTACTCAATACCCATCACATGTACCAAACTCTTTTAAGAGTAGTTATTCCATACTTTTTACTCCCATAGACATGCATAAATCCTAAAACATCAACCAAGAGGTAAGTAGCCTCAATCCATCTTTAAAGATGCTTTAATATTTATGCATTTCACTATTTAGGAGAGCATGGAATTAATCTGCAATCAAAATCCTAACTCATCCATCACAATTAACAAATCCAATCAACATCCTCCCCTCTTAGGGCATCTCCAATAGTGCCATATCAATTGTCAATTAGTTACTCCACATCAATAAAGTCCTAGGTGGAGGTGAGAGAACGAGGAGAGAGAAGAGAGGTCATCGTTTCTGGGCATGACGAGCGCTTCACGTGAACCGAGACTGAAGTGACGATGTGTTTTGTTGTTGGAGCGGCCTCGTCATTTCCGAACGCGTTTTGTGGACCATGCCTTTATGTTGATGACAAAGAAAGAGGTGGAGTGTCTTCGACAGCCACGCCTTTGCATCGGTAGGCCAGATCCGATGGCCACGGCGGAGAGCAACGACCGCAAGAGCTCCGTCGGTGGCGAGGAAGGAGGCGGAGGAGCGTCCACGGTCACAACTTTGTGTTGGTGGGCCAATCCGACGGCCACTGGGCGTTGGCGGGCTGGATTTGGCTGGCGTTGGTGGCGGGAAGGAGGCGGAGCATCGTCAACGCAGCGGGCTGGATCCAACGGCCATGGCAGAGAGCGAAGGCCGCAAGAGCTCCATTAGTGGCGAGGAAGGAGGCGGAGGAGTGTTGACGGAGAGGTCATCATTTCTGGACATGATGAGTGCTTCACGTGAACCGAGACCGAAGCGACGATGTGTTTTGTTGTTGGATCGGCCTCGTCATTTCTGAACGCGTTTTGTGGACCATGCCTTTACGTCAATGACAAAGAAGGAAGTGGAGTGTCTTCAACGGCCACACCTTTTGCGTTGGCAGGCCGAATCTGATGGCCACACGTTGAGCGACAGCCACAAGAGCTCCGTCGGTGGCGAGGAAGGAGGCGGAGGAGCGTCCACGGTCATGACTTTGCATCGGCGAGCCGAATTTGATGGCCACCGGACGTTGGCGGGTTGGATTCGGCTGGCGTCGGTGACGAGGAAGGAGGCGGAGCGTCGTCAACACAGCGGGCCGGATCCAACCACCACGGCAGAGAGCAAAGGTCGCAAGAGCTCCGTCGGTAGGAAGGAAGGAGGCAAAGGAGCGTCGACGGCTATAGCTTTGCATCGGCGGGCTGGATCCGACGGCCATTGGGCGTTGGCGGGCTGGATTCAGCCACGAGAGCTCCGTTGGTGGTGAGGAAGGAAGCATGGGAGCGTCGATGGCCACGGCTTTGCATCGGTGGTCATTGGGCGTTGGCGGGCTAGATTTGGCCGCGAGAGCTCCGTCGGTGGTGAGAAATGAGGTGAAGGAGGTCGATGGCCACGACTTTGCATCGGTGGGCCGGATCCGGCGGTCACTAGGCGTTGGCGGTTTGGATTCGACCGTGAGAGCTCCGTTGGTGGCGAGGAAGTTGCTCTCTCTCCGTCGGTGGCTGAGTCGAAATGGGGAATGGAAAATTTATAAAATAATGTTGTGTTTTGTGTCTCGAGTCAAATTATTAAAGTTGTTGTCTTTTGTACTGTTGATAGATAACATAAATTTATTTAAAGATAACGTAAGAGACAAACTATTAAAGATGTCTTTAGACTCTAACCACCTCCTTAAATATAATTCTCCAACAAAGCCAAAACCACCTCAAGCCATTCCATCATGCCCAAAATATTTCACTCCCCCAAGTCACAAGTTCACAGCAATAAATCCACACAAAACCAAAAGAACAACCAAATAACAGGTCTCCTTGTCACTTTCCATTTCCCATGTTCTTTAGCCTCCTCGCAGGCCTACAGCTACTAGAGTACCAGTCGTATCAAAACGACACTGGGTACCAGTACTACTGGTACTAGATCTCGCACGCCATCTCCACTACGCCGCGCTATTCACGGGAATGCCACTGGCCTCACCGCCGTCCCGGCCCGCCCACGCCCCGTGACCTGCGGCGATGGCGCGCCCCCGCCGCCCGCCGCCGGCGAGGTCCCAGGAGCCGGCCGCCATGCCGCGCCCGGCGTCAGCCTCCCGCCGCGGCCGCCGGCTGCGCGTCCAGAGCCCCTCCCTCGCGTCCGCCCGCCGGGCGGCCGCGCAGCCGCCGCCGCCGCCGCCGGCCACCCCGCCGCTCCGGTGGCCCGCGGCCGCCGGGGACGCTGTCGCGCCCCGCGGTGCCGGCGCGGCCGCGTCCGTGAGGAGGATCGCCGCGGCGCTGTGGCGGGTGCATCCACCGCCGCCGCCGCCGGAGTCCGGGGATGCGCGGCGACGGTTCGAGGTAGACCTGTCTCGAGGTTCTTGCGGATCTTTCTGTGGTTGTGTATCCATCGTGGCGTTCTAGGGTTTAATGTGGCCGTGCTTTGGTGGAATCTGCGATAAAGCTGGCGCCTTGATCTCGTTTTGCTGTGCGTTTTGTGCTGCACAACTCGTAATTTTGCAGAGTTGCTGTTTGGAGTAGTTGGAAATTGGGTGGTTTGGTGCTTTTGTGATCTTTTGTTTTTGTCGTTCTTAGGGAAGTCCAACTGTCGTATGATGTGAGAAACTTGGAATTTTTCTAAAAGTTTCAAGCTGATTGTTCTGAAAACTACGCTATTTGCGCATCCACGGGTGAAGGGATCGAGTTTTTTGGGTGCAAATTGTGTCAAAATGTTGTTATCTTGCGTAAAGGCTGGAAATTTCAGCACATCGTGCCACCAATTCAAGGGGCCATATTGAGGCTGAGCACTTAAGCTTGAGCTGGAGGTGGAATTTTAACATCTTGCATAAATGTGGCGTCTTGAATTCAGAGCTTATCTTGAGTTGGACTTTACGATCGCATAATTCAGCCATTTTTGCTTCTTGGATTACAATGTTTAGCAAATCATGCGTTGACTTGGCTGAGTTAATTTTGGTTCTTGGAGAAACAGCATTGTCCATCTTTATGGATCAGTCTGGAACAGTTATCTTGTTGCGTTTCATGCTGGATTTCTGTAAGTTCCATCTTCTGAGTTGGTCCATTTGGTGATCCTTATCGTTCCAGATTGCTTCCGGTTGCATGTATCTCCATTAATTGGGCCTGAAGATGTGACATCCCCATATTTCCACATGTTATCTACAGGGCTCTTGATATAACGTAACTCATGTGGTCCCCTGGTATAGCTGTTTTTAGTGTTATAGAACTTCAAATGGGTAGTTTTGGACAAGTTTTACTCGATTGGGCATGCAAATTTTGTAATACTATTAATACATATTTTTGAAGTGTTGGTTGTGAACTAACAGATAACAAATTTGCAGCCTAACCCGAAGCATCTGCATACGCCTGATCGTTGCGATTACTATAAAACGGTTCTTGAAGGCAGGACAGGAAGTAAGCCTCTTGGCAATGGCATCATTCATGAGGTATATTCTTTGTTCATGAATCAATATTCTGGATATCATTTTCCACCTTCCTTTCTGATTCTGTTTGATTAATAAAATGCTTGTGAACCACAATTAGGTGGGACCTTACTCTCCATCACCCCGAATTGAAATGGAGGTGGCAACAAAGTGGGACCGCCGGTGCTTGAACAATTTGAGGGGTGCTGACTACGATTTCTGTGACCGTTATCCAGTGGCTGCTGATGCAGAAATCTCTGCACTAAAAGCAGAGCTTATGCAGGCCCACAACCGGATTCATGAACTTGAAGCCGAGAGTCGGTCTGCAAAGAAGAAGCTTGATCACTTGGTGAGGAACCTTGCTGAGGAAAAGGCATCCTGGAGGAGCAGGGAGCACGATAAGGTTCGAAACATCTTAGATGCTGTTAAAGAGGATCTGAACCGGGAGAGGAAGAATCGACAAAGGGCAGAAATTATGAATTCCAAGTTGGTCAATGAGTTATCCGAGTTGAAGTCGGCAGCAAAACGATATTTGCAAGATTATGAAAAGGAAAGAAAGGCTAGGGAGCTCATGGAGGAGGTGTGTGATGAATTAGCAAAGGAGATTGCGGAAGACAAAGCTGAGGTTGAGGCTCTGAAGAGTGAAACGATGAAGATGAGACATGAGGTGGAGGAAGAAAGGAAGATGTTGCAGATGGCAGAGGTTTGGCGTGAAGAGAGGGTGCAGATGAAGCTTGTTGATGCAAAGCTGACACTAGACAGCAAGTATTCACAGCTGAACGAGCTTCAGTCTGACCTTGAGGATTTCCTCAGTTTCCACAGAGGCAATAGTGTAGATAAAGAATCAGTAAGAGATGCAGAAAGGCTCAGGGAAGCAATTTGCTCGATGAAGTTTCATGATATTAAGGAGTTCTCTTACAAACCACCGCCTCCTTCAGAGGACATTTTCGCAGTGTTTGAGGAGCTCAGACAGAGGGAAGGTACTAATGAGAAGGAGATTGGGCAGTGTAATGGAGATACCCCCATGAGTAATGCAACAAAGATCCATACAGTTAGTCCTGAAACTGACATCTTCTTGGAAAAACCAGCAAACAAATATTCCATTCAACCTAGTGCCAGAAATGAGGAGGAAGATGATAGTGGATGGGAGACTGTCAGCCATGTTGAGGAGCAGGGCTCTAGCAATTCACCAGATGGAAGTGAACCATCAGTAAATGGCTTCTGTGGAGGAAACGACGCGTCAGTGAGTGGAACGGATTGGGATGATAATTGTGAAAACTGCAGGTCAAATATTGAGATCAGTGAAGTTTGTTCGACAACAGCAGAGAAGTACAGGAAGAAGGGGTCTTCTTTCGTCAGACTCTGGAGATCATCAAATGGCGATGGTCATAAGAGAACAGGATCCGAGTTACTGAACAGTAGGCTCTCAAGTAACAGGATGTCAAATGCCGCTCTTTCTCCTAATTTGAAGAACAGTGAAGTGTGCACCGTTTCACCAAGCGTAGGGGAGTGGAGTCCGGACTTGCTAAACCCTCAGGTAGTCAGTGCGATGAAAGGGCGCATAGAATGGCCCCAAGGTGCACAGAAGCACAACCTGAAGTCCAAACTTCTGGAGGCGAGCATCGATGGCCGTAAGGTCCAGCTGCGTCAAGCATTGAAGCAGAAGATATAGCATGGCCCAATCACACACCTTCCATGGCTGAACAGAACATCGTTATCTTGATTGGTGTGGGGTGAGTCGTCTGGAGCAGGCACCTACCGCCCTAGTGGAGGAATTGTTTCAGCATTGGTCCTCAAATGGGTGCTATCATTGGATGTACCTAATTGATTGATGTTCTGATAGGCGATAGCCCATCAGCTTGCTTGGAAAAATCACGAGCTCCATGTAATCAAATGTAGCAGTAGTATTTTAAATCAATGCATCATTTAATCATGTTCAATTAACTTCTGCTGCTTCTGTCCGTTTCTTATCTTGAAATCAGAAATACATGCTATAACGTTATAACTTGTCCTGGTGACCATGTATTCATATCTTTAGCTGGACCAAAAATTTGAGGCGGAATTGGAGGTGGTGAACCAAACTGATTTGAATGATGCACATGGCCATCTATTGTATGAGCAAGCGTTTACTGAAATCCGTGTGTATTCATCTACCCCATGGATGTTTCTTCATGCTATGTCAGAACCATGAAACCTATTTACTTCAGCTGTAACGTTCATCGGCACTACTACGTGTTGGTGCATGGCAAGGAAGCTGTGTTAAACCGGCAACAGTAGGTCCACGGTTCTTCCGGGCACATTTTGAGTGCCTTGGCTGTTCTCTGCTTCGCAACCATGAAACGCCATGTACTGCAAGGCAGAGAAAGCGCTGCGTTTCACTGCTGCTCCAAAGGCGCGAATCAGAAAGCCAAGTCCGTGGTGAAAATGGCTAGCAAACTTGATGGCTTGATGCAAATCTCGAGGACGTTTTGAGTTGAGAGTACCTGTAACAGACCGAACTCGACAGAATCATAGAAATGTTACGTTTCAAGCAGTAAACGTGACAAATAAATAAGGTTGTTGAGACCTGAGGTTGGGAGTACTAGATGGCTCCAGCAGGTAGATCGGGGAACACTCATGTCAAAAAGCTCCCATCCCATGGAAGGGATGATGATGGCCCTGAGCAACTTGGCCGGGCACAAACCAAGACGATGTAGCGCTCCTGCAATGAGAGACTGTCGCACGTTGTCATACCTTTTTCGAGACAGGCTCCCCTCGCGTTGTCATTTCTCTCAAGTGATTTGTCGACCATTTTGGTTTGGGGCGGTACGTACGCTGTTAGGATTGTTGGTGTTTGTTTAGTTGATTGCTTCTCTGCCGACGAATGACTCGACGCTCGGTGGGCTTCCCCATAGCCAGCCAGTTGGCTGGGTAAGCTTCCATCTCATCGTCGGCGAACGTCGCGGGCGCGGTGAGCCGCTCTTCGAGCGCGCAGGCTGCGGTGCCGGCAGCCGGGCACCTACCCAACCATTATGGGGCAGTTTGGTTGCCTGCATCGGGTAGCTCGCATCAGCGCATACAGGGAGATGGTGTTTGGTTGCTGCATCGGGGTGAGAGTCTGCACGAGCGGATGCAAATATCAACTGGAGCCAGACTGAGGAGAAACGCGGCTGAGTACCTTTTCTACTCAGCGTAGCCACGCTCATGCAGCTGCATCAGCTCATGCAGGCAACCAAACAGGCCCACTGCTCAAGCGCCACGCACCGCGCGACGCCGCGATCCATATCCCCGTGCTGACTGCGTCGCTCGCAATCATACTTAGAGCAAGTCCAATAATAGAGCCAAGTGTTTGGCTATAAGCCAAGTTATAAGAGCCAGGTTATACAATAATCTGTCTTCTATTTGTCTACAAAAGATTTTTTTATTATTATATGGTATCATGTCTCACATTCTCTTTCCTACTCCTCCTCACATACATTTATTATCTGGACCCACCACTGCATAGGCTCCCGTGTGCAGCTTGTTGCTTGCATGAGAGCCAAGCTCTCCTCTCTCTCCTCTCTTCTCTCCTCCACATCAGCAAAAATGCTGACTAGCTTGGCTATAAGACCATTGTTGTACTTGCTCTTAGAGCGAAACTGCGAAAAAGCGCCTTGGGGAAAGCTACTCTTCCCGAGCAGGTGCGCCTCGTGTGGCTCCGCGCCGCCGCAGGCCGGCCCTGTTCTTTTGGCTGTTCAACTTCTTCCCGGTTTTTCGTGACTTCGGATCTTATCAATTGATAATATTCTCTTTAACTAAAACCTATCAACCGCAACTCAAAAAAATCTTTTCTTTTTAAATTCTCTAAAAGGCAAAACAAACAAGGCTTCTTAAAATAGGTTTGTTAAGGTCTTTCAAACAACTTTCTAAATCTAAAACCGTACATACTATCCACGTCTCCGTCGTCTGCTACCATCTCGCACATCACAGCCAAAGACTATAGCCTGATCAGGCAGGCGAGTGCGCTCTGACGGCACCACTCACGGCTCACGGGTGCCAACTGCCAAGTCATGGATGACGGTGAAAGTTTCTGTAGTATAAGCAGTCAAGCATAGTAATCTCTGTGCTGGTTCTCATCCCCTCACCATATTGCACCGCAACCTTCGCAAAATGGCATTGCCCATTAGTTTGTGACTCTGATGCTTGCATGAGGCACCGAAACAATAGCTTCCACCAATGTTACTGCGTCTAGTTACGACGTGAAGAGCGCTCAAGGACTAGCATTCTCCGCATTATGACCACATCTGCTTTAAACGATGTTGCCAAATTAATCGTGTTCAAAATTGTTCCTGATACTCTCTTATTACCGGCTATTAACAGACAGTGAGACGCAGTTCTAGGCTTCCTCTCCAATTCTATTGGCACCACAAAATATAACAGCACAGGGAATTGAATAGAACCAGAAAAAAAAACTGAATAACATGAGTCAGCAAGCAGATTGCAGTAAACTCATTAGGTAGGCAACAAGTTAGAACAAAAACACGCATAACCACAATAATAACAGAAACAACTTAGAACCAAACTCAAAGCTATGTCAAACAGTAAGTACTTTTATTTAGTCGGCAATATCTCAGACAAACCATACCAATATGCTGGTAGTGCATCATGAGGTGGCAACACAACTTGCATCAAGAAACACTTAATAGTGACGATAATTTTTATCTTATGTCTTCGATATAGAGAACAGTAACACTATCACAGCTTCAAGCTTCTGAGGCTTCCCAATATCTGGTAGCACACAATGTAATGCATACAAGCATTTATAGGCAGCTTAGAAACCGTGTATCTTGATGTGCTCCTTCTTCGCAACCCCAGCCTAGCAAAAGGAGAATTCATCAAACGCAGAAATATTAACAAATGACACATGGGGTTCATCTCGTGAAAAGTCTTTAATACCTGAACTAGGAAAGTAGCCACATTCTTACGCTGATCACCTTGAAGCTGAATGACCTGAAGACAATGAACTATTTATCAGTGTATGAACATTAACAGAGAACTTGTTAAGCATGTCCAAGTGCATCATAATACCTGGCCTAGCTCTGGATCCTGGACTACAGTACCATTGCAGCAGAACTCCTTCTTGAGATCCTTGAGGATCTTGTTGTAACTGAACTCTTTCTTCAAGCCCTGAACAGTTGTCAGACTCTTTCTGCCGTTGCGCTGCTGAATGCGCACATGCACATAATCCTTTGCTCCAGGACCAGCACCGGAGTCCTCAGCATTTGCCTCAGCAAACGGATCTATAAAACAAGATACCATACTATCAGAACATAAAGAGTTCCAGTAGAACTCATGTGCAGAGTGCATGATGAACACACGTGTTGCATCCAATATTGAAATGGAGACAGATTAAACATGAACCCCTTGTTTATGGAGATTACACCCATTTTCCCAACCCATTAAGTAACCAAATTTAGAAGCTAAGAATTAACATATTATGTCAACTCTCGAATGATCAAAGTAAATGAACACACGTGTGAGTTCCAGTAGAACTCATGTGCACAGAGTTCCAGTAGTAGATTAACATATTACTATCAGAACTTAAAGAGGTCCAGTAGAACTCATGTGCACAGAGTGCATGATGAACACACGTGTGTTGCATCCAATATTGAAATGGAGACAGATTAAACATGAACCCCTTGTTTATGGAGATTACACACATTTTCCTAACCCATTCAGTAACCAAATTTAGAAGCTAAGAATTAACATATTATGTCGACCCTCGAATGATCAAAGTAAATGAGCTTTGGTTCGTTCTAAAGTAACAGAACATGGATGTACTGGAAGCATACCGAAGGCAGATGGAAGCTGGACGTCGAGATCAGACATGAAACTTGGTTGTTGAGGTTTGATTGGCACCGAACAGATCAAGCTTTCACTTGTTGGTCTTTATGTGGACTCTGCACAAATCATCACACCAATCACATGCTATTCAGGGAACAAACGTTCAAAAGAAAATAGCAACTAGCATAGATCAATACAGGCATACAACACTCAAATATAAAATTTACTACTTTAGTTGCAGCAGGAAAGTGCAAGACTGAAGCATTGCAGGTTCTAATATGGTAGTACATGACATCAATTGATCACCTCCATGCACTTCCGTTAAGAAATCGACCACAAGATGTACACCTCCCCAAATGTCATGGCCAAAACAGTAGCAGATTCCGAGGCCCATGAATTCCTAAATCAGGCCTCTTCTTTTTTTGCTTTTAAAAGTTATTTTTCGGCTTTTCTACTATAACTATTTCAAACAGTGTTTTTTAACGCGGAATCTACAAGTTGATTGATTATTGTACATACTGTAGTGATTTCATTGATATCGGCCAAAACCAAATACGAGTTTCTTACTCAGTACTGCCTCTTATGAAATAACCAAAAGCCATAAGCCACGGCAAAAAAAAAAAGAAAATATTCGCATAGAGGTTGCGAAATAACATGATCTACAGTACTAGACCTCAGGAAACAGAAGAACAGAGATGAACTATCCCAAATTCTAACCATTTCCGACCACTATGAGAGGAGAATCCACCTATTTCTCGCATCCGCCACACCCAAAACGAACGAATCGCATCAAATTAGGCTATACACGGCTCTACCCCCAAAGTCCCGAGCCTAATCATGAGGTCATAAATTTTCCCCCAAATTCTCACCATCCAACAGCCAAATCGATCCCGACCACCCATCCACCCCTCCCCAGACGCCAAAAAACACCCAATCCAAAACAAATCATATCAAATCCACGCCCCCCAAAATTTCCATCTCCCTAGCAGCTCCGAGATCCGTTAGCTCCCAACATCATTAACCGTCAAACCACAAAGCAATCGAAAGTTTGTGATGAGATGGGGACAAACGCCTAAAAATCCCCAAATTTTAGGGCTAAAAGACGGATTTAATCGGGAAGGGGAAAGGGAGTAGTCACCTTCTGTTTTTCCTGGTTGAGGCGAGGTGCCGGCCGAGAGGAGATGCGGATAGGACTGCACCAATCACCACCAGTTGTCTAGCGAGCCTTCTCTTCTCCCCCACGGGTTGGTTACTTATAGGGAAAAGAAAACGCATCTAGCCAAAACCGCCATCCGTAGGAGAAAACGTATATAGGCTCTACACGGCTCGGGGGTTCTGGATTCCTGCCGACCTATCCATAGTTCGAGGCGGAGTTTTTTTCCCTTCTTTTTTTCTTTCAATGGAACGCACACCGAGTACAAGCCTCTATCTTCCTCAATTAGAAAATTGGATTTTTGCCATCCGAAACATTAGGCTTCGCAGTTTTACCATCCCAAACATTGATTTCGCAAATATGCCAGCCAAAACATGTGCTTCTTGATTTCTTTGCCATTTCTGACTTTTCTGCCCTTAGAGCAGTGTGGCAAAACCAATGATTTGCCATCAATGAGGAGTTTGCTCTAGGGACAGAAAAGTCAGAAATTGCAAAGAAATCAAGAAGCACATGTTTTGGCTGGCATATTTGCGAAACCAATATTTGGGATTGCAAAATTGCGAAGCCCAATATTTCGGATGGCAAAAATCCAATTTTTTCCTTCGTCAATTCACATAATTTTGCTGTAGTACTCTTTTGAGCACTAATCGATGCATGCGTGCTAATTGCTGGCTACAAATTTGAAAAAATTTATCTTTGCTGACTAAAATGCACAGATGTACACTTCATTAAATTGAATATTTAACAAAGATGTATGTTTTGTTCACTCATATAGGTGTAACAATTCGATACATATATAACAGTGGGACTCAAAACATAAATTCTGTTCAAAACTCTCAGTTTTTATGTTTATTTTAAGATTTTTTACAGTATATTAATTGATATTAGAAAGATAGTAGGAAAAGTAAAATCTGACCATTGATTTATGAGGACATTATAGACTTTTTTTCAACATGATTTTTTATAGAGTATTTTAGACTATCTTATATGAACATCTGTCTGTAAACCACAATTATATCTTTATTTCCTACATCCCACCGTCGCCTCTCCATACCCTACGCTGCACGCACACCTGGTTGCGCTCCACGCGGATGGGGCCTCGGTGGCGCTAGCGGCCGGAGAGCACGAGGCCTCGCCGGGGGCCGTTAAAACTAACAAAATCAGCTCGATGGGTCATCAGATCCATTGATCAGTAGTGAATTAATTAGCAATATTATGTTGCGCGTATTCACAAAACCAAACATGTATACAAGCATCCTGTATGTACGGAGCTAATTAAGTGGATAGCTGGCCTGGTGAGATCAATCGATGGCGCCGGCATAAGCAGGAAGCAGGAGCAGCGAGGAGGAGATGAACCAGAGCCTCCGGTGGAGCCTGGCCGACAAGACGGCGCTCGTCACCGGAGAAACCAAAGGAATCAGGTATGTATGTATGTATGTATGTATGTATGTATGTATGTATGTATGTATGTATGTATGTATGTATGTATGTATGTATGTATGTATGTATGTATGTATGTATGTATGTATGTATGTATGTATGTATGTATGTATGTATGTATGTGACGCTAGCCAGCTAGTTTGTGCTTGTGCAGGCACACGATCATGGAAGAGGTTGCTGGGCTTGGCGTCAGGGTGCACATCTGCTCCTGCACCGTCGCGACCTCCACGATTGCCGCCGATGCTGACAGCAGACCAAGGGCCACCACTCGATCACTGCCCCTGTCAGCGATGTCTTCGTGTGCCGCGACAGGGAGGGGCTCATCGCCATGGTCCGTGACCTATTTCAACAGTAGGCTCGACATCCTCATCAACAACACCGGCCAGTCCCTGGATCGTGTGCTTCCCTTCCCTTTCTCCTATGCAATTTGCTTTCCGCTCACTTCGCTGCTGCTTCCTTCGGTTTTCTTTCTCTGGCTGATGTGGTAGTTTATGTCACTTGTTTCATCTACAATTTTACCTCTTTAGAGATTTTACTACTAGTAGTATGAGTGGTAGTATAATTAAATCCTAACTAATCTAAATCATTAGATTATAAAGATTAAACAGCCCATATTCATTTGAAGGTACCATAAAAGAACTCGTATTTTGAGGGAGATCAAAACTCTCAAACAAGGGAGGAGCGAGCATAGTTCGCTTGGCAAGCCCTGTCATTGTGCGAGCTACTCATTAGTGTTTGAACCCTTGGTTCAATGCTAGTTGGTGCTCATCTTTCTTTTAGGTTGAAGTTCTAGACAGAAAAAGTACATACATACGTAGATGTGCTCAGTGATCAAAACGTATGATCTATGGGGGGCAACGGCCGTGCGGCAAGGCTGCAGCAGCAATGCACACGACAAAGCCAGATGTGCAGCAGCCAGGCGTAATCAGCAGGTGCAGCAACAATGCAAGAGGCTGCCCAGTAGTCCCTGGCACACAAGGAAGTTAGGAGCCCTAACTTACACGGCAAGCAACAGATGCACCTATTAGTTAAGAGATAGCTAGTTTGGGAAATTTATAGGTACTAGTCCATGATTGCTATATTTTAGTTACCAACTATATCTATTAGTTACCAAGTAAGCTATATATGTTAGTTATCGAGTTTCTCTCTAGTTCATGGTTTGTTAGGGGTGCCTATATAAAGAGTTAGCAAATCATGTAATTTCATTAAGCAAATAAAATAAATAAAGTTCCTAGTCGCCATCTTGTTAACTAAGCCTCAAAGCCTTAGCGGCGGCATGAACGATCGATCAAGGGCGAGTGCCCTACACTCGGTCTTTGGACCTGTACCCAACCATCTGTTCCGCCATCAATGGCAAATAGCAAGATTTATGTACCATGAAGGCCCGAGCTTTACGATTCTACTATCTAGGGCTTTCAACCTTCAACAGTAAAGAAAATTCGTAGCCTTGGTTAAATTGCTTTGAGCAATTCTTCAAAGAGTAGCGGACAGTGGAGAAAGAGAATAAGTGGTTGACATCACACCACCTGACGGGGAATGGCACCCTGTGGTACTAGCAACTAGAGTGTGCGTTCGGAGTATAGACTTGGCCAAGTTTTGTTAAACACGTCAACCTCTGTTTTGCCAGCACCATCACATCATCTCCATCCACACGTTAAGGCTCCACCGAGCTAACCACCATGGCTTTCGATGCCTAGTTATTCTCCACCGAGATTTGCACCAACTTAACGGCCTTGATGAAAGAGTTCATGGTCAAGATGGAGGAGAAGGCACAAAATGTTACTACAGTTTCTGAGTCACCATCACCATCGGTTGCGACCATATCCAAGATGGAGGAGCAGCAAAAGGCTACACCTGCCATTGCAATGATGGTGCTGCCATCACTCTCCCCATCACCATCATCAGCATTGGTCAAGCTACCACCTTCACCATCGACAACTCCTATACCAGGCAGTCCATTGTTGCCTACATCATTAGTGCTTTCGACGGGGAGGAAAGTTGTTACTATTTCACAGGTGCCTTCACTTTGTCATTGACCGACGCCATGCCATCAACACTGCGGAGTGTGGTGCCTACTCGGCGTGGGACGTCGACATTGTTGTGTTCCTCCTACCATTGGTACGTCCCACTCTTGCTCTATCTGAGAAAGGATGGTATACTTAAGCCTCTCGAACCACTTCTTGAGTGTAGTCCATAATGCTAGTGTGCTTGTTCTTGAGAATGAGACAGAGATGGTGCTTGAGGAAGTAAAGTGCCTGATCATTTTCCTTAGGGGTGGATTTGGCATCCTACGATGCACCAGTCCCAATGGCAAAGCGGAGCTTCTTGGCTTCAATCTCGACATCGGAAGCCCAAGCCAAATAGTTTTAGCCATACTGGGCCAGCTCCTCGAACTCGCGATTCGTGATGCCTGTCATCTACATGTGCACGAAAGGAATAAATAAGTTTACTACCGGTAAACATGCATGAAATAATTTTATTACAGGTAAATAAATTGGATAATGATACAAAAGATTCTTATAATGATCCAGAATTTTCTATGCATTTTTCTATAAATTTTATTGTTAATTTCCGTGATTAAAGGCAATTTTAAATAATTACGATTAATCAAAATAGTAAATAAATACGGAAAATATAGAAAATGACAATACTAAACATGCTTCAAATGCTAAAATAATATAAAACTTGAATTCCCGAGGCCTTTTTATGCTGGAATATGAATTTTCAGTGAATTCTGCATTTTTGAGGGCTTATACACAAAATTTTAATTATAAGAAAACTTTTCGCGTAATTTTCTGATTCTTCGAGTGCCTTTTTGCAAAATTCAAGACCCGTTAGAAAGTTCTGAGGACCCTTCTGTAATTTTCAGAATTCAGGGGGCCTTTTTTCAAAATTGCCATCGCTGGCCCGCCTCCCCCTTTTTCTTTTCTTTCTTCCGGCCCATTCGGCCCACACCGGCCAGCTTCAAGGGGCAAAGGGGTAGGGTTCCCCTACCCTTGTTCATGTGTGGCGGCGGTGGCGCCTTTTTGCACGCAATGACACATCCGGGCGCACAGCGACGTCGGGAGGTGTGGGCAACTGGCGGCCCGAGCGGGAGCAGCAGCACGTGGGGAGGCCAACAGCCAAGGCGCACGGCGAGCGGCGGCCGAGCACAGTGGCGGGGCCGGCCTCGGCTTTGGGCTTGGGCGTGAGGTGGTGTCCGGCGGCGGCTTCGAGCTAGCGGCGACGGGCACGGCTTCGAGCACGGCGGTGGTCGCGGCGGCCATCGGCTTCACGCAAAGCGCGAGATCCAATCGGCGGTGGGTGCGTGAGCTTCGAGTGGCAACGGGCACTCAATCTCCAAGCGGTGGTGTGAGTGTGGACCCCAATCGACGGCGGGCGCATGTGCGAACCCGGCGATAGGCATCCCTGAGAGCAAGGCCCGGGTGGCGGCTAGCGCGACAGGCGACCGACATGACAAGCCATCACAGTGGGCGCCTCGAGCATAGGATGGTCGCTGGCTGCTTCGAGCAGGCGGCCGTGCAAGACCAGCAATGGCTTAGTGCGGCGTGGTGGCGACGCCGGGATTTGGTCAGGCGCAGGTGGCACTCCGTGCGACGGCGGTGGCTCACGCGGAATTCGACGGCGCATGCAGGCACGGATCCAGGCGCGACGGGCGGCTGGCCTCGGCGAAGCGCATCTGGCGGGTGGCTCATGCGGGATGCGGCGGCGACCGGGAGTTTGCCGTGCGGGGCGGTGGTAGTGGCGCTGCTTCGAAGCCCGTGCGGGGGCGTGCGACACAGAAAGTCGACAGTCGAGGCAGCGGTGGCCCATGCAGGGGCGCGCGGCCAGTGCATTGGGAGGCGCAGTTGCGGGCCGGTGTGGCGCTCACACGTGGCGGCCGTACGGGTTGGCAGCGTGTTCAGCTTTGCAAGTTTTTTCTTTTTTTCAATGTACAATGCAAGCAACATCTACTCTTTCATGTGATCTACCGATCGACATTATGCCGATGACTTCAAGTCTGCTCGCGGTAGATTAGAGCGGATTTGCACCGTAGAAAATAATCTAGAAAGCGAAATTTTGCTGAATTTAAAGCGATCTAGATATAGACAATTCAATCTATTAATGCTTTGATGATTACCTTTCTATTCACCGAAGTGATTCATGCTGATAACGTGTTGAAAAACCGTCGTTAGCGAGCCAAATCCGATCGATTTCTCTGCTATGCAAAAGAGATGATCAAACACAGATAATGCAAATAGTACATTGAAAACACAAAAGTAGAGGGACTCCTAGTCTCTTTTTATTGCTTTTTTTAAGTATGTATAAAATAGCTAATAAAATTTCTTATTTATAATCGCGTGATAAGGTACTTAGGGCTTGTTTGGCAGAGCTCCACCACTGAAAAAATGAATCTGGAGCAGTAGATCCACCAAAAACAGCTCCACCGTGAATCTGGGATCCCACCATGGAGCTAGACAAAACTGTTTGGCTTGCACAGCAGCTCCAGATCCACGAAACTGAGTTTTTGGTGGGAATGGCCTGTTTTGCCCATGGGTTTTATGGTGGTATGGGATAGGGTGTGTAATGAGTGGCAAAAGGTGGAGTAGGTACGAAACAAGGTTTCGTGGAGCACCCCTTGAGGTGCTCCATGGATTTCATGAATCTGGAGCTAGATTCAGTATTTTGGTGGATTCAGATTTCGTGGAGCTGGAGCGTTTGGGTAAAAATTCGTGAAGTGAAGCTGTTTTTAGTGGATCTGGAGTTGGTAGAGCTCTGCCAAACAGGCGACCAAGACTTCCCAGCTTCGGTTTCTCAACCGTCAGAACCTAGACAGCTTCAGATTACGGCAACAGGGCACGTGGCTCATGTCCATGCATGTGTAGTTGCACACACGTACACGCACGTTGCAGGGTTCAGCCAAGCCAAGCTGACGTGTCGACCCACACGTCTAGGCTGGTGCCTAGCACGAACAGGTTAGCCCCAACTGCCAGCATTAACCGAGACCCCACCTGACCTGCCAAAAGCAGAAGCACGCCATCCGGCTCCTGCCTGCCCTTCCCCGCAAGCGGCCAGAAGCCACCTCTTCCCCTCCCCCTCCGGTCTCCACCCTATCCGTATAGCGCGACGCGCAACCACCCCACCGGGAAGACGAACGACGGGAGGGATCGCCCGTCTGACCAGCGACGGCGAGCCAGGGGAGACGGCCATGAGAGATTCCAGGGCGAGGCTGCTCTGCGCGCTGCTGCTGGTGCTGCTCTGCGTGGCCGCGCACTTCCAAGGCGCGTGGTGCGGCGGCGGCGGCGGCGGCGGGAGGGGAGGAGGCGGAGGTGGTTCCGGGAGGGGAGGAGGCGGTTCCGGGAGAGGGGGCTCCGGCGGAAAAGGCGGCTCCGGCCGTCCGTTTGCCGGTGGGACGGCCGGCGGCGTCATCGGCTCCAGGCATGCAGCGGGATCGCATAGGCGCAGCGCCGCGGGTGACCCGCGTGGCCATGGCTCTTGGAGGGTTTCCAGCGCCGCCGCCGCCCTCGCGGCCGCGGCGCTCGTTTGGTGGTGCTGATCGTACGCCCGCAAGCGTACTTCTAGGATGAGTAAGTTAGCGCTAGTTTAGTAGTAGTAAGTCGCTGTATGCATCTGTAATACTGCAAGCACCACGAATTCACGGTATTATGTCCGGTGTTTGTTTTTTTATTTTTTGTTTTGTATTATCTATGGTAATATAATATTTTTTATTCTTTCAAAATTAATTGTTAAGAAAAATAACAGCTGCTTAAAAAAAAATCAGAAACCAACGGCTAGAAATCACAGGGCCGGCAAAAAGCTCTCTTTTTCTATCACGAAGTATAAAAGGTCAAATCTTGATTTGTCAGCGCGTAGTTTGTGTTCGTTCGAAGCGCAATAAATGGTAAGGACGATTGGCACGTGCCTATCCTGCTAGTTTTTTTAACTTATATCCCGTTTATGTTAAATACATATGGCTATGATCATTTGGGTTTCAACTTCTGATTTTGGTTTATTTTTCACTATTTATAAATTTCGTTTTTTTCTAAATTTTTAGCTTTTTGTTGAGTTTTTTGCCGATTCTTTTTTCGTATGTATTTATATTATATGTAATGGGCTAACATATTTTTTAATTTTTTTAAATTTAATTATGCTAAATAAACATATGTCATCTACAGTATTTTTTTAGTCAGCTGCAGTGCTTTTCAGCCACAAGTCACCAAAAAAACCAAATGATCACCACCTCAGTTTCTGACTTCTAATTTATTTTTCACTATTTATAAATTTCATCTTTTTTTAAACTTTTAGCTTTTTATTGAATTTTTTGCCCTTTTTTCTCATATTCGTTTACGTTGTCCGTGTTGAGCTAGCATATTTTTCTATTTTTTAAATTCTTTAAGATTTAATTATTTCAAATAAGTCACCTTCAGTTATCGTAAAATTTCAGTCGCTGCAGTGCAATTTCAGCCATAAGCCACAGCTTTTCAGCCCAATCGAACGGAGCATAGTCCCGCTCCAAGTTGAGCTTAGTTTTTGACTTCTTTATTTTATTTTTTAGTTCTCTATTCCTTTATATTGTTTAGATAATATAATGTTTTTTTAAATTTAATTATTTAGAAAAATTAATAGTCGCTATAGTGTATTTTTAACTATTATAATTAAAAAAACAAAAAATCACAACTTATAAACCAGTTGGAGGTAGATGTCCCTTTATTTTCAATTGAATTTCTTTGGGCCTAAGAGGATATGTATGGCTTTTTTTAGCTTTAGTTTTTTATTTATGACTTTTAAACTATTCGTAAGAGAGTATAAAGTGACAGAAACTCACATAATTTTGACCAATATAAATAAAGTCGCTACAGTATATACTACAATTAATTTATAGCTCTTATTTTAAATAAATAATTTATTTAAAAACTAATTATTCTAGAAAAACTAAAATCTGTTTCTTAAATGCTGCCAGATGGTCAAGATGCTATCACACAGTGGTGACTGATGAGCATATGCACTGTATGCGGGCCACATTGCCTGACTGCATTGTACGTCTATCACCTACAATCTTCAGAACATTGGTGTTCATTGCCTTCAGAGCGTAAGACCATAAGGCTTCTGTTTTGATTAGTGAGAATTCAATTCGTACATCGGACTTCTGAAAATAGTCTCCATATTCCTCTTGCTTAAATCTTGTTTTGAGAATAAATTAGAAAATTATGGATGTATCATGTATCTTATTTTTCTCGTTTTTGTCTCGTATATGTATCTCTATTACTTTTGTACCACTTACGTTTTTTTCTAAAATATCACTTCCTTCATCCACTATTATTTATTTGCAGTCAAAATCTCTGTCACAACTAAATATCATCAATAGTAATCAATACGAATCTCATAATTGAGATGGTAGGAGCATACTACCAGCAAAGCCTACTAAGGGCTCCGATGGAAATGTATCCATTAGGTCTGTTCGACGAGAAGCTAGCAATGTTGGCCTCCCAAATGACCGAACAGATGATCAGTGTCCCGCGCTGGTACAGTGACGTTTTTCTTTTGACCAGCGAAGAATGAGACGTCTACGTAGTATACTCGGCTGGATCTAGACCGTACGATTGCAATTGGGCGGACTAAACAACATAGTTAATTGAATAGTGGATAGGCGATCGCAATGAAAAATTACTTCCGGATATGCATTGAAAATTCTAGGCTATCCGTCGATGCACGATGTGCAGGATAGGGGAGGGTCCGGCGGGGTCGTTTGCATTTCGCAAAATATACAGCGAGGAGGCGAAACGGCCTTGTGCAAAATGTGACAGGTTGGTTGTTCCCTCTTGAGAGTCGCGGTTGAATGGCCGCGCGGGTGCACGGAACAAGCTGTGTGCGTAAGATATACGTGCGATAAAAGCACAGAAGATGAGCGTCGCCAGCACCGAGCTAAGCCTCACGGCTGTACGTGTCGATCCACCATTCGTCGGTTTCTGATGCGGGTGGGTGTGAATGTGAGCAGTTTGATTTGGGCAATTACCAACCTAGCACGAACAGACTGCCCCACCGGCCACCGGCTATGACCGGCCATCCCGAAGGTGGTGTGCCACCCTGTTTTATTCTTTTGGTCGGCGGTTATGGGATTTGGCTCATACCTAATTTTTCGAGACGACCGTGAATATAAACATATTAATAGAAACAACGTATATGATTTTTAGATGTAAAAAGTCGTTTGAAGAATTCGTTTCAAAAATTTATTCTGTTTACTTCGACTTTCGGATAAGCTAAAAGACAAAGATGCGATTAGCATAAGCACGAAAGGCCAAAACTAGAACACATCCACCAGAGTCATTATTGAGCAAGTGCATAATTAACTAGCCCTTCGGTAGACAGATTAAATTGTTAGAAAGAATCAGAGTTTATCGGCAGTCAAATTAAATTGACTAACCCAGAGTCATTGTTGAGCAAGTGCATGATTGACAAATATTTGGGCAGTGCATAATTGGGCAAGTATTTGGGCAGTGCCTCGTTGACAGATTAAATTGACTAACCCAGAGTCATTGTTGAATATCAGCAAAGCACACTTAGGCAAACACGCAAGTTGTCCGAAGAAAGGGAAAATTGCTCTCATGCCACAAAGTTCAGAGCCATCCTCCCATTTGCCACAAACTTGAGTGACTTTGTTATTATGCCACACAGTTGACTGTTTTGTCTTTGTTTTGCCATTTTTGCATTTTCAGGGAGGGGAAATGACCCTTTTGCCCTCGTCAACAGTGGAGGCGGCCAGGCGGGCTCGTCGGAGCGCAAGCGCGGCCGGCGGCTTCCTCCACCCGCTCCTCGCCCCCGCCGCGTCGGCTTCTCCCGCCGGGCCCTCCCCGACTCCCCGCGCCCGGCAACCCCGCCCTCCCCTCCCCTCCTCGCCGGCATCCTCGCCGACCTCGCCGAGATCGGCGGCTCCCTCCGCGGCGGCTTCTCCCGCCGGGCTGAGGAAGCGAATCATAAGGCGCCTCCCGCGATGTCCGCCTGCTCGTTGGTGCATAGTGCCCCTTCAAACGCGTTGGCCATAAGCGAATCATAAGGCTGCGATGCTCTCTGAAACTTGTTCAACAACCGTAAAGCCTGCCATATATCATCAAGCCAATGTAAACGTTAATCAGGTTAGCAAGAATGACATATTAAATTTGAGAAACATGGAGTATGATACCTCTTCCTGTTGCACCCACCATGACATGTCTACAACAATGCAACCGATCTCAGGATTGAAGCCTAATCCCAATACGTTGCGCTTGAGGGTCTTCCACTTTGCATAGTCCCGTTTCAAGGCGTCCCAGCAGTTCTTTGAATTGCTTCTGGGTGTACGACCAGCTAGTGTGCTCCTTGAACTTGTGAAGGAGGTGTATGTGTATCTTCGCCTATTCAGACTCCCTGTTGGGCAGTTATTGGCAAGCACCTCTTCACGGCAAATATCTAGGAATACCAAATAGGCCACCTTGTCCCACACCTTGTTGTTCATGGGGGAGTTGTCCATTTACAAGCCCATCAATGTAGTTTGAAAGGTGGGCAATAGTCAGTACAACAAGAGGTAGAACAAGATGTTTACTTGCGGTGCAGAATCATTTTACTCGAACACAACAGAGGGCGCTGCTTGCAATACGACATGAACCACTACTGATGAAATTGCATGCACAAGGGCTTTTGTGGTGAACGGGGAGGCGGCAAGAGCGTCAAAGAGGGTGCGTGTTGTGCAGTGGACCTTGCCCTGGCTGACGATCGCGGTTGCGGCGTTCAAGGTCATCTCGTCGTTTGACCCTTTCTCGGACTTGGGGGCAGGCGCGGCCTGAAGATAGCGGCGGGGGAGCCCTAAGCGTCGGCGCAAGGCACGAACCGAAGTTGACCAACAACCGGAGACGATGCTTGACGGGGACGAGGCCAAGGAGCCAGACTCTAGGCTCAGGGCAAACAGGCATGCCAGCCCAGTGCACATGCTAGAGGAGGTTGGGGGGAGGGGGCCAGAGCAGATTTGTGGATTGCAGGGGGAGGAAGAGCGGGGCGGAGCGGATTCGGCAGTGCGAGTGGCTTAGGGGAATGAAGGTGCATGGGGACCCACCAGGGTGGAGGCGCGCGACGTAGCACGAGGGAACCCCAGCCTTACATGCTTGGGGACTATTTTTTCTATGTTTTTTGAGACGACAGCAGATGACGGAGATACTGACACGGACGACGCATATGATTTTTGGTTGAGAATCCGCCCCATTTGTTTCAACTTTTAGCTTTTTCCGAAAATCAAAACAAGCAAGGTGGTTTCTTGTAGCAGATTCTTCAAATAGTTTCTCAAGTTTAAAACCATATATGCCGTCCACTGTTATCTCGAAAAGCGCAAACAAAAGCCATTATTCGTAGACAATTCCGTGGCTCCTACCTGCCTTATAAGTTATAACCACCTCACCCTCCATATAACACACAACAGCCTTACGACCACCCTAGGAAGGAAAGCTAGAGATATTGGCCATATTCTTTTTAGCTTATAGTTTATGACTTATGTCCTCTCCCAAACAAACAATGTAACGGTTTTTTCATCGTATTTTCGGAACGATTTATCGGTATTTGGTTCATTCATATAAACACTCACGTTAGGAGCAAAAATCATTAACTATAGCCATAAATCATAAGCAACAGCCGAAAAGAATCATGGCCACGGGACGAAGCTGCAGCTCTGCGTGTTGCTGCTAGTGCTGCTCTGCTTGGCCGCACGCTTCGAGGGCGCTGTGCTGAGCCGGCAGTTTCGGCGGGGGCCACGGTGCGAGGGGAGGAGGCGGTGGCGTTGCTGGGGGAGGGAGCATGGGCGGGTAGGAAGGCGGCGGGAAAGGCGAGGCTAGCGCTGCCGTGGGAGGATCGCAGGGACGCAGCGCCGCGGGTGACCCGCATGGCCGTGGCGTCTGGAGGGTGACCGGTGCCGCGGCCGCTCGCGGCGCTTGTTTGGCGCTGATCGTACGTGCGTGCATGCGCAAGAGTAGCCTATATGTTAGACGAGTGAATTAGTGGTGCTAGTTTAGTAGCAGATCGGTAGATGCATGTGTATCACGTTGTTCTAAAACGTGAATCCAAGTATGTGATAAGCTGTCGAGTAGTGCCACTATGTCCTGTGTTTGTTCTTGAGTAATCCATTAATGGATACAGCTTTCAGATGTTTTTTTTTATTATTTCGAAAGTGTCAGGCAATCTTCAGGGCGGAATGGCGTGATAAGAAGAATGTGCAATAATTGCTGCACATCGTGTTCTGGAAAAAAAGGAAGGAGGAGGAAAGAAAGAAAATGCTGCACATCGGAGTTTCAGTTGGCGTTTATCTTAAGATTCTTCTTCTTCATCGTCTTCTTTTCAGGGTTGTTTTGTCCCAGAGTTAACATTACACACATGAATACCTGCAAGGCTGTAAGAATTTCTGCACTGAAGTGTACGACATAAACATCACGGGAAGATCAGTGTTTGATAATCGATGTGCAAGTCAAATGTTTTAACTTTGCAACAGGGTACAGAATTTTGCAAATAGGAACACTGACACATCGTGTTGTGCAAGGCAAGGATTCTGAACATTGTTCCATGTCCAATGCAGGAGCAAGAGCAACATATTTAGGCCCTATTTATTTCGGCATGAGATTGTGGCTTGTGGCTTATTTTTCATTATTATTAAATATCGTCTTTTTCTGGTTTTTTTGAGCTTTTTTGTCGGTTCTTTTTTCCCGTATTCGTTTGCATTGTTTATGATAGGCTAATCTATTTTTTATTTTTTAGTTTTTAAATTTAATTACAGTGCAATTTCAACCAAATACAGTGAAATTTCAATCATAAGCCACTTTTTTAGCCCAAATGAGCGGCACCTATACAATGGTAGTCATCATTAGTTAAGTAAAGAAACGAGCCTTCATTCAGATCAACAAGTAAGGGCATTTTTAATAGTCACACATCAACGTCGATTAGCTTACCACATCACCCAAAAACTCAGCTGGAGGAGAGAAAACAATGAGAGAGAAGAGAAGCCATCGTCTTAGGGCGCGACAACCATGGCTCACGAACCATAGCACGAAGAGACGACCACGCGCCTTGTTGGAGCGGAGCCGTCTGTTGCCCATGAGGTTTGTGGGGCCCATATGGTGGCACGACCCAAACTCAGTGAAGACGACGACGAGCATGTGGCGGATTCGACGGCGACCGGAGGACACATAGGCAATCAGAGGACAAAGGATGCGGATCTGGCTGGATTCATCCCGTCGACATCTGGATCTGGCCGGCTCCAGATACCTGTTAGGAATTTTATGTGGCTTTTAATATTTATTATGATTATTGTCTACTTTACTCAGTGTGGAATTATTTATATTATTAATGCTAGTGATAGGGAATATTTTGATGCGGAATTTAACTCGAGGAATTAATACTCGAGGTGCCGAGGACGGCTATACTAGAATATGGTAGACATATTTATTGAGATCAAGTCTACTGGAATTTGATATGCATGCATTTGTTTAACCCAGACACAACACAGGGCGGAAATAGCTGTGTTTGTATTACAGGAAAGGCTCTGCAGGCTGTTAGCCCACATGATCAGATTGGAATTGATCTCATAAACAACCTGTCATGGCATATGACTCACACATGTATGCTTGGAACTAACATATTTTAGACTCATAAAACTGGCATATCTGATCGTGGTTGGTGATATAGTTCAAAAGTCTCACAGGATACCGGAAATAGGTGGATCACTTTATAACAGCTGAAAGTGGAGTCTATAAATAGGTCCCTACCCTCTAGCCTCATTTTGCATTGTGAGCGGCACCACGGATAAAACAGAGAAATAAAAGGTAAACCGAAAGGCTCTACGAAATTAGGCTGTGATCGTTTCGGCTTCAGCTTCTGGCTTATTTTTCACTATTCATAAATTTCACCTTTTTCTGAATTTTTGGTTTTTTGAGCTTTTTTACCGGTTCTTTTTTCCCGTATTTGTTTGTATTATGCGTAATGGGCTAACATATTTTTTTATATATTTTTTTAATTTTTTTAATTTAATTATGCTAAATAAGTCTCTATCAGCTACAGTACTTTTTCAGTCATCTACAGTGCTTTTCAGTCATAAGCCACTAAAAAACTCAAATGATCACCACCTTAAACTAGATTTTGAAGAAAACCTAACATTAGTATAAGAGCAAGGTTCGGAGGCAACACGGCGCATTGGGTTTCGCATTGCTTCCTCCTCGATCTTCATGTTCGTCACGATCTCGCGGAAGGATTGAATAAACAACTCACCAATAGCCACCAAGAGAAAGAGAAAAAAAAAATATTGTTTTTCCAGTGCATCAACTTCTCCACGTTCTCAAGCTTCAAGACTTTCCATGAAACCTCGATCTCCATGCCATCCACAACAGTCATGGTTGGAAGCCTTCACGCGTTTTTCTTCATCGCGTGCGAAAAGATCGTGCGCGCCTGCGCAGAATCCCCGTCGGCTCCCTCGGTTGGTGTGCTTTCTACTGCGGAAGCAACGCTCAGCCCGTGGTTTTCTCGATCGACAAGCCCTCCAATGCAAGTATTGCAACACATCAATCAGCAAAGCCATTTATTTTTTTTCCCACGCAAGGAAAGAGATCCCACGATCTCGCGCGCGGCGTCTCGTTGTGTCTGTCGGCGTACTGGTCTTTGGCCGGCGTGCGTAGCCTGCGTGTCTCCTCTGCACGGCGTCTTGCTTGTCTCAGTCCGGAGCGTGTTGGGGTTGTTTGGTTACTAGCCACACTTTACCAATAAAAATTGCCACACTTGTCTAAGTTGAGATGCTCAAATTCTTTGCCACACCTTAGCAAGTCTAAGAGAATCTTGCCGCACTTTTTTGAGCCATTGACGCGTGGGATCTAATTTGTTGGAAGGGAATCTTACCACAACTGTGGCTGCAACCAAACAGCTCCCAAAGTTGGTCAAATTTGCCTAACCTTAGGCGTGGTAAACTGTGGCTGGCAACCAAACACCCCCTATGTGTTTTAAAGCCCTGTTTGGATTCTCAGGTCTTAAGTTTAGTTGTCTAAAGTCCAGAACTAAACTTTAGACAACTAAACTTTAGACCACAGGACTGTTTGGATCATGGACTAAAGTTTAGTTCTGGTTCAATAAACGGACTTTTGTACCCCTGGGATATTTGAGCCGTTGAACTGTCCACCGGTAACTGTCGATGGCTCGCGGCGGGTTCGAGGTAGTGGGTCTCGCTCTCGTCGTCGTGGCGGCGACGCTGTGCGCACCGTGCTCAGCACAGACGCCGCCGAGGTCGTTGGCGATGCCCAACTGCCCACCGGCGCCGATCAGCCTGTCCCCGTGCATCGGCTACGTCTTCGGCGTGGGCTTGGCGACGCCGTCCTCCTCCTGCTCCCAGCTCGAGGCCTTCTTCCAGTCCCAGGGGCCCTGCCTCTGCGCTGTGTCCAAGCTCGCGCCGAGCCCACTCGGCTTCTTCCTCGGACAAGCCCAGGCCAAGATCCCCAACGTTTGCAACCTGCCCAGCAACCCATGCGATGGTACATGCATGTTCCTGTGCACTTGTACTACAATCTACAGTTTTCACTGACAAAAATCTGAAAAAGGAGACGGAGCGTTACCGTTTCTTGTGAACTACTCAAACATAGACATAATGCTGACCGACTGTAATCCAAAGAAAATATAGTTGAGGTACGACCCCATGTGCGGGAAATCAAGAGCTGCCGATGAGTTGAGGTCAACACCGAACATGCCGTCTTGACTGGAGGGCACGGGATCGGTTTGGGAGAAGAAATCATAGGGGGGGATCTTGGGGGCGCATGGACGCATCGTCGACGGGATCCATGAGAGGAAGGCGGGAAGGGCATGGCGGAGCTGCTTCTTCAATCCTCGACGCGGCGGCGCTGCTTCTTCAATCGTCGGTGGTGGTGGGATGCGCGGCGGGGGCGACGGTGGGATGGTCGGCGGTGGTGGAATGCGCGGCGGGGGCGGCAGTGCGAAGGCCGGGCGGCGGTGGGATGGCTGGTTCGGCGGGGGCGTCGGGAGTCCAGGCGGGGAAGATGCCGCCCGATGGATTTCGCGAAGTTTTTTCGTGCGGGAGCTGGGAGGAACAGATATTTCACGGGGGCAAAAACGTCTTTTGCGTGCGGGAGCCGGGAGAAACCAAAACTTTAGACCACTTTAGCTCAGTTTTGTAGTCTAATGGTCTAAAGTGTTTTTTAAGGGTTAGCTAAAGTTTAGATCTAACTTTAGACCATCTGTTTGGAGACTTTAGATCTAAACTTTACTGACTAAACTTTAGATGAAGGGATCCAAACAGGCCCTAAGTCGCGACCGGCCGCACGGAAGAAAACATCGGCGTCATCCTTCATACGTGCAGCGTCAACTCTTTCTCGGACGGTCCGGTAACATTTACTCTGTGCTTAATATGGTTTTTTTGTGCAGCGTCAACTCTTTCTCGGATGGTCCGGTAACATTTACTCTGTGCTTAATATGGTTTTTTTTAGTGCAGCGTCAACTCTTTCTCGGACGGTCCGGTAACATTTACTCTGTGCTTAATATGGCTTTTTTGAGTGGCTCATGGCTGAAAAGCACTGTAGCTGGCTGAAAAAACACTGTAGCTGACAGAGGCTTATTTAGCATAATTAAATTTAAAAAAATTTAAAAATAGAAAAAACATATTAGCCCATCACGTATAATGCAAACAAATATGGGAAAAAAGAACCGGCAAAAAAGCTCAAAAAAACCAAAAGTTCAGAAAAATACGAAATTTATGAATAGTGAAAAATAAGCCAGAAGCTGAAGCTGCAATGAGCGGCGATTCTCTCAATCGTAATTAATAGTTTTTTACTAAATTGCATAGAGCTTTCGTAATCTTGTATTAAGGGTGGACAAAATGCGCAGAAAATAATGTGTAGTCTAGAATGAGATTTTCAGTGAAGTATCTCTTATTAAAGTGCTTAATCTTGATAGTTGCTTTCTCTCTATTAAAATATATGACAATACTTCAATTAATAAGCATCGTAGTAAACTCTGCGTTTAGCAGAGGAATTAAAAGTGCTGGCTATCCTTTTTTCTGAAGAAGTGCATGTCATGGTTGTTCTAAACTCTTTGCCAAATTCATAGAAACAATTTAAGATATTTTTTGTCATTCTGAAAGGATACTCAATATGCGCGCGCACTCGGAGACATCATTTGCTTATGGAAGAAGATATAAAACTCTCTCAGGGAAAGAAAAGAAATACTTCTGAGTTACAACTTGGAAAGAAAAAAGGCAATAATAAAAGGAATTGACAAAATAGGAAGTCTGATGGTGATTTAAGAGAAAAGCTTAACAAGAAACACGATCGTGATGATCATGGAAATTATAACTCAGTTTAGAGGAATGAAAAGTACAAAAATTTCAAGTGCCACAACTGTGGTCAATATGGGCATTTCAGGGTTGACTCCAGGAAAAAGAAGAACCAGAATGAGCAAACGAATCAAAACAATCAATCAGTTGAGCATAAAGGCAATTATTCGCCTAATGATATGTCTAATATTTTATTTTTGTATGCACTAAATCTTTATTTGCTACTACTTTTTCAAATAGCTGGGTTGTCGATTCTAGTGCTACATCTCATATTACTAGAGATAATAGAAAGTTCGCTTCTATGCAAACAATTTCAAAGGGAAATAGATGTCTTTTTGGACACTAATACTAAAGCTGGTGTACTTGGAATTGAAAATTATATCATAAAACTCACAAATAGAGGAAAATTATTATTATAAGACACTTTATATTCACCTAGCATGAGAAGGAATTTAATTTCTGTTGCTCAGTTAGAATCTATTGGATATAACATACTATTTAGAAAAGGAAGAGTTAAAATATTTCTCAATATAAAATTAATGCATACTGGAACCTATCATAATTGTCTTTATTTTCTTGATAAATTATCAAATGATGTCAATATTGATTGCTTAGTTGGTGAAAATAACTCCATATTGAGGATAACTCCATACTAAGGAATAGGAACACATGCTCCAAGTCATATTTATGGTATTTACGACTTGGTCACATATCTAAAAACAGAATTAAGAGGCATATTAATTCTAGAATTCTACACTTTAAGTGGGAGGATTTTGATATTTGTGAGGCATGTATGATGGGTAAGATGACCCGTACGTCTTTTCCAAAGGCGGAAAGATCTAATAAGCTTCTTATCATTGTTCATTCTGATATTTGTGGTAAAATGTCTATTCCCACTAGAGGTCAAAAAAATTATTTTATCACATCCATTGATGATTATTTTATATTTGGATATGCGTATCTTCTTAAACAAAAGTTAGAAGGTTTTGATGTGTTCAAAACATTTAAAACTGAAGTGAAAAATCAATTATATAAAAAGATCAAAGTTTTGAGAACTGATCATGGAGGAGAATACACTTCAGAAATATTAAATGTTTTTAAAAGCATGGAATTATTCATCAGTATACCATACCTTACACTCCACAATAAAATAGTACTGCCGAAAGGAGGAATAAAATAGTTGTGGATATGGTTAGACCTATGTTGGCTTATTCAAATCTTCTTTTATCTTTTTATGGGAAACTTTATATACTGTTGTTTATTTATTAAATTATTCATCATCTAAGACTGTAACAATCACTCCTAATGAGTTGTAGACTGAAAAAAAAATATAGCCTAAAAACACATCAGGAATTTATTATTGGTTATTCTTTGGAATTTAAAGAGTACAAGTTTTATGATACAGAAAAAGGATAAACTCCCCAGAAACATGTTTGAGGAAATTTTATATGAAATCCACGTTCCATACAGCCTCTAGATTAACCACTCCGTGAAGTGCAGATTCACTACAAAAGCAGACACGTGCTCGTACATTGCTAATACTGTTTTCTTCCCTGGGCCTAGAGAAGCAGCATCTTCCTTCTGGTCGAGCTAGAAGTCGGCTGGTACCAGCCGTGGACCCTGCGGTGCGGTCCTGAGTGACTCCCCCAATCACCCAGCTGGGCCTCACCCGGCGGCTCGAGCTTGCGCGTCCTGAGCCAACGAAACACCAAGAACAAGTGGGCTTGCTTCACCAGTCACGCGACCCGTCAGCTCCGCACAGGGTCAACAACGACCGGAGAACTTTTATGATTCTTCACCTGCCATCTGTTCAAGGCCTATTTTATGCTTCTAAATACTGTTTTTCGATTTTTCTATAGTAATTAGTTTTTAAATGAAATATCTTTATAAAATAGAATCTACTAGTTAATTGTATTACATACTGTACCGACTTCATTTATATCGGCAAAAACCGCATTAGAGTTTCTATTACTCTGTAATCTCTTGCACGAACAACCTAAAAGTCACAAGCCGCAGTCAAAAGTCATAAACTTCAACCAAAAAGAACATGCCCCAAATCCAGTAGTGGTACAGTTGCAGATATCCTGAGGGACACCTATCTGACATAGGATATGTGCGCCAAGAGTGGGATGGTCAAACAGTTCGCCATACAGAGAGCAAGATTTTGTGTACCGTCGAATCCAGAACCGGCCGTCCCGGTGAATTTTTCAGCGGTTGTCAATCCGAAGCATTCACTCTTAATGCACTGGCCTGTGCGGTCATAGCACGAGTAAAGTGAATGCGGCGCATCTCTACGACAGCGGAAGCATAAAACCAAGCAGCACTTACACCATCTGGGAATAGAGTTACCGAGCTAAAATCAGTTCATGCGCAGCATCACCAATGTTGACGATTGAACCAGATACTACTCAATTCCATCCATGCATTTTAACCAACGAACCAGGTATACATCACAAGATTTAAGAGTAAATTAAACAATACATCACAAGATTTAAGAGTAAATTAAACAAGTCACGGTTGAGAAAAGGCTAGTTTGCTTCTGTCTCTCTTTCCTATATTGAATGCCTTATGTACAAGCTTTCACCAGATGTAGATCCCTGCAGACCATGGTACTAGCCGTGATTGATCAAGTTGATAGTGAAGATCTCTGGTGCCACAAATTTAGATCTATTTTTCTGTTTTTAGAGAATACAACAATTCCTGGAGGAGATAGGAAAACGAAGCAGTATGATTAGAAAGAAGCAATTGTAAAATAAACTAGACAACCAATTAGAAATTGAGAATTACCAGATCCCCTTGACCAGAGGCAAGCGAAGAAAACAGCTCTGAAAGAGATCTCTCTTCCTTCAATCTTTCTAGGCCATCAAATCGATCCAATTTTGTCGCATATGTACCGGTGTCCTTGGTTGCAAAACATCCATTTCTTGGGTTCTTCCTAATGAATATCTCGACTTCTTTCGCTTGCCGAGACAACTGAAGAGCAACGAACTGAAAAGATGCAGAAGCAGTCTTTGCTTATTCATCTTGATCCAAGTAAAACAAAAAATTGCTTAAAAACCTACTAGTTTATAGAAGCAAGTGATTAGTGATCACCTGGCAAAGATGGCGAACAGAGAGTGTCGATTGGCAACTGAGATAGGACTTTTCCAATTTAGGCATGCTTTGTCCATCAAGTGGAAGTAGAACAAGATACAAATTGAACTGCAAAACACAGACACAAAATTCAGCAAACCTAATGGATTCAAGAAAATGGACTTCTTGTATAAGTTCTTCTAGCCCAGGGTAGCCTGCACAAGTACATGCATATGCTGATGTGTATATTGCCTGCGCAACACTACAAAACACACAGCGACACACACAACAGAAATGCATCTGACGTGCAAACAAACCAGAAATGAAATCAGAAACTCACACACAATATACCTTCCGACCAGCCTTTTAGTTTGTTTATAGTATTATGAATCTTCCAAAGCATAAATAGGAAATAACAACTGTAAATATAAATACTATTGTGTGCGATGTACTGTTTTTTTACCTTACTATCAAATTCATCAGCATTGCGGAGATGGTCCACCAACTTGGCAACACGCCCACCCTTCACCATCCTTCCACTGGAGCCTCCGGCATTGCCATGTCGAGTTTGACTGCGGGTGCCATTTTTTCCCCAGGCAAGCATCTCTCCCCGCAGTGGAGAAGTAGTCAAGATATCTCTGCCACCTCCCAAATCATCATTATCCTCAAAGTTACTATCGATACTGCTAATGGTTTTAGCAGGGGATGATCGTGGCATGGGCCACCTCCGAGCTCTTTTCTGCCTCACATCTGGGGAATGATCATCAACAGAAGACGACTCTTTGCTGCCATCATTGCCATTTTCTTCTCTATCATCATCATCATCCAAGTCAGTTGGGACAATATCAGGAGAACTAGTTCGTCCTCTCCTCCTTGCCCGCATATTCCCCTGAGACTTTCTTGAAGAAGCTGAGCCTATTACTTTTGTGGTGGAACGCTTCTTCCCAAGTGCTTCTGTTTGTCTTCGAAATGTTTCAGCAATGGATGCTTGAATCTTCCATGAGAAATGAAGCTAATGTCAACAACAATAAGAAGACGACGACGAATACCAAATGAGCAGGGGAAATAATTTCCCTCCAGACATTCAATGCATCGATGATTGACAGCCAGATAAACCCACCTTTTTGTTGCGAGTCCTCTCCTCTTCACCGAAAGCAAGTTCCTGTAGTATCAAACAAATTAGAACACCAGCACCAGTACAACAATAAAAGATAAATAAAGAAAACAACTAAGTTTGACAATGTAGAACTTATGTGTCACCTCTTCCTCGTACTTATCAATATCTGGATACAAAGCCAAAATTAAAGCGTCATAATTAGGATCATCCCTCAAGGAACGTCTACTTGCACAATGAGTGCGGCATGCTGGGCATTCATTATTTCTGCAAAAACACCACATCACTTAGATTATCATAGAAAGAACGTATCTTCTGGATTTTGAAACCCTGATCAGGTTGGATCTCCACATTTTTGAAAATGACACTGAGACAAGACATTTTAGACATATAATATAAGGGACCATACCCAAGCCGCATGGATTTATCTATGCAGTCCCTACAAAACCGGTGCAAACACTCCATGACCGTCCTTGTCTTCCGGATAATGCCTGCAAAATAGGACCAATATGCACTGTTTGGACAGAGATGCTACTTACAGTTTCACATTGAAAAGCTTACTCAACATAGATTCCTAATATAAACTAGCTAGTTGCACTTATACAAACTGTTGTGAATTGTGAAGATCATAAGCTTTGTCATGTGACTTTCTGAAAGGAAAAACAGTTATGTATTCTCTAACGTTGAATAGGGTGACTTATATCCTAATCTTACTAGAACTTAGAGAGGTGTGCTACAAGGATTTCTAGATGTATCCTAATCCAATTAGGCTTCCTACTTCACTTTGAAGGAGGATGATAGGGAACTATATAAAGCTATAAGGGGTAGTCATAGAGAACCCAAGCCTTAAACCAACTCATTCAAAGCAAGAGGTGCACGAGAAGATTAGAGACAAGGTTATTCTTTAGCACTAAATTCTTATATAGGGCAACGGTCCTAAAAGATTTGAGAGGATTGTAAGGGAACGACAACCCCTTGTACTCTTTTGAGGTCGCGCTTGTTAGACATGTATAGGTTACATGGTTATCGCATTGTATAGGGGGTTCATTGCATATTGTTTCTCATGTATATATATGGCCTTTTGGCCCATCGAAATATAAGCCCACTTCATTCATAATATGGTATCAGCCCAGGAGACTAGGAGAGGGCTGGGGTTAGGGTTTCCCAACCCTAGTAGCCGCCACTGCACCTCCCACGCGCCCTTGTGCACGTTCAACCGCCTCCCAGCTGCCACACCATGCCCCCGCACCCCTACGCACGCGTCGCCTCCGGGCCGCCGCACCATGCTAGGATGCCCGTGCAGCTCTGTGCCTTTGGCCACCGTCGCCCGGTTTCCTACCGGCGCCGCCTTGATCTGCTCGACACCACCTCGGCCTACCTCCTCCTGGTTGCCGCCCAACTACCTCGTGCCGTGCCGGGCCGCCTGCGTAGCTCCGGGCCTCTGGCCGCCCGACTACCTTCGTCCCGATGCCGCCCCGGTCTACCCGACGCCACCCTGGCCTGCCTCCTCCTGGCTGCTGCCCAACTACCTCCTGACACTGCCCCGCTAGAGCTTGACGCCACTTGGCCAGATCCAGCTCGACGCTGCCCGGACTAGCCTTCTCCCGGCCGCCGACCGGTTAGATCTAGTTGCTGGCTCCTAGCTGCCGCCCCGGTCAGCTTTGGCTGCTTGCCTCGGCCAAATCTGGCTGTTATCCCTTAGTCGCTGCCCCTGTCAGATCCATGCCCGTGGCAGGCTAGTCGTATCCCGCACATGATGGCCACCCATATTGCTATCCCGCTTCTGAAGATCTTCATGGGATGAACTATCGTGAGTGGGCCATGCATATGCGGATCCACATGAGTCAGCGTCCTAGGGGCCATCTTACTGGCTAGAGGCTGTGTCCTTCTTGCCATTCACTGCTGGCTACCCCTCAAGTCCCTGCAGCTGCTAATGAAGCAACCCAAAAAGTTGCGATCATTGCCTTTGAGGAGGCCATGGAGATGTACCAGACTCAGCTTCACTCCTACAAGAGGTGGTAGGACGACGAGGCCCGTGCTTCTGCCATCCTAGTGGGTAGGATGACTGTCGTTATCTTCATGGATATGGTGGAGCTGCCGACATCTCAGCTGATGTGGGCGCGCCTTCGTGCTAACTACGTGCCGACGAGTGATAATATGTATCTTTTAGTCGTACATCAGGCACTCTCTTCAGCAACTTGATGCATCTTTATCAACTTGATGCCATAGTGGACGACTTCTACCAGTAGATGTCCGCGGTGTGGCGTCAGTTATGTGCGTCAACGTGCTCACCTAGAGACTCACCGTCTCTACGAGGTCTTGACACGTCTTCGGTCAGAGTTTGAGCATGTCCGTGCTCACCTCCTGACTCGTCAGCCGCATCCGTCTGTGTTAAGAGGCTCTCACCGTTGTTCGTGTTAAGGAGACTCTTCGCAGCATGGGCCAACTGCAACCCACCTCCGTTCTAGCTGCTCAGGCGTCTTCTCTAGCACCTGCTCCCGCTGCACCAGTGCCTCCAGTTGCACCGGTGGCAGCGGCCTCTACTACGGGTCTTCACTGCACCTTCTGTGATCACGCTGGTCACATATTTCAGCAGTGCTACAAGCGGAAGAACCAAGACCGCAAGGGTAGTTGCCCTCCCAAGGGCATTGGTGGCTCTTCTTAGTCAGGTTCTCGCCAAAGCTCCGCTACTGAGGTTCAGCAGGAGATGCACACTCTGCTTCGGCACCTTCCTCAGTTTCATTCAATTCTACTGGTTCTGCTGCTCAGTCTTCTGGTGCTCCACCACCACCACCCCACCCCCTTCATCAGGTATCTTATTCTCTTGGATTCTGGATTCTGGTGCTTCATTTCACATGACACCAGATTCTACTCACCTTACCTCTGTGAGGCCTCCCATTCTTCCTCACACAGTTACAACCGTAGATGGTACCTGTCTTCCTGTTGCTAGACGAGGCACTCTTTCTACTTCTTGCAGTCTCTTCTGTTCCCAAACTAGCTATGCATCTTATGTCCGCTGGTCAGATCACTAATCATGGCTGTTGTATCATTCTTGACTCTAACTCGTGTTGTATTCAGGATCGTCGCATTGGGACTCTGGTTGGGACTGGCCCTAAACGTCGTGACTCGCAGCGTCTTTGGGAGCTCGATTGGCTACGCCTTCCTTCCGCTGCCTCCACTAGCCAGTCGGTCCTCTCCACCGCCTCCGCTTCAGTCGCTTCCTCTACTGCCACTTTCGTCCAGTAGCATTATCGTTTGGGTCACATCGGAGGTTCACGCTTGTCTTCATTAGTTCAAAGTGGTGTTCTCATATCTGTTTCTAGTGACACTTCCTTACACTGTACAGGTTGCAAGCTTGGCAAATAGCTGCAGCTCCCATACTCCTTAAGTGATTATCTGTTTCTCAATCCTTTTGATCTTATTCATGCTGGTGTATGGGGTCCGACCCTCTTCGCTTCGAAAGAGATTATCGCTACTATGTTATTTTTATTGATGGTTATTCTCGATATACTTGGATTTATCTTATGACTTCTCATAGTCAGATACTCTCTATTTATCAGTCGTTTGCCACTATGGTTCATACTCAGTTTGATCCAACCATTTGTGTTCTTCGTGTTGACTCTAATGGTGAGTACCTGTCTACACATGGGGTTGTACTGCGGTTAAGTGTCTTTCTAGTAGGCCTCCTGAGTATAGTCATCTCTATTGTTTTGGTTGTGTCTATTTTGTTCTTCTTCCCCCTCACGGACGTACCAAGCTAATTGCTCAGTCAGTTGAGTGTGTTTTTCTTGGCTACAGTTCTGAGCATAAGGGTTATCGCTGTTATGATCATGTTATTCGTACGATGAGAATATCTCGAGATGTCACTTTTGATGAGTCTCGTCCTTACTACCCTCGGTCTTCCTCCACCAGTTCAGCGTCTTCAGACGTGCTTTCTTTTTATTTTATTTTTGACTCACCGCTTCCTCCTCCGACTTTACCTTTGTCACCCTCATCTATTTCACCTTTATCTGTTCCTTCCTCTTTAGACTCTCTTGTTCCTGCTTTCACTACCACTTCTATTGAGGTCGTCCCCCCTTTCCGCTACACTACTCTCGCCGTCCTCGCCCTAATACACCTTTAGTTGTGCCTCCTTCCACTCCTTCACTCTTTTGTCCCTGCTAGGTCCCGCTCCAGCCTCTACTCCCCGATATGATCTTTATGATCATCGTTCAGTTAGGCCTCCTAAGTGCTACGGTTTTGCAGCCACTGCTCTTGCTGAGCCTACAACTTACCGTGAGGCTATTGCTTACCCGGAGTGGTAACACGCAAAGGCAAAGGAGATTGCTGCTCTGGAGTGTACTAGCACTTGAGATCTTATTTCCCTATCTGCTCGTACCACTCCTATCACGTGCAAATGGGTGTACAAGATCAAGACTCGCTCGGATGGTGTTAGACCATGTGGTTTGGTCGTAAATTTAGTGGTAATGAATAATTAATATTTGGGTTGTATTGAAATTTGCGTTTGTGAAAGATCTGGTCGATACGCTATTGTTGCTAGAATTTTTAGGACAGCATTTCGACCTCGGCTGGCTTCGACCACGGTAAGTCAACAACTACAGGTTTTGACCACGAAAAGCTTCGACCATAGCATTTTGACCATGATAGTTTGATCACGTCAAGCTTCAACCAAGACATTTCAATCACGGCAGAACGACCACGACAGGTAATTGGTAGGCTTCACCTAAATAGTGAACCAGACGTAAGAAACAGTGAACCAGTCTTAACTATAGTAACCGGTCAGTAGTCGTAGATTTTGCTGGTGGTACTCGATAGTTATAGACTTTACCGTCTTTGTTATAGTCGTAGACTTTGCAGACTATTGTCATAGTCGTAGGCTTGGCTTTGCGATCGGCTGGCGTAGGCTTCATGGTCGATACTCATAGACTTCAGGTGCTTTCTAGCACTTTAATTCTTGTGATCTTCGAGTACCTTGAGTACTCGTGTAGGGTCAGTGGTTGACTGATCTGTGCATGGCGTTCGGTAATCGGTGGTCGATGCTACAGTACTAGGCAGGTACTCAGTAGCGGTTGTCAGCGATACAGTACAGGTTGGTACTCGGTAGTCGGTACCCGGTGGTTCTATGGTCAGTAGTGATGCTTGTGATTCCTGAGTGTTCTGAGCGGAGCGATAGTTTTTCCCGAGTATTTGAGTTTGCGAGTACTTAATGAGCTAGCGACCAGACTTTGCATGGAGGGCATAACCGGTCGTAATGAGTGATCTGAAATTGGTGATTTCTGGAGAGCATGGAAAATGTGATCGTGGACGACTTGGTTGGTGTTTGTGCTTGTTTGGTTCTTGTCTATGGATAGACGAGGGTGTGTTATACGTGTGTGTGCTGATGGTGGTCAAGTTGGGAAGAACTTGTGCCGGAAAAACATTTCTTTGGTTTTTGATGTGCAGGTTGGCGTGGAGACGATTATAGTTGGTGACGAGGAGAATCGGGGCTAGGATGGGGAAGTCTAAGGTTTAGACAATCAAGGATGTCACGTGAGGTGGTCAGGCTCACACTGGGGCACGTGATCAAAGGTGGTGATTCGTGAAGAAACTACGGGTAGTGCGGTCTAGGAGGCTTCGACATGGAAGTTGATGAGGTATGATGAAGATACAGGAGGTGCTATCCTAGAGGCTTCGTCATGTAGTGTGTTAGGAGTTGTGGATGGAGTCCATAACTGAAAAATTGGGAGTTTGAATAAAACTCGTGTTCGGAAGGGTTTCGGGTCCCATGGTTTTCGGTAGAGATAAGGTTTTGAGTCCGTGTTTGAGGTAGACACGCTTTGTAACAATAGCCTATAAAAGCAAGGAAAGGATATGGTTTATATACGAGTTTTTAGAGAATTCTGAGAAGGTTTTGGCTTTAGTTTTTGGCTAGGGCTTTTAGGGGTGCTTGTGAAGACACTTTGTAAATCCACGAAATTCCAGCAATAAAGATGGTCTTCAATCAATCTGATTCTTGATTTGCTTGAAGTGCGCTGGTGATTGCTGGTGATTTGGATCTTACGACCACATTCAAAAGCGATCGAGCAGAGCGGTCATTCAAGCGGTCGTACACTAGGTATTTGATCAGGCGATTTATCCTCGAGCGGTCGAAGTGTCATCGATTATCAGGAGACTCCAAAAGGCAGTGACAATGTCATAGGCGTGGGCATTGGGCCCAGCCAGGTTATTATTAGAAATTAGAGATTAGTTTCCTTGTGTTAGAGATATAATTAGAGATATGTTATTAGTTTCTATATTTGTTAGAGATATAATTGGGATTAGATTCTATCTGTTAGGGGGAGCCATCTATATAAGAGGGCTACCGCATGCTATTGGAATCAATCAGAGAAATACCAAAGTCTTCCTCGTCTATAGTCTCTCTCTCTCCTTCTACGCCGACGTCATCCGGCCATCTTCTTGGTGGTGTTTATCCCCTATGAACTAAGGTTCATAACAACTTGGTATCAGAGCAGTCGATCCCTTCCCACGACTTCTGCGACCATGGTTTCTACGATTCATCCTGCTGCCAAGTCGTTGGGCATAATTGAAGCTAACGCTAATAAGATGGCCAGCTTCAGCAAAGAGATAGCGGACATCTTCCTCAACATGCACACCATCCTTAAGGGGATGGAGAATCGGAGGAAGGTGCAACAAGAGACAAAGAGCCAGGCACTTCATCGTCCAACACCAGATCCACAACAACAACAAAACCAAGAACCATCTATTCAGTTACTGCCAACTCCCGACGACCGCATCACCGCAGCGTCTTCTCCGGCGTCTCCGTTCAGCGCCTCACCCGTCGTCGCCCGGTGTCGGCCGCCGAGATGTCTCCTGTTGCCACCAGCAACCTTCCGTTCGGCAGGTCTGCAGGCGTCGCCTTCGGGCCCTCCACGAGCCTCACGGCTGCCGTCGCTCGGCATCCAAGCACGCGCCCGAGAGCCGCCACCGCCGTGGACTGCTCGGAGCCGCCGCCGCCGGAGTCGTCGTCCCCGGTCGCGTGCCGCCTTCGCCGCCTGGATCCATGCAAGTCGCCGCTGGCTTCTCCGTAGGCCGCTCAATCACAGCTGCTTCACCGGTCACCGGTTCCGTGCTTCGAGACGCCCGATCGCCGCCGCTCCAGATCCACCTCCGCCGCGTCGTCGCCGCTCTGCAAGGCCACCGCTCCTCCGGCCGCCCGCTTCACTGGTCGCCCTTGGCGTCGCCCCTGGCCGACAACCTTTGGGCCCGATGTGTTTATGGGTAGCGGTCGGTTTCTAAACCGACCGATTACTTAAGTCCTCAAAAAAATCGAAAAAAATTCAAAATTTTTTTTGGCAGGCATCGTTTAGCCTTGTTCCGCTTGGATCTGGACGGCCGTCTCCATCCGCTGCAGGACCCCGTCATCGTTCGTCTTCCACACCGGCGTCGGAAGTCTTCCATTGGCACCCATAACCGCCGCCTAGCAGCTCGAGGACAAGCTGCATGTCCGGGAGGGGTGTAATGTCATAGGCGTGGGCCTTGGGCCCAGCGATGTTATTATTAGAAATTAGATATTAGATTCTATTTGAGTTAGAGATTAGTTTCCTTGTGTTAGAGATATAATTAGAGATATGTTATTAGTTTCTATATTTGTTAGAGATATAATTGGGATTAGATTCTATCTGTTAGGGGGAGCCATCTATATAAGAGGGCTACCGTATGCTATTGGAATCAATCAGAGAAATACCAAAGTCTTCCTCGTCTATAGTCTCTCTCTCTCTCCTTCTACGCCGACGTCATCCGGCCATCTTCTTGGTGGTGTTTATCCCCTATGAACTAAGGTTCATAACAACTTGGTATCAGAGCAGTCGATCCCTTCCCACGACTTCTGCGACCATGGTTTCTACGATTCATCCTGCTGCCAAGTCGTTGGGCATAATTGAAGCTAACGCTAATAAGATGGCCAGCTTCAGCAAAGAGATAGCGGACATCTTCCTCAACATGCACACCATCCTTAAGGGGATGGAGAATCGGAGGAATGTGCAACAAGAGACAAAGAGCCAGGCACTTCATCGTCCAACACCAGATCCACAACAACAACAAAACCAAGAACCATCTATTCAGTTACTGCCAACTCCCGACGACCGCATCACCGCAGCGTCTTCTCCGGCGTCTCCGTTCAGCGCCTCACCCGTCGTCGCCCGGTGTCGGCCGCCGAGATGTCTCCTGTTGCCACCAGCAACCTTCCGTTCGGCAGGTCTGCAGGCGTCGCCTTCGGGCCCTCCACGAGCCTCACGGCTGCCGTCGCTCGGCATCCAAGCACGCGCCCGAGAGCCGCCACCGCCGTGGACTGCTCGGAGCCGCCGCCGCCGGAGTCGTCGTCCCCGGTCGCGGGCCGCCTTCGCCGCCTGGATCCATGCAAGTCGCCGCTGGCTTCTCCGTAGGCCGCTCAATCACAGCTGCTTCACCGGTCACCGGTTCCGTGCTTCGAGACGCCCGATCGCCGCCGCTCCAGATCCACCTCCGCCGCGTCGTCGCCGCTCTGCAAGGCCACCGCTCCTCCGGCCGCCCGCTTCACTGGTCGCCCTTGGCGTCGCCCCTGGCCGACAACCTTTGGGCCCGATGTGTTTATGGGTAGCGGTCGGTTTCTAAACCGACCGATTACTTAAGTCCTCAAAAAAATCGAAAAAAATTCAAAATTTTTTTTGGCAGGCATCGTTTAGCCTTGTTCCGCTTGGATCTGGACGGCCGTCTCCATCCGCTGCAGGACCCCGTCATCGTTCGTCTTCCACACCGGCGTCGGAAGTCTTCCATTGGCACCCATAACCGCCGCCTAGCAGCTCGAGGACAAGCTGCATGTCCGGGAGGGGTGTAATGTCATAGGCGTGGGCCTTGGGCCCAGCGATGTTATTATTAGAAATTAGATATTAGATTCTATTTGAGTTAGAGATTAGTTTCCTTGTGTTAGAGATATAATTAGAGATATGTTATTAGTTTCTATATTTGTTAGAGATATAATTGGGATTAGATTCTATCTGTTAGGGGGAGCCATCTATATAAGAGGGCTACCGTATGCTATTGGAATCAATCAGAGAAATACCAAAGTCTTCCTCGTCTATAGTCTCTCTCTCTCTCCTTCTACGCCGACGTCATCCGGCCATCTTCTTGGTGGTGTTTATCCCCTATGAACTAAGGTTCATAACAACTTGGTATCAGAGCAGTCGATCCCTTCCCACGACTTCTGCGACCATGGTTTCTACGATTCATCCTGCTGCCAAGTCGTTGGGCATAATTGAAGCTAACGCTAATAAGATGGCCAGCTTCAGCAAAGAGATAGCGGACATCTTCCTCAACATGCACACCATCCTTAAGGGGATGGAGAATCGGAGGAATGTGCAACAAGAGACAAAGAGCCAGGCACTTCATCGTCCAACACCAGATCCACAACAACAACAAAACCAAGAACCATCTATTCAGTTACTGCCAACTCCCGACGACCGCATCACCGCAGCGTCTTCTCCGGCGTCTCCGTTCAGCGCCTCACCCGTCGTCGCCCGGTGTCGGCCGCCGAGATGTCTCCTGTTGCCACCAGCAACCTTCCGTTCGGCAGGTCTGCAGGCGTCGCCTTCGGGCCCTCCACGAGCCTCACGGCTGCCGTCGCTCGGCATCCAAGCATGCGCCCGAGAGCCGCCACCGCCGTGGACTGCTCGGAGCCGCCGCCGCCGGAGTCGTCGTCCCCGGTCGCGGGCCGCCTTCGCCGCCTGGATCCATGCAAGTCGCCGCTGGCTTCTCCGTAGGCCGCTCAATCACAGCTGCTTCACCGGTCACCGGTTCCGTGCTTCGAGACGCCCGATCGCCGCCGCTCCAGATCCACCTCCGCCGCGTCGTCGCCGCTCTGCAAGGCCACCGCTCCTCCGGCCGCCCGCTTCACTGGTCGCCCTTGGCGTCGCCCCTGGCCGACAACCTTTGGGCCCGATGTGTTTATGGGTAGCGGTCGGTTTCTAAACCGACCGATTACTTAAGTCCTCAAAAAAATCGAAAAAAATTCAAAATTTTTTTTGGCAGGCATCGTTTAGCCTTGTTCCGCTTGGATCTGGACGGCCGTCTCCATCCGCTGCAGGACCCCGTCATCGTTCGTCTTCCACACCGGCGTCAGAAGTCTTCCATTGGCACCCATAACCGCCGCCTAGCAGCTCGAGGACAAGCTGCATGTCCGGGAGGGGTGTAATGTCATAGGCGTGGGCCTTGGGCCCAGCGATGTTATTATTAGAAATTAGATATTAGATTCTATTTGAGTTAGAGATTAGTTTCCTTGTGTTAGAGATATAATTAGAGATATGTTATTAGTTTCTATATTTGTTAGAGATATAATTGGGATTAGATTCTATCTGTTAGGGGGAGTCATCTATATAAGAGGGCTACCGTATGCTATTGGAATCAATCAGAGAAATACCAAAGTCTTCCTCGTTGTTAGACAGCTAGATCATAGGCGCATGGGCTTTTGGCCTGTTATGGCTAAGTATAGATTGATTGTTGTTATATTAGGCAAGGAGATCCCACGGTGGTCATGATTCTATAAACCAACCGGGTCCTCCTTGCCTATATATGTAACCCTGCCCTTTGGCCCCTAATCAATCTACAGATTTCCATAGCTTTCATGGTATCAGACGCCTAGGTTAACCTTCCGCTGCCTAGCTCTCGCGCGCCCCTGTGGCTGCGCACCACGCACGCGCGCCTTCCAGGCTGCGCCTCCTCCCGCTCCCATCCGGCTGCGCCTCCCTCACCTGCGGCCATGCCCGGCTCTCTCCCCTCCGCTCCCTCTGCTGCTGACGTCGCTGCCGCACAGGCTGCCGCCGCCGCGCGCGCAGCAGAGGACCTCCGCCGCCAGCAGGAGGCCGCTCGGGACGCCGCTCTTCAGCGCGCCCAGGCGGCCAAGCAGGAGGCCGCGGCTGCCGCTCAGGAGCGCGACGCCGCCACCGCCCGAGCCCGTGACGCGCTAGCCCGCGCCGCCCGCGAGCGGGAAGCGGCCGAAGCCGCTGTCCAGCCCCTCGGAAGATGATGCCGCCTACTCTGTCAGCAACGACGGCAGTCAGCCCCTTCGGGACGCCCTCCTGTCTCACGAAGCCGTCGCCATCATCAACCTCCACGCGCAGGCCGTCGGGGTCCAGAACATACGCAGCCTCGTCCCCGCCGTCCTCGACATGGAGTCCAACAACTACTCCCGCTGGCGCCACCAGATGCTTTTGGTCCTTGGGAAGTTCTCCCTCCAGCGCCATGTCCTCGCCGATGCCGCTGATCACACCTTCCCCGACTGGGAGCGCATGGACTGTGTCGTCATGACGTGGCTCAACGGCACCATCTCTCCCGATCTTGAGGAGATTGTCCGGGAAGACCACCCCATTGCCCGCTCCATCTGGCTTGCCCTGGAACAGCAGTTCCTTGGCAATCGCGAGCAGCGAGCTCTCTACCTCGACGCCGCCTTTCGCAACTTCGTCCAGGGCGATCTCTCCATCACCGACTACTGCCGCAAGTTCGAGTCCATGGCTGATGCCCTGGGCGACTTGGGGGAGGTCGTCACCGATCATACACTCGTCCTCAACATCATCCGCGGCCTCAACGAGCGATTCGCCTCCATCGGCATGCATCTTCAGCGTGGGCGTCCGTTCCCCACCTTCCTGGAGGCCCGTACTGACCTCCTCCTTGAGGGGCTCAATCTGGCCCATCGCTCGACGCCTTCGCCCACCGCCCTCGTCGCCTCTGGTGCCGCCGGATCTCCTGGTCTTCATCAGCAACCCAGCAAGCCGGCCGCACCCCCACAGCCGCCTTCCAGTGGCTCCTCTGGCACCGGCAGCAACTCCAGGAACTCCGGCAAGGGCGACAAACGTGGCACCCGCGGCGGCAAAGGCAAGGGGCGGCAGTCTGGCACACCCGCCCCTGGTTCAGCGCCCTCTGCACAGCACCAGCCGGCTCCGCCCGGTGGCCCGTGGCCCAGCTTCTACAGGTTGTGGTCAGGCTCCATCAGCATGTGGCCTGGGAATCGTCCTCCCCTGGCTCCAATCCCGGCGCCCCGTTCTCCACTGCCAGCCCCTGTACCTCAGCCGCAGGCCTTTGTGGCCGGCATCCAGGCACAGTGGGCTGCTCCTCCCGCCGCCCAGGGGTCGTGGGCTACTCCTCCCGGCTACTTCTACCCCACCGCTGGCACGCCGTCCTGGGATGCGCAGGGACTTGCTTCCTCCTTCAACACCGTGTCGCTGACCCCACCTCAGCAACACGATTAGATCTTCGACACCGGCGCCACCTCGCATATGACCTCCGACGCCGGTACACTCCTCCACCTCTTCCTCGCGGTATCATACTCCACCTTCAATTATAGTCGGTAACGGAGCCTTACTGCCCGTCACCTCCTCTGGCACAGCTCATCTTCCCGGTTCTTTATGCCTTAATAATGTCCTTGTTTCACCTGGGCTTATTAAGAATTTAATTTCCGTACGCCAATTCACTTCCGACAATAATTGTTCCGTCGAATTTGACCCCACTGGTTGTTCTGTGAAGGATCTGCAGTCCCAGAGTGATCACCAGGTGCAATAGCTCTGGGCCGTTGTACCCTCTTCGCCCATCTGGCGCACCATCCCTCCCTGCTGCACACCTCGCCACTGCGTCCTCCGCGTCCACCCTATGGCACCGTCATCTCGGTCATCCTGGAATAGAGACTATCCAAACTTATGGCTTGCAATAAAGAAATTAGACAATCTATATGTCATGCTTGTCAATTAGGACGTCATATACGTCTTCCTTTTCCTGTGTCTGCATCCCGTGCCTCATTTATTTTTGATCTTATACACTGTGATTTATGGACCTCGCCAGTTCCTAGTGTATCCGGTTTCAAATATTATTTGGTCCTTCTCGACGATTGCTCTCACTACATGTGGACATTTCCTTTACGGCTCAAGTCTGACACGTTCACCACCCTGTCTAATTTCTTTGCTCTTGTTTCCACACAGTTTGGATGCACCATCAAGTCTGTCCAATGCGACAATGGGCGCGAGTTTGACAACTCCAGCGCCCGCACCTTCTTCCTCACTCACGGCACTCACCTTCGTATGTCGTGTCCTTACACGTCCGCTCAAAATGGGAAGGCTGAGCGGGCCATTCGCTCGCTCAACAATGTTGTTCGATCTCTTCTTTTTCAGGCCTGTCTTCCACCTCGCTACTGGGTAGAGGCCCTGAACACCGCCAGCATGCTTCTCAACATCTTACCAACCAAGACGCTGCGCTCCCATACGCCACATGAAGCCTTATTTGGCTCTCCTCCAGCGTATGATCACCTACGCGTCTTCGGTTGTCGCTGCTATCCCAACCTATCTGCCACAGCTGTCCGCAAACTCGCTCCGCGCTCCACTTCGTGTGTTTTCCTTGGCTACTCTGCTCATCATAAAGGATACCGCTGCCTTGACACCGACTCCAACAAGATCATCTCGGCATGTGATCTTCGACGAGTCTTCTTTTCCTTTTGCCGAGCAGCCCACCACACCCTCTCCCTCGGAGTTTGAGTTCTTGGATACCTTCACTAACCCCGCTCCGGTGCCCATAGGCCCGACGCGGCTGTTATTACCTGCTGCAGGAACCTCACCGGCTTCTCCGACGCCTCCTGCAGACTCCACGCTGCAGCCACCCGCACTGCCACGTGCGGCAGTGCCCTCTGGCGCTCTTCCTGCGGCGTCACCAGCTCCCTCGCCCGCATAGCCAAGTGCGGCAGCCTCGACGTCCTCGTCCTCTCCCGCACAGCCACGTGCGGCTGTCCAGCTCCCGCCGCGCCCTGCTATCACCAAGGTGTTTGGCCGGCGTCGCCCAGCTCCTTCGGCGCCCTCACCCTCGTCGTCGGTCGCTCCTGCACCCCTTCCGAAGGGTGCTATAGCCATTCCCCTGGTGGTCAATCAACATTCCATGACCACCAGGGCGAAATGCGGCATCCGGCTTCCTGCGGTCTACCATACTGCACCATTGTCTCCTGTGCCGAAGACATCGTGCTGCTCTTGCTGACCCGCAGTGGCGAGCTGCCATGCTGGAGGAGCATGCTGCCCTTCTCCACAACAGCACCTAGGATCTAGTTCCACGCCCCCCTGGCGCAAATGTGGTCACCGGGAAATGGATCTTCAAACACAAGCTGAAGGCTGATGGCTTATTGGAACGCTATAAAGCTCGCTGGGTTCTTCGCGGCTTCACCCAGCGCCCCGGAGTTGATTTTGCAGAAACCTTCAGCCCCGTCGTCAAACCGGCCACTGTACGGACTGTTCTATCTCTGGCTCTCTCTCGCAACTGGCCCGTTCGTCAGCTTGATGTGAAGAATGCGTTCCTACACGGCACTCTTTATGAGACAGTGTATTGTGTTCAGCCCTCCGAATTTGAGGATTCCAGTCATCCGGACTACGTCTGCCGTCTGAACCGTTCTCTCTACGGTCTCAAGCAGGCGCCTTGAGCATGGTACAGCCGCTTTGCAGCCTACCTGGTCTCTCTCGGGTTTGTGGAAGCCAAGTCTGACACCTCGCTCTTCGTGTTCCGCCACGGTGCTGACACTATTTACCTGCTGCTCTACGTGGATGACATCGTCCTCACTGCTTCGTCGACTGCGCTCCTCCAGCGTACTGTTTGTGCCCTCCAGTAGGAGTTTTCGATGAAGGACTTGGGTGATCTTCATCACTTTCTCGGGATGCAGGTTCAGCGCCGGCCTGATGGTCTCTTTCTCTCGCAGCGACAGTACATGCAAGAGATTCTCGACCGTGCGGGCATGGCTGAGTGTAAGCCATGCTCCACCCCGGTGGATACTTGCTCGAAGGTCTCGGGCCTGGATGGTGCTCCTGTCAGTGACGCCACGGAGGAGTCTGGCTGGTGCCTTGCAGTACCTCACCTTCACTCGTCCAGACATCTCCTACGCCGTACAGCAGGTCTGCCTCCACATGCATGACCCTCGGGAGCCTCACCTTGCAGCTCTGAAGCGCATCCTGCGGTACTTACGTGGTACTCTTCACCTCGGGCTGCTCATTCGACCCTCAGCACAGTTTGATCTGGTGGTCTACTCCGACGCCGACTGGGCCGGCTGTCCTGACACACACAAGTCCACCTCGGGCTATGCCGTGTTTCTCGGGGATAGCCTCGTCTCCTGGTCCTCCAAGCGCCAGAACACTGTCTCCAGATCCAGCGCCGAAGCCGAGTATCGTGGAGTCGCCAGTGCCGTGGCTGAGGCATCCTGGCTGCGCCAACTTCTATGTGAGCTCCACTCCCCACCCAGCAAGGCTACCTTGGTTTATTGCGACAACACCAGCGCCGTCTACATGTCTTCCAACCCGGTTCAGCACCAACGCACCAAACACATTGAGATTGATCTTCATTTTGTTCGGGAGCGTGTCGCCATTGGTGTTGTCCGTGTTCTTCACGTGCCGACGTCGTCCCAGTATGCCGACATCTTCACCAAGGGCCTGCCATCGACAGTCTTCCAGGAGTTCCGATCCAGTCTGAACGTTCGTGCAGACGCTCCGACTGCGGGGGGGGGGTGTTAGACAGCTAGATCATAGGCGCATGGGCTTTTGGCCTGTTATGGCTAAGTATAGATTGATTGCTGTTATATTAGGCAAGGAGATCCCACGGTGGTCATGATTCTATAAACCAACCGGGTCCTCCTTGCCTATATATGTAACCCTGCCCTTTGGCCCCTAATCAATCTACAGATTTCCATAGCTTTCACTCGTCTATAGTCTCTCTCTCTCCTACGCCGACGCCATCCGGCCATCTTCTTGGTGGTGATTATCCCCTATGAACTAAGGTTCATAACAACTAATGTCATAGGCGTGGGCCTTGGGCCCAGCCAGGTTATTATTAGAAATTAGATATTAGATTCTATTCGAGTTAGAGATTAGTTTCCTTGTGTTAGAGATATAATTAGAGATATGTTATTAGTTTCTATATTTGTTAGAGATATAATTGGGATTAGATTCTATCTGTTAGAGGGAGCCATCTATATAAGAGGGCTACCGCATGCTATTGGAATCAATCAGAGAAATATCAAAGTCTTCCTCGTCTATAATCCCTCTCTCTCTACGCCGACGCCATCCGGCCATCTTCTTGGTGGTATTTATCCCTCATGAACTAAGGTTCATGACAGACAATCATTCACCCCCTCTGATTGCAGTATTCGATCCTACAGATGGTTCCCTTGAGCGTTACAAAGCTCGTCTCGTAGCGTGTGGTTTTCAATAGGAGTATGGTCGTGACTATGATAAGACTTTTGTTGCTCATATGACCACTATTCGCACTCTTTGATGTGGTCTCTATTCGTCAGTGGTCCATCTCTCAGTTGGACGTCAAGAATGTCTTTCTCCATGGTGAGCTGCGTGAAGAGATCTATATACAACCGCCTCCTGGGTATTCTTGTTGGAGATCAAGAGTCCTAATAATTCTGTCCCTGACGGTACGATTTGTCGCCTTCGTCGCTCTCTATGGGCTCAAGCAAGCACCTCGTGCTTAGTTTGCGAGCTTCTCTTCTGTTGTCACTGCTGCCGGTTTCACCACTAGTGATCACAACCCTGCTCTTTTTGTTCACACTTCTCGTGGTCATACACTCCTTTATGTGGATGATATGATTATCACTAAGGATGATCCACACCATATTGCATCTGTGAAGAAGCGTCTTAGTGAGCATTACTTGATGTCTGATCTTGATCCGCTTTGTTACTTCCTTGGGATTGGGTTTTCTTCTACACCGGAGAACTATGGCCTCTCCCAGGAGATGTACATTTAAGATCTTCTTGCTCATGCTTGTCTCACTGATCAGCGCATGGTGGATACTCCTATGGAGCTTGGAGTCCATCTTTGACCTACTGATGATGAGTCTCTTAAGGACCCCACTTGATATCGTCACCTTGTTGGTAGTCTGGTCTATCTTGGGATCACTAGACCGGATATTTTCCACTATGTCCACATCTTGAGTCAGTTTGTTTCAGCTCCCACTCAAATCCACTACAGTCACCTTCTTTGTGTTCTGCGATATTTTTGCAGGACCATCTCTCATTATCTTGTCTTTTCTAGTTCTAGCTCCTTACAGCTTCAGACATACACTAATGCGACCTGGGCCAGTGATCATTCTGATCGTCAGTCTCTTTCTGCCTACTGTGTCTTTCTTGGTTCCTCTCTTATTGCGTGGAAGGCTAAGAAACAGACTACAGTTTCTTGTTTTAAGTGCTGAGGCTGAATTGAGAGCTATGGCATCACTGACTGCTGAGATCACCTAGTTACGGTTGTTTCTTGTGGACTTTGGTGTTTCTGTTTATGCACCAACTCCTCTCTTACCAGATAGCACGGGTGCAATCAGTATTGCTCATGATCTAGTGAAGCATGAGCCCACAAATCATATTGGTGTTGATGCTTCTTACATGAAATCGCAATTGCAGGTGCAGGTGGTTGCTCTTCAGTATATGTCTTTCGGGCTTTAGCTGGTAGATTTCTTCACCAAGGTACAAACAAGCGCTCAACACAGTTTTTAACTCTCCAAACTCAGTATTTCTGATCCACCATGCGTTTGAGGGGTATGTTAGACATGTATAGGTTGCAGAGTTACCACATTGTATAAGGGCCTCATAGCATATTGTCTCTCATGTATATATATATGGCCTTTTGGCCCATTGGAATATAAGCCCACTTCATTCATAACAGTGCTTAAGGAATTTGCGATCAGCTTCGTCAAATAATTCTCTCTCGTCGTGATTATTTCATCGTTATTATTTCGGTTTCTCTCTGTTAAGGATAGAATAGAAGATACAATAGGATTGTTATTTGTTTCCTTATATGCCCCTTGTATATCCCCCCTTGTACTCTCTATATATATTGCCCTTTAGGGCTCATGAATAGATGCACAATATTCATAACATGGTATCAGAGCTTAGGTTAAACCCTAACCTTGATCTACTTCCGCCCTAGCCGCCGCCGCTCTGGACACCTTTGTCCGTGCAGTCGCCGCTGACGCTCGGGTGACCTCTGCTCCTCGAGCCACCGCCGCCCGGGCCACCGCCCGAGCCGCCGCTACCGCTGCACGAGTCGCCATCGCCCGAGCCGAATCTTCATCAGATCTGCCGCCGTCGTCTACTGTCGTCCCTCTGCTCTGCTGCCGACGCCAGATCCGCTGCTGCCGTCGGCCGCCACTTCCCATGGTCATCGCCGGGCCGTGGTCACCGAGTCGACTCGCTGTTGCCGTCGCCAGGCCGTGGTTGCCGAGCTGTCGCCGCCAGGTCGCCTCCCGGCCCGTGCCGCCGTCAGATCCGCCCCGTGCCACTGCCAGATCCGGCCGTCGCTCCCTTGGCTGCGCCAGGCTGCCACTGCCATCTCCCACCGCCGTCGCCGGGCCGCCGCATCGCCCGCGATGCCGGCCAAAGCTTTCGGCCTGAAGTGAAGCGGTTCACTTCAGCCAGCAGCCAGCTTTTATAGTTAACCAAAAAAAGGCAAGCAAAAAAAACGTTGTTCTAACCGCCGGGCCGTCCAACGCCGCCTGTTAGACTTCGTTGCCTTGGTCGCCGCGCCGTCCAGCGCCGCCTACCGATGGCTTCCGTTCCATCTGCTGTGATCCCATTCTCGGGAACAAAGCTCCATGCAACGAACTACAGGTTATGGTCTTCCCTCATGGAGATCACGCTTGATGGTCTTCGTCTTTGGGGACATGTTACCGGTGCTCGTCCTTCTCCGCCACCGCCGGTTCAGCCTCCTCCTAAGCAGCCTACTTCTGCACCTCCTGGAGCAGATGAGGCTGCTAAGAAGAAGGTAGAGGCTGATGCTGCTGCTGCTAACGCTGCTGATGAGGCTTTTCAGTATGCCATTGACGCTTTCGATCGCTGGTGTGCTGATGAGGCCCGTGTTCGTGCCATTCTTGTGGTCAGCGTTGACGACTCCATTCAGCCAGATATTGTTGGTCTGCGGTCTACTCAACAGATCTGGGAGTACTTGCGTGAGCGATACCAGTAGAGCGTGATGCTCAGTTCTTTTCGCTTCAGCGTGAGTTGGAGATGCTTCGCTAGGGAGATTCTTCCGTCGACGACTTCTTCCGAGCTCTGGCTAGTCTCTGGCGACAGATAGATGAGCTGGCTTCTCCACTGTGCCAGGAATGCCACAAAGTTCAGAAGGCAGATCATGATCGCCTTCGTCTTTATGATTTCGTCTGCCATCTTCACCCAGAGTTTGAGCCTATCAGATCTCAACTGCTGAGCCGCTCGCCACGACCGACTGTCACCGAGGCTCTTTCAACACTTCGGGCTGAGGAGCTTCGTCTCGGGTTAGCAGCACAGTCCGTTCCGACTGTGCTTGCTGCTCCTTCGACCACACCGACGGTTCCTGCTACGACTACGGTTCCTTCCCAGGTGCATGTTTCCGCTCCTGCCTTTGCACCAACTGGAGTTCAATGCAACTACTGCAAGAACTTCGGGCATGACTACCAGAGTTGTGCGGTGCAGAAAAAACGGAATAAGGCGTGTGGGGTGGACGATCCAAGGGGGGCAGGGAGGCCCTTCCTTCACAGGAGGACAAACCAGCTCATCAGGATCTAAGCAAGGTGACTCTGTTCAGCAGCTCTGTCAGGCTCTACTTCAGCAGCTCTCTCACAGCTCAGCGGGTTCTGCCAGTCTAGCTCAAACGTCTCCCCCAAGTACCTTTTGGGTTCTAAATTCTGGTGCCTCTTTCCACATGACACCGGATTCCACATCTCTCACTTCAGTAGGACCTCCTGCCCTCCCTATCTCTGTACAGACTGCTGATGGTATTTCCTTGTCTGTTAGCTGTCAGGTCACTCTTTTGTCCACTGATTTTTCTGTTCCAGCTATTTCTCATGTTCCCCAACTAACCATGCAGCTTCTTTCAGTAGGACAGCTCACTGATCTTGGTTGTAGGGTTGGTTTTGACTCTCGCACCTGTTTCATTCAGGATCAACAGACAGGGATGATACTTGGGACTGACCGGCGCCGTAGGGATCGTCAGGGTCTCTACATTCTCGACCGTCTTCATCTTCCGTCCACTTCAGTTGCTCCTTCCACGTCTGCAGCTGCTCCTACCATGTCTACCTCCACTGCCACTGCTGCCACCACCCCTGGAGTTTTTGTGCAGTGGCATCACCGCTTAGGTCACCTATGTGGGTCCCGTCTTTCGTCATTAGTTCGTCAGGGTGTCCTTGGACGTGTTACTGTTGACACATCCATGTTTTGTAGAGGTTGTAAGCTGGGCAAGCAGCTACAGCTTCCTTATCATTCTAGTGAGTCCTTGTTTTCTCGTCCTTTTGATTTAGTTCATTCAAATGTATGGGGACCTGCGCCTATTATCTCCAAAGGCGGGCATAATTCTATGTTATTTTCATTTATGACTATTCCCGTTTTACTTAGCTTTTCCCTATGTCTAATCGTAGTCAGTTTCTTGCGATCTATCGTAGCTTTGCCATGATGGTTCGTACTCAGTTTGAGTCCTCTATTCGTATCTTTCGCTGTGATTCTGCTGGCGAGTATTGTTCTAATGCGTTCCGACAATTTCTTTCTAAGCAAGGCATTCTTTATCAGTCTTCTTGTCCTGGTGCCCATGCGCAGAATGGGGTTGCTGAACGCAAGCATCGTCATCCGATTGAGACTGCTCGCACCCTTCTTCTTGCTTCTCACGTTCCCCCACAGTTCTGGGCTGAGACTGTTTCTACGGCTGCATATCTCATTAATATGCAGCCTTCCACTGCTCTTAAGGATGTCAATCCTATAGAGCGTCTCTACTCTAGAACCCCCAGTACAGTCATCTTCGTGTTTTGGCTGCACTTGTTTTGTCCTGCTACCGCCTCGTGAGCGCACTAAACTGACAACCCAGCCAGTCGAGTGTGTGTTTCTTGGGTACAGTTCTAAGCATAAGGGTTATCGCTGCTATGATCCTTCTACTCGACGGATTAGGATCTCACGAAATGTTGTCTTTGACGAATCTCGACCTTTCTTCTATCAAGATTCGGCTCCTCATACTGCTTCCACCATCGAGACGATCTCCTGGTTGTCTCTCCCTGACTCCTCACCCATTTCCTCTTTCCCAGCCTTCTATACCTTCACCTCGTGTGTTGCCTCCTGCAGCACCGCCTCTTGCTCCTATAGCACCACCGTCTCGTTTCTCTGGGGTGCACTACTCCAAACGTCCTCGTCCTTCACCAGATTCCTCTCCTGGTCTCTTGCTGACATCGACGTCTGATTCATCTGATGATGCTCCTCGTTACGCCCTTCGTGACCGGGCAACCATTCGGCCTCCTGATCGTCTTGGCTTTACTTCGACAGCTCATGCTCTCTCTGTCACTGAGCCTAGTTCTTATCGTGAGGCTGCTTCTCATTCTAAGTGGCAGCTTGCTATGGCAGAGGAGCTTGATGCGTTTTGTCGTACGGAGACTTGGGATATTGTTCCGACACCTGTGCACGCTCGTCCTATCACATGCAAGTGGGTATACAAGATTAAGATCAGGTCTGATGGTACTATTGAGCGCTACAAGGCTCGTCTTGTGGCTCGTGGCTTTCAGCAGGAGTATGGTCGTGATTACAATGAGACGTTTGCTCCTGTTGCTCATATGACCACTGTTCGCACTCTTATTGCGGTTGCTTCTGTTCGCCAGTGGTCTATCTCTCAGTTGGATGTTAAGAATGCCTTTCTTAATGGCATCTTGCATGAGGTTTACATGCAGCCACCACCTGGGTATTCTGTTCCAGATGGCCATGTCTGTCATCTTCGTCGTGCTCTTTATGGTCTAAAACAGGCCCCTCGTGCCTGGTTTGCGCGTTTTACTTCAGTGATCACCGCTGTTGGTTTCACTGTCAGTGCCCATGATCCTGCTCTATTTATCCATGTCTCACCTCGAGGTAAGACGCTGCTTCTTCTATATGTGGATGATATGCTCATTACTGGTGACGATCCCTCATTCGTCGCATATGTGAAGAAGCATCTCAGTGAGCAGTTTCTGATGACTAATCTTGGTTTGCTTACATACTTCCTTGGGATTGAGGTTTCTTTCACGCCTGAGAGTTACTATCTCTCCCAGCAGAAGTATGTCCAGGATCTTTTTGATCGGTCTGGTCTGACTGATACTCGCATTGCTGAGACTCCTATGGAGCTCTCTCTTCAGCTTCGTGCTACTGATGGTGATCTTCTTGAGGATCCTACTCGGTATCGCCATCTTGTTGGGAGTTTGGTATATCTTGTGAGCAATCGTCCTAATATTGCTCATGTTGTCCATATCTTGAGTCAGATCATAACTTGTCCTACTCATATTCACTACAGTCATCTTCTTCGTGTTCTTCGCTACTTGCGTGGGACCATCTCTCGTCGCTTGTTTTTCCCTAGCTCTACCTCACTCCAGCTTCAGGCGTACTCCGATGCGACCTGGGCTAGTGATCCTTCTGATCGTCGTTCTCTTTCTGCTTACTGTGTTTTTCTTGGCTCCTCCCTGATTGTCTGGAAGACAAAGAAGCAGACAACAGTTTCCCGTTCGAGTGCAGAGGCTGAGTTGAGAGCTATGGCAGCTGTGACAACAGAGATTACTTGGTTAAGATAGCTACTTGCAGATTTTGGCGTACCTGTGAGAGGACCTACTACTCTTATGACTGACAGTACAGGAGCTATCAGCATTGCTCGTGATCTAGTGAAGCATGAGCTCACCAAGCACATTGGTGTGGATGCTTCATACACTCGCTCCCAGGTGCAGGAAGGTGTACTTGTTCTTCAGTTTGTGTCCTCGGAGTTACAGATTGCTGACTTCTTCACGAAGTCACAGACTAGAGCACAACATTTGTATTTTCTCTCCAAACTCAGTGTGTGATCCACCATGAGTTTGAGGGGGGTGTTAAGGATAGAATAGGAGATAGAATAGGATTGTTATTTGTTTCCTTATATGCCCCTTGTATATCCCCCTTGTACTCTCTATATATATTGCCCTTTGGGCCTCATGAATAGATGCACAATATTCATAACACTCTCTACGAGATTTATCTATTTCGTTCTTGACACCACGCATACTCGTGTCGTATTTCACAAACTCTGATCCAATCTAGGATAGCTACGCATGTATCAAAGTAACACCTAAACATCTCCTTATTCATAAGAGAACAGTCACAATATGAATATTTGCATAACAGAAACATGTGGACCAAATTTGCTAGTTTCACATTTTGTAATAAATAGTAATAAAAATCTGACATCTACATAATAACATCATCCAACTCCAATCACAAGTAATGCTGTCAAGAGATAAACTATACAAAGCAAAGAGAATCTCTCTGAATCTCAAAGCAATTTGGCAAAGCATATCCTTACCCAAGCATATAGGGCACTGCACTTCCTTCCGTATATCCATTAATTTCACTAGTATAAACCTGTATGAGAAAACAATATTTGGGTACGAGTTTCAGGCTTTGACTAACATCAAGAACAAATCTTTCATTATCCATTACCGTATCAATTACTGATATACAATTTATGGAACACATAGAAGTGCGCTACAAGATTATTTTCTTTTAAAAAAATGCATAGCAGGTAATGTTCACCGTAGGATTATACAAATTAAAAAAGATGAAATTATTAGCACATGAGTAATAATTGAACACTGGAATGGGTTCTTAATTGAAAGCTTGTCAACTCATATTTGACAGGTAGAAGAATAAAATGAACACTTGTACAGTTATAGTTGCTGTAAAGTCGACTGGATTCAATTAAACAACTAAGAGATCTAAGACGTACCATCAAAATTCAAGACATACCAATAGGATGTCTACAAAATACTGTGCCTACATAATTATCTGGACCAAATCTGACAATGTGTGTGTGCCCCAATCTAACAATAGAGCTTCTCTAATGAGTAATATGCTTTCCTAAATCCTAATAGGAAACTGCACAGATCCTACAGCAATTGAGGGGCTGATTTGCACCTAGCAACCAGTATTAACTGCAGGGCATACACATAACGCAATAGAGAAGGAAAAAGAAAAGAAAAAAAGTCTGATCTACTATGCAGTGATCCTTATGAATTTCAGTTGCGAGGAAAGACTCGCAAAGACAGATGATGGAAGTGAAATCATATGCTATGTCACAAGAACAAGAAAAGCATGTGCACAAAACTGAGTTAAAGACTTAAGACACCAAAGCAGGGTAAGGCTTATCGCAATCATGGAGGTCACGGTAGCAACAGTAGAACCAGATACCAGATATTATTCAGGAAATCTGGACACATGTGGACCTCTAAACACCCGAAAATTCCGCTTTTGGCCCCTAAACCAAAAAAATTCCGTTTCTGGACCCCTTCCGACCGCGCGTTTCGCGAGATGGCGCCACGTGTCCCGGCCGGCCGCGCGACCGCCCGCTCCACCGCGCGACCGCCGCCCGCCCGCGCGACCGCGCGCTCCCGACCGCGCGTCCGCCCGCCGCCCGCGCGACCACGCGTCCGCCCGCCCGCCCGCGCGACCGCGCCGCCCGACCGCGCGTCCGCCCGCCCGTCCGCGCGACCGCGCCGCCGACCGCGCGTCCGGGACACGTGGCACCAGCTCGCGAACGCGCGGTCGGGAGGGGTCCAGAAACGGAATTTTTTTGATTTAGGGGCCAAAAGTGGAATTTCGGGTGTTTAGGGGTCCAAATGTGTCCAGATTTCATTATTCAGAGCTCGACGGCACAATTCATGACAAGAAAACTGCGGACTCTTCCAATGCACTGCTGGAAACATGGAGAGCAGATCCCCAATACAGACGAAGGAAGAACCTATGGCATAACCGATAGCCCCACTGGGAGATCTTACACGGACTGAATGATCTTTAATGCCATCCTGCCGCTTGTCATTAAGAGCATGGCGTATCCATAAAACAATTCGACATGATGAACACGGGTGCACGGGTGGCAGCCTGATAGCCTGATAGGGGAGCTCAGACGGACGCCTAAGCATGGTGAGACCATTGCGATCCTGGAGGTCAGGTTAGCAGTACCGAACCAGGCACACGAAAGAGTTCGCCGTCGCCGCATACGATTCAGAAGCAACAAAAACGGCGAACTGTTCCAATACACGACTGAAACCACGACGAACAGGACAGCCGGTTCAGATGTGGCTGGCGGCTCCGTCACAACAGCTTCGGCATGCGCCATGCGGCGATCCACCCCCTGGATGCCGCTCGCAGCATTTGCCGTCAAGAGCACGACGCCTCCGCGGAGCCGTGTGACATGACGAAAGCTTGCATGCTACCAAAAGATCCCATGCCTCGGCGGTGACGGGAGCGCTCGCGCCGATGCGACACGAACGAAACGGCCACCGCCAGTGCCGCCGGCTCCGCCGAACGAAAAAAAAACTCATGGTGGCCCGCTGCCGCCACAACGAACCCGAGCCAGCTTCACGAGGCCCGACACCACGAAGATCCCATGCCTCGCAGGCGACGGGAGAGCCCAAGCCGACGCGATACGAACAAAGCGGCCACCGCCAGTGCCGCCGGCTAGGCCAGACACCTCCCGACGGTGGCCTCCACTACCACCCCGCCGAACCGGAGCTAGCACACGGGGACGCGGCACGAAGACGACGCCAAATCGCAACGGAAACCAGAGGAGGCGAAAGGCGAAGGAGATGGGAAAGGGTGGGGAGGAGGGACGAGATGGCGTTCACGGTTTACTTACTCGTCCATGTCGCCGTCGCTCTCCGACGACTGGCTGTCGCTGTCTTCGTCGACCCCGCCGCCGCCTCCTCCCTCCTCCTCCGCATCGGAATCTGCCAAGCCCATAAAACACACACGCCACTTAGCGATACCCACACAGAAACAGAGAACGCGATGCGTACGCGCATCGCCCGGAGAGAGAGGTGTCGGCGACGGCCGGGCGTCGTCAAAGCTCACCACCGCCGCGCCGCTCCTTCCCCTGCTCCGCGGCGGCTCCGTTCAGCATCTTCGGGGAGCTTCCGGCGCCACCGGAGTCGGCGCCGGGAGCTTCTTCGACGTGGCTGTCGTGGTCGGGAGCGGACGACGGGAGGGGGCGCTTCTGCGCGGGCATTCCGGCCGCCTGGCTCAACGCCCCCCGCTCCGCGAGGCGTTCGTTTCGGCCTGGAGAGGGACGGGCGAGGGGGAGGCGCGGGAGGAGGAGAGGGAGGGGCGGGTGAGGAGGAGGAGGAGGAGGGGAGGTGGGTGGAAGCGGCTCGGGTCGCCTCGAGGGAGGCGGAGAGCGAGAGGAAAAGAAAGGCAGGGGAGGGGGGGTGCCCCTGCGTGTCATGTAACTTTGGGTTGGTGCCGATGCGCGTGCTTGTGTCGACTCGGTGGCTGGCTCGGCTGGCGCTCGCCGCCCGCGGCCCCTCTCGCCGCCCGTTCTCGTTTGCCAAATGCGCGAACGCTGGAGGCGGCGCGTGTAGGGCAGCGGCGCACGGCCGCGGCCCGCGGGCCGCCTCGTCCGCCGTCTTATGGCCGCGCGACTGTCCCATCTTTTAAAACGACTGGACGTAAAACCCAGCGGGTGAGTGTGAATGTGTTCGTTCGCATCGCTTCCATCCCATGGCAATACCGCTCGGGAGAAGCTCGTCTTCGATCGCGTCCGTCCAGTGCATTTTTGGGTCAATGGGAACGACAGGCACTACGGGCTAAACTTTAGGGATTCCAACGAGAAAGCGCAGTTTTACACGAGGCAACAGGAGGGGATCATGGCTAGGAACTTAGGATTACTGGACTGATGGCTACGAATGTAAGTAGAGTGTGATTATCAATGTTGTAATGACTGTACACCTTTGTAATTAAGTTTTCTGTGGTTGCACCCTTAGTGCTCTAGCCATCGTTTGTTTATGAGTGTGTCATAGTATGTCGGGACTACTTACATGCAGTATACCGCCGAGACGTGCTTTGATGTTATTTTTGTTAAGAGCAAGTACAATAGTATAGCCAACTAGTGGCTATAACACTTGTCCATTTCATCTATAGCCTTCAAAAAAATAGTTCATACAATAAGGTAGCTATTACAATAACTATTTGGCCCCACGTGTAAGAGAGTGAAATGCATATTTTTTACGCGCTATAGCTAGCTGTAATTTAGTAGCCAGCTTCCTTCTCTCTCTTCCTTTCTCTCTCTGCCACATAAGATTTGGTTAATATTATATTTGCTATAGTCTGCTGACTAAGTCTTATTGTACCTGCTCTAAGGTGTCAAGATGGGCATTTGTGGCGGCTCGTGTTATTACCGTGGGATAATAACATTAGTCAACGGATTATTACTCATTTATTTGGTAGAACACCACTTCAACGAATAATAAGCTCATCAGAGTAATTACAGCTGAATAATAATTAGAAACTAATACACTTTATTAATTACAAGACACACAGGACTTAACATCTAGTCACACAAAAGCCCGAAATTATTACATATTAACTGTTCTCTACCATTAATTATACAGGGTACTAAAATAAAAGAAAAGTATATATCATAGTACCCGTTCGACCCGATACGATGAACTACAGGTCATCTGGTCCTCCAGGCTCCCAGCTATCGTATAAGGCTCTCACCTCGTTATACTCCCAGTCAACCTCAACCTCATACTGCTGGGTGTCTTCATTGTCATTCCCACCATCATCAAATCCCAAGTATAACCACGTGAATATGGTTCTGAAACAGGGAGATTTAATAGTAAAAGTGAGTATGAAGTACTCAATAAGTTTTTAAATAACGATACACATTTGTCATCATGTTTCTCAAGTTCTTACCTGATCCATTATTCAAAAAAATCTAGTGTTGTCATTTTTTAATAGTTTGCACGATTTTAATTTCTGAAATTGTTCTAACTATCATTCTAGAGAAGGGAAAGCACCAGTGGTTCCAGTAAATACTTATCCAAGAGACTAACATGAATTCATAATTTATTAAATACTATGCAGACTTGTATCACTTTATCCATAGTTATTTTGAATTCTTATAAACACTAGGTCTTTCGTATTTCCTCGGATGCGATTCCAAATTCAGAATACAGAATATTTTCTCAACTGTCATCACTATATCTCTATCCGACTATAAAATAGTCATTGGTCGAGGCGAGTCTGAATACTTGACACTCCACCACACTAATATATGCGCCTTGGATCCCTCACTTTCGAGCTCTATACATGTTTTGATTTCCTCCCCAAATTTTATACTACTTACACATTATGGAGATAATAACAAAAAAGAGAGTAAACCTGTTCTACCCATATGAGATGAAAAATGTAGTTGATACTGTTTTATGGTTCATTCCAAAATGAAGATTGTTTCTAGCCATTTTTTCTTTGCAGGCCACTGCTCCTTCAGATGTTTTGGTCCTTTTGCTTTCTTGTCATGTTTTCTTTCTTTTGGTCATTTCTATCTTCTTCTAGAAATTCATTTGATATAAGGTGATCATAGAAAATAATCATATCAAAATAATTCATGTACCATAGCATGCTAAAAAGCCTGCTCTACTTGTCTGAATGTGGGGTGTTTGCCTTAATGGTGGTCTGACTGGTCTCTTCCCCTTGGACCAGTTCTTCCCATGCATTATTTGAGGTCAAATAACTATTTAGTTCTTTTTATTATATTCCATTATGAAGCAACAACCCTTGTTGAATATTTTACATTTATTTATTTATTTAGATTCCTATCTACTATTTTGGAAGTTATGTTGCGTTGTTTTTCTTTAATAAAATTTATTAGGGTCCTTTTAGTCTGGTCTCAAGATATTTGGTTTATTATGTGTATGCAGTTATCTATTTATTTAGACCTTCTTTTTAAGATTTTATTTACTGCTCAGCCTAGTGGCCCATTTCCTCTAAACGCACGAGCTCAAGAAGTGGCCCATCAACCCATTGTTATTTGGCGCACTGCTCTTGAAGCTGGCCCGTTGCCCATCCTCTTTATACCTTATCTCTTCCATTCCCTTCGCTTGCCTGCATGATGCTTCGTTTTCCCCTTTTTGTTTTGCCTCCTCTCTTCCAATTCCATCACCAGCCTTGGCTTGGAAAACCACGACGCTATCAAGGGCACACCTCCTCATGCTACTCCTGAGCTCTGCATCGCCACCCCTTGGTTTCCCCCCTTCATGGCGTTGCCGGATGTGCCCGATTCGCCCTGGTTTTTCTGGCCTTCTCACCTTCGTTGCCAGTCCTGATTCTGGCCGTCCCGTGGTGACTTGGGTTTGGCTTCATCGGATATGGTCTCGAGGCGAGTCAATACAATTTTTTTTGGCCAAATTCATCATCGGCATTCTCCCCCCTTTCCCCGTGCCATCTCTAGCCTCCTTTATGCGTCGAGCCTGCCAGATCCTTCAGCTCCCCCGATGCTACTTGCCCGGCCGACGGCCGCCCATCGACATGCCTTCCTACCCCATCACCTTACGTTGTGGTGGAGCTAATCCCACCGGCGCCCTTCAATTCTGTTGGTCCCTCATCACTGTTGGAGCTGAGCATCTCGGCGACAGTACGCCACTGACACTTGGCACTCTGGAGGCTACACACCCACTAGCGCCATGCTCTGGTACACCGTCAGCTCATCATTCACCCACTCTCATCCAGCATCGTGCATCTCGATGGCGAGATGCCACCGACGCTATGGCCCTTTGTTCATTGGGTCCACCCCAATTCTTTCTCATTCCCTACTCTTACATTACTGTATTCTCATCTAGTTCTACTTGTTGTTGATTTTATTTGTGAAATGTGCGGTGCATGGCTATGTGATTATCTGTGGGGTTGTTTAGGGTTTTTGGGCATTGTGGTGAGCAACTATGCGGCTCTTGGGTTTTGTATGCTCTAGGGGGTATTAACCATGGCCTAAGAACTCATTGGATGGCCACCAACCCCTTCTTCTCTAGTGTGGTGAGCCAGAGGTAGTGCCTCGCTGTGGCTTTGTTGGTTGGGTTCTAATGCTTGTAAATTGGAATGATATAGTTCATGATGTTACCTTACTGGCATTGTTGGGCCTGATTTAGGTAGGTTTTGCGGATGCACTTGCTCTCATCTGGTGTTGCTTTCCTGATGTGGCTAGCTTTGTGGAAGCTTGTGGATGGCATCCTCTGGTCGTGGTACTCTTCTGGTGTCCTTCGATCCTAGCTTCCCTCTCTCGACTATGTTCAGGGTTTTGGAGGTGGGGTTTAAATGGGCAGTGCTACCTCTCTTCGTTGTTTGCTTGCGAGTGGTGGCTCGTGAGTGTTCTGTGATGTGGTATGGTAGCGCAGTGCAGCAGTGCCTGTGGTGTTTTTGTGAGTGGTGATAAGGGATGACTGCTTCCTGTCTATGTTAGCTATGCTAGTGAGCTGTGGCAATGAGGCAAGCTCACTAGTGGCTATGGGCAGTGGTATTGTTGTCTTTCTCCCATCTCCTCTCTGTTGGCTCTATTTCATGGGCCTAGTGGGCTTCGATGATGACCAGTTGCATATAACGTAGCTTGTGCATGGAAATGAATGGATGACTCGCTAGGAAGGATAAAAAGGTAAGGGCAAATGTAAGAGTGAGAATTTACCGCTGGCTGATAAAAACCTAATACACGAGAGGTGCCGATTGGCCTCAGACAATCCTGGTATCTCGATGAGCGATTGCCTTTGTGCTACTTTACTAAAACTCGGGTTCTGACGATATCTATTTATTAAATTTGTTTTAGCTTTTCTATTTATGGTTTTGGATAATATGACTCTGCAGGTTGTTTTAACTTGAGTCGGCTATGAAGACGTTGATTCATTAGATAAGATTTGATGCAATGCACTTGTATAGGCTTATTTTGTAATTAAATGAAATTGTAATTGTATAGCACTTAATTGTAGGATTTTATTCTTTTGTAAATCTTGAGATGGAATTATTGTACATTGGACCTGTAATATTAAAGTTGAATGTAACCGAGTTTTATTCTTTGTAACTAAGTTTTCTGTAACTATGAATTATTGTATAATGACACTTTCTTTTGTTCTGTGTTGGAGGATTGAATGTTAATATTCTTGTTAATGTATTAGTTTCAGCTTAACTATATAATTTGGATTAATTAGTTTTCAGAGGGTTACCACCATACTGCAGCCTGCTTAGTTCTATTGACTTCACCTTTGCCAAATATTAGATCCATTATTAATCGACCATCTTGACACCTTCCTTGACTGCTTGACAGATAAAAGAAAATGGTAGACCCAATCCTACGTGCAACGGAGGAACTGAGATACATCTGAAAAAAATCTAGACAACCATTATATGAGACGGTGAGAAAAATGCTAAAAAAAAGTCTGTTCATTATAGTAATCTTTGAGTACTATGTGAGAAACATCAGTTTTGTATTTGAAAGTCTAAAGTAGAGAGTTTATTTCAAAAAACTACTGCACAAAAGCAGACATAGACCCTATTCTTTTGGGCTTTTGATTTCTTTGAAAGTTGAAATAAATATAATAATTTATTAAAATAGATTCTTCAAACGACTTTTGAGTCGAAAAGCCTATGTGTCATTCATATTATCGTCTTCTGTCGTCTCAAAAAACATAAACAAAAGTTATCAGGTGCAACTAAAAGTTATCAAAACTACATGGCCACAAGTATTTACGGGCCGAATGTGGTTAGCTTGGATCGAGACCAATAAAACAATTGGGCTGACCAGGCTGCTAGGCCGAAGTCATTCATTGGGCCGAGCAATGCCCCTAACTCTAGTGCTGTCAAACCTCAAATGTGAACCGAGTGTAGCACTAGAGCTAGGAATAGGATCCAAGTTCAGCTGATCCACCATGCTAGGCGTAATTAACACAAATTAAATTTCAAGCAACGATATCTAGATGGGAGTTTTGTATAATTAACCATCGAAGTTATTAATAACGCATTTATAATAACAAAACAACATACGGTAGCATAAACAAACCAGTTATCACAAAACTACAGACAAGACGCGTGCAATGGAGATATATGTCGTTAGAGTAGCTCTAATGGGCATACCACCATCACTGACAAAGACTAAGAATATGGCTCCTACTCAACTAAGGCCCTGTTTGGATCTCATGGTCTAAAGTTTAGTTGTCTAAAGTTTTGGACTAAACTTTAGTTGGCTAAACTTTAGCCTCTAAATTTTAGTCGAAGGTCCTGTTTGGATCCTGTACTAATGGATAGGACTAAAGTTTTAAAAAGACCATACTACCTCTCCTCGTTTCGTGCGTCAGCCATTAAATGGGAGGTGAGAGACCAACATGCATGGGTAAACACGTCTTTGTGCCTAAGAACCCAAAACTTTAGACCACTTTAGTTCACTTTGGTGGACTAATGGTTTAAAGTGTTTTTTAGGGGTTAGCTAAATTTTAGATCTAACTTTAGACCATCTGTTTGGAGACTTTAGACCTAAACTTTAGATGGAGGGATCCAAACAGAGCCTAAGATGATTCAACCTTCGTAGGTAGCCTAATTGAGCGATAATATGGAAGCACCATAGATTACATACTCATTATACTCCATAGAAAAATAACTCCGACATGTGATCTCCTGGCCATTGGTCATCGACGAGTTTTTGCTGGGTGCATGGTCTTTTAGAGCCTGTTTGGGAGAGCTCCACTAGCTCCAGATCCACGAAAAACAGCTCCACTCCACGAAATTTTACCCAAACGCTTCAGCTCCGCGAAATCTGGATCCACCAAAATCCTGGATCTGAGGGCCAGATCCATGGATTTCATAGAGCTCCTCAAGGGGTGCTCCACCGTGGAGTTGGGTGGTAATTACCCACCAATGCCACTGGTTACACACAAAAGTGGCCATTCCCACTAAAACCTCAATTTTGTGGATCTGGAGCAGCTGTACAAGCCAAACACTCCATGGTGGGATCCCAGATCCACGGTGGAGCTGATGCTCCAGATCCATGTTTTCAGTGGTGGAGCTCTCCCAAACAGGCCCGACGTTACTGACTTCGCTTCTCCTCCGCATCCCTATTGGCACCATCAAAGTACATTTGGCTACAGCGATTCAATGGCAATGCTAATCAACCTAGTTAATCTTTGCCCAATCCCCCCAAGAGCGAAAGCGCCACTCGTTGTCTCAACTCAGGCAAAGAGCCTGTTTATATTGTTAATTACAGCCGATGTTTTTAGTTAAAAATAAATAGTAGTAATTAAAAAAATATATTTTAAAAGAACGCCATGAGCGAAAGAAAAAGTATGGAATAGGTGACCTTTTTTAAGCAGTAGTCAACACGAATAGACGCACAGTATAATAACTCTCTGTCTAACTCAAATGACATAGCCTGCTCCATGATCAAGCTAGCTCCGCCTATTGCTTCCATACCATTGTAGAAATATCTAATCTTGATTTTGTTCCCATTGTACTGTGGTTTCTCTTCCAATAATTCGAATCCGTATATCATATTTTTAAGTAATGCAATGTGCCGGATTCTGTCCCGTGCAATTCCACAGTGGCAAAACGCCAATCCGCTCCACGGATGCATGCAAACAGGTCGGCGGATACGGGCCCCCCTCTTTATAGCGGCGAGGGAGGCGACATCGCCGCCGTGGCAAGGGAAGGGGAAGGGAAAAAGCGTGAAAAGGAGAGGAGAAAACAAAAACTGAAGCGACCGGTGAGGTTTTGCTCCCAATCCCCCCACACACCTCGCCGCCGCCGCCGCAGCCGCATCTCCCCATCCCCACCCCCAGCCCACTCCACCCAAACCCTTCTCGGCGCTGCCGCGGCAGCGTAGCCTCCGGATGGCGAGCGCCGGCGGAGGCGCCGGGCCCGGGGGTGGGTTGCCGGCGACGGATGAGATTTTGGAGGTGGATATGGAGACTATGGGGCCGTCAAAGAAGAAGGCGGAGCGGGTGGGGTTGAAGAGGGTTAGGGATTCGCCCAACGCCAAGGGTATAGCGCTATGATCGCTCTCTTCATTCATGCTTTCCTGGTTCATTTGTTGCTTCTAGTTGGTTGCTGCGTGATTACTCGAAATGTTAGATTCGTGCAGGCAAGGTGTGGATAGGAGATGCAAATGGAGGAAATATACATCTTCCTTTTTATGCTTGGTTTTTTGTTATTATTTGATATTGATGATGTGTCTGTTACTTGTTAGATTTGTTTTGGTTTTGTGGAAGGGGTGCTGTGGAGGTGATTTGGGATTATGGTGGTTTGGAGCTGTGGCAGAAGGCTAGAATTTTGGCGTGCAGTTTTTTAGGGTTTGCCTTGGAATGCTGAGTTGCATACTGAGCCTTTTGGTGTGCATATATGCTGCTGAGTCTGCTATACTGTTTTGGATAGATGGATTAGGATGAAGTTTTGCAGCTGAGTATGGGTAGCTAGATGGCTTGTAGCAATGTGTGTGTGTCATGTCATCGTTACTATTAGTTGCCATAAAATGTAAGAGCTAAAAGCCTGTTTGTAAATAGGGAGCGTAGCTCATGCAGTATAGCAGCGACTAGGTGGTAGCTGGGTATAATAGTAGCCGAGCCATGCATAACGCGATGAAGCTATGGCGTGATGTTTGAGTCATTTGGTTCCCTTTTCTAGTTATTCTCTAGATTATGCCAGTTTTGTCGTCATGTGGATTGAGGCCTGTTGGTCTATGTAAGTGCTAACGTACATGGGTGATGTAGGTGTAGATAATTAATTTCCAATCCCTGACTTTCCTTGGAGTGTATCAGTGATTCCTGGAAGATCAATGATTTAGATTCCTTGTTTTAGTTCTATTGAATAAGGAACCAGGATTTTAGTTTTTTATTGATAAGATCAACCGTCTAACACTGCAAGTGCCATGGGTAAACCCTCATGTTGCCAATTTTGTCCAAGGAGCATATAATATTTTGGTTGACCTTACAGTTTACCTATGTTGCAAATAGGGCAGAAGTGCCCTCTCATTGTTGTGAGATGAAGTGTATTAACAAATTGATATAATACAAAGCAGCTAGTAGAAAAAAGGGCTGAAGATTTCCTAGATGAAATGTGTTGAAACTTAGATCTCACTGTGAACATGCATCATCTAGGTTATATTGGTGTGACTACTGCTGAGAAGAAACCAACACTGCAGCCTCATAACAATGTTAACTTTTTGAAGAAAGCTGGCAATGGCAATCTTGTACATCCAAATGTTGATAGTACTTCTAAAATGGGAGGTCTTTATCTGCATGGTACTCATGGCTCACAGACTCTGCCAGATTCTAATGCTTTGAGGTATGTTAATTATTATTGCTTCTCCTGTGTGCACTAGGAATTTTTGAACTTTTGAACTTTTGAACAAAACTTTCAGCTTGCTGTGGTGTTTGACAAAGGACTTCTGTTTTTATCTTACATCTTAAAACAATCAATTTTGTCTTTAATTCACTTTACGCATGTCACAACATAGATTTAGTAGCTCACCTCCTGGTGGAGATCTGGAGAATAAAACCAGAAAACCTACCAGAATATGTACCTTTTATGCTCAAGGCCGGTGCAAGAAAGGAAAGAGTTGCACTTTTCTTCACGAAGGAGAGGGTTATGGTTCTGATAACCGGTGGAGTAAAGAAGAAAAGGCTGGCGTGCTTGCACCAGTTGGTTATGGAAATCATAGAGGTATGAAGTTTTTAATAAGTA